>OY660866.1:38422775-39002775 GCA_962446985.1 Xyrichtys novacula
TTTTTAAAAGCGATCAGCAGCTGATTGAACAGGATCTTTAAAAAAAGTTCTGAGCCGATGTGATGACACAAGAAGAGGTAGAAATGAAAACTGTAAAATATTTAAGGATCCAGAAAACTGAGAGTTGGTCAAACTTTTGCAAATCATCAGGAAACAGGATCGGACAACCTTCCCAACATGGTTTTCAAAAGTCATTTTCTGTATTTTTAGAAATGGGTTCGATATTTGGTCATTAGCGGGTCAATAAGATTTGGTGTCTGGTCGTGTTGACAGTATTTCAGTTTTCGTAACTTTACAGACACAACAAGGAGGGCGGACAGTTGATTCAGGTTGTTTGTTTTTGCATAAATATAGATCTGAGTGTCGTCGGCGTAACAGTGATGCGGTTCATTAAATCAGCTGAACATAGAACCCAAAGGAGGGACTGAGAATGAGAACATGATCGGTCCAAGAACCGAACCCTGAGGAACTCCACCCAGCAGAAAACCCCTACAACGCCAAGAACCTGCCGGGTCATTTCTGTCGAGAAGTACTCAGATAAATCCAGACCCCATCTGCAGGGTCGAGATTTTTGCTTCTGAACATTCTGGATTTGATTTCCTGTCTCAAACTCTTGACCGACATGTTTTTGGCTGAATGGAGACGTCACAAAGGCTGACATGTAACCCTAGAACACTTCGGCCGTCGTCTGACAGCAGTTTAACTTTTTATTTATCTTTATAAAAATGTGGTAATAAGTGCAGAAAAACTGTCTGGTCATGGTCTTCGTCTGTCGATTTCATCTCAGTTCTCACATCTCATATTAATGTAATTATAAATATAACCAGGAGACAGACGACGAGGTCTTGGTCCTCGATTTTCAACATCAGTGACCTTCATTTCTGCCGGTTTCATCCAAATCCCTGACATGATCACAAAGGAAGAGAGCTGATGTTAAAACTGAAAATATTCAGACTCTGTGAGGAAACAACAGCTGCTGCTTTCAGCGAGCGTTAGCATGATGACACGGAGAGATTCGGACATTTAGGCCCTAAACACTACAGTTCCCATGATGCAACTCTTGTCAGCTTAAAACCTCAATGTATGATAAACCAATATGACATGTCTGCAGAGCCGGAGAGCCAAACAGAGATCCACAACCCTCTTTGTGCCCCTGCTGGACAGAGTAGGTCATTGCACGACAGATCCACAACCTTTTTTTAACCGCCGCTCCACATCCAGAAATTTAATTTAATAAACAAGTTAATAAAGAAGTGCCCACAGTCACATATTTAGATATTCATCTAGATTTATTAATTTAACAATTTTTTACTTATCGTATTTTCATGTTTTGTCTGCCAACCTCTAATATTTCAGGTTTATTCGACCAAAATATGAACTTATATTTTCCCAATATCAAAGTGATTGGCGTCTTTTATTCTCTTCATTCCTCTGTGATGATTTTGACCCCCTGAATGCAGAGCCGATGAATCTGATATTTTCTTCACTTCAATGCTACTCGCCTACGGGTCAAATCGTACATTTCCGACTTCCGACAAGCTAATGTTAGCATTAGCTTGACTGAGATTTGGTGTGTATTTCAGACTATCATGGAAAATGGAAAAATGTCACAAACAGAGCCTGTCACATTTATTTCAAATTCAAGACAACGGTTTTATTAATGACTAAAAAAATTATGTGATCATGTTTGATACTCGATCATGACGTCACTCCATTCGGCCTGATAACTTTGGAGGAAGGAGTGGCGGTTAAAAAGAGGGTTGTGGATCTGTCTCGGTTGTGGATCTGTCACAGTCGTGGATCTGCTTGGCTCTCCAGCTCTGCAGACACCCCCTACTCTGATTCACTCATGTCCTCATAACTCCACCCACTTGACGCTGGTTTCCCCATAAACGTCTCATAACCTTCGAGCTCTTGATGAGATAACCCTGCTGACATCACTGCGGCATCATCATGTTCCTCAGGAGCTCCTCTGGAGAAACATCTCACTGTTTTCTCACCGTAAAGACGTCTGTACACTGACTTTGAGGAGTAAAATGGGTGAAATGTCCCTTTATGAAAACAATTCCCACTCCAATCTCCACCCTTTCCACATGGTCGATCAGCACAAAGTTAACTCCGTCTCAGGAGTTCATGGAGGGTGTGAAGAGCAGGACAGACCGCTGGTCTCCTGGCAACACCCAGTGAGGCATTCCAGTAATGAGACAAGAGGACAGCATCCTCTTACTGTGCACTCAACCAGATGCAACTAATGCTTCATTCAGAGTCTTTCAGAGGAGCTCAGACGGAGAGGGAGAGAGAGAGGGAGGGAGGGAGGCAGCGGCC
The DNA here is from genome assembly GCA_962446985.1 of Xyrichtys novacula. Classification (NCBI taxonomy): domain Eukaryota; kingdom Metazoa; phylum Chordata; class Actinopteri; order Labriformes; family Labridae; genus Xyrichtys; species Xyrichtys novacula. Next base: position 38,425,101 of record OY660866.1, read on the forward strand.
CAGACTGGCACATGGAGGACACGCTGCTGTTTGGTGTGATAGTCCACAAAAACAAAGACAAACGGACAAACTTTCTCCTCTGAGTAAAATCAGCTGAGTACGCAGTTCAGCTCTGTCCTGGTTATATCACAAACATCACATCCTCTACTTTTAACCCCTCTTTGCTGCAGAGCTCACTCATCCAGCTCGTGGGCGTGAGTCGAGTTGTATCATAAAGAAGAGCTTTACCTACGGAGTCTATCTCGAGCAGCCGCTGGAGGTCGCTGATGCTGCGGATCTCACTGCGGGAGAGGCGCTCCAGCAGCTCCCGGGGGAGAGGAGACTCCTGCGGGGAGACAGACACTCGATGAGTCGGTTTATTGGTGATAAAGTTGGACACGTTCGTGCGTAAAAGGCGCAGAAGCGTAAAGGTGAAAGAAAAGTTGTTTACACTACAAATACGACAGACAACTTGCACCAAAGAAAGATTTTAGCAGTTTCCAGTATTTTTCCGGTTAATTGCGACTAATTAAGATGAGTTCTGACTCGGGGATGGCTCACCTCAGCAGCGGTGCGTAACAGGCAGAGGCAGCCGGCGAGGAGGTGGTACACCGCAGCTCTCATCTCCTCTCAGATCCGCTGCATGGGCACCAGGACGAGGCGGGGATCCTCTGCAGGAGCCGGGCTGTCGCTCCCTGTTCTCGGGAGCCCACAAACATCCCTCGGGAAAGCTGTGATCTCCACCAAGACCTCGATGAAAGAGCGTGAAGAAATGAGGATGATGTTCGAACACGGATTAAGTGAGGAGTAAAGAATTCTGATTTCCAACACGACCAAAAAAAATCCGGCAAAAAAAGTTTCAAGTCAGAGAAAAAGTTGAAAATCTAAGTGGGTCGAATGAAGTCCAGCAGCTCGTTTCAGCTCCAAAAGAACAGGTGTTCAGTGAAAGTATAAAAACCTCTTTTCCATCCTTCTCACATCCCTCCATATCCATCATTCCCCCTCATTATAATCCCCTCATTGTCTCACATTTGTCCGTCCTCCAGCTGTTGGCTCTCTTGGCACTCTTTGTGGCTAAAACAGAATCTGTAAAACGATCTTTTCCAGAAACAAAAACGATCTTTGGAGTTTTCGAGGATGAATTGGCATCAATAAAGCAGAGACGAGCTCTCCGCCCTGCAGCCCGCAGGAGTTGGATGTCAGTTCCCAGCGGTCCTGTGATCTCCGGGGTGAATGAAGTCGAGATGCTTTCAGTCACAGGATATAGCCGTGCGCGTCCCCGTGCCCAGCACTTGGAGCGCGCTTTGCATGGTAGAGAGTAGAGAACTGAAGGAGGTCTGATCACAGCAAAGACTCTTTTATCATCACAGCTTCAACAGGAGGTGAATTTAGCTTTGGTGGGTTTTGTGTCTTAAGATTCAGACGAGAGTTTTACTTCACTGTGGTAGTAATTTATCAATAAAGCAAGAAAATTTAATGATAATAATCTCTCAGTTGGTCCCATAATCTCACATTTTCTTCTTGAGTGTTTGTAACTGAGAGAGAGAGAGATCTGTGACTGTAGCCTGAGAGGTGGAGATGGAGTCCTGAACATCAGCCCTGCAGACTCAGAGTTAAAGGAGAGAAGTTTAGCAGACTGATCTTTAGTTCAAGATCTTGTTCATGACTATTTTAAACAACAGTCATACAAAAATATAAGAAAATATAAGTGAGAAGTTTATAACAAACAAACATGGATCACGTTATTTTTCACCTCCTTTAGTCTGGAGTTGTCTGATCCTCTTCAGGAGAGAAGGACCTTTAAACTTCTGACTGAGCATGTGCAAACGAACGCTGGGAGCTGCATGACTGACATAGCCGGTACTTGGTAAGAAACTGTGCAACTTACCTGGGATTTCCACTGCACTGGCGATTTTCGTCATATACCAATTCTTACCGGATCAGTTTGTGAGGCGAGTAGGCGGATTATGGACAGCAGGAATCATAAGAACTCAGAAGAACCCGAGGATTCACGTTCAATCACGCGATAACAAGTTGTCTTTAGCCACAGAGGTTAACCATATAAGCAGTAGATTGTGTCCTTCCAGAGGAGGAAATCTACTTCTAGACTTCTAGAATCAGCATCTCCTCATCCATGGTGTCATCGGGGTGAAATGACGTCTAAAAACCTTTCACTTGTTCGTCTCCGCCCGTTTGCATGGTGTGAAATACGATCCTCCTGAAACACGGAGTGTTTTATTTTGAAAAGCAGCCGGATGTTTTATTTTGTGTCTGTGCCCGACTTCCTTTCCAGCACGGGTTAATCTGTGCTGAATTTATCCGCCATGCTCCGGCGTCCAGAAAAAATAGAACTCTTGTGATCAGCTGAGGAGTCCGGCGATCCGCAGAGGAACGGAAAGAAGTCGGTGTAAATTGACACGTTAACTTGAATGGTTACGATCAGCTACGATCGGAGGATACGACCTTTTAGGAGACGATCAGGATGAAGGTGGAGATTTGGGGTAACACTCTTTTGGAAAGGACAGTTGGACTTACTTGGGCCAAAGGCGAAACGTCCCAAGTAAGTCCAACTGTCCTTTCAACAAAGAACTGGAAATCATAGATGCTGCATCCTCACTTTTAGACAGCGTCTCCCGGTTTAGGAGCAACATCTGCGTCCATCCAGACAAAGATGTTTTCAGGGAAGACCTTCAGATGATCTCAAACTACATTCTGACAACAGTTGAGATGTGAAATGTTGAACTCTTGTGATCAGCTGAGGAAATGTAAGTGAGCTCACATCGAATGACCTGGGGCCAGAATCTGGTGCTGCGCCCCTGCTGAGGGACAGCATCAGGTCAGAACCTGAGGACTCAGACCCAGTTTGATTCTGAAGTATCTGCTCTTATCTGCACCACCTGGTCAGGACTGCAGGGTCAAACACATGAGGAAGCTGAACCTGGACGGACAATCTTAAACATGGTGAGGGAATATGTGTGATTTATAACCCCACCTACATCATCCTTCAGTCTGCATCTGACAGAAAAAACAGTTTATATTCATCTAATTCTTCATGAAGGAGAGGAAAACTGCTGACAGACTTTTCTGAGCTAAAGCTTCACAAAGCAGCGCTGGAATCTGGAAATCCAGCCTGGAGCGCTGGAACGTGCACGTACACATCCATTTCCCATGTACATACAAACACATGCAATAAAGCAGGTTCCTTTATATCCCAGAGAGAGTAAAGTTAAAGAAGTTAATCTGACTTCATCTCTGTTTCCTGTGAAGACAAAAGAGAGGAGAACAAACCTGACAGAGAAGGAGGAGAAGATCAAAAAGAGAGGAACTGGAGAGGAGGAACGACAGAGATAAGACGGCTGAGAGGCTGGAACAGTGTGTGTGTGTGTGTGTGTGTGTGTGTGTGTGTGTGTGTGTGTGTGTGTGTGTGTGTGTGTGTGTGTGTGTGTGTGTGTTGGACCAAACACACCACCAATTAAAACCCATTTAGCCTGACAGAGGCTAATACCATCACAACAGAACTCCACCTCTGTCTCCGCCTCCTCCTCCCCTGACCCGTTTCAGCGCTCCAGACTTGAACACACAGACACACAAACACACACACACGGACAAAGAACCGGAATGATGGAGGGGAAATGGGTCAGAACCAATTCGGATCTTGAGTGGCGATGCACCCGTGCCGTGACGCTGTCACTTCCTCTTGGCAGCTGCTCTGGAGCATGGCGCTCATCCTGTCGGAGGGCGGCTGTTGAAGACGGAGAAGAGACGGACTTGATGTCGAACAGAAATGTCCTTCATGAGGAACAGAAACGTGTGATAGTCGAGAGAAGAACGGACACATGATACATCACCACATATCCTGACTTTAGCGACACAATAATCGGTTTGTCTCGGGGGTTGATGGTACGAATGACGGTGACTAAGTCAGAGATGAAGACAGGAGGTGAAAGACGTCCTTCACTCTTTCTTCAACTCTTTCCTGGTTTATACCTGTTGAGTTAAATTTCTGGGTTGTATTTCAGATCCATCCCCATTTCTCGGGTCAAATGGATTCTATTGGAACCCAGTTTGCATGGAGATCCCTGAACGGCATGACCAGAGTATGGAGCTCCAACCTCCCCGCCAAATCAAACTCAGCTTCTTCTTCTACGCGACAGTAGAGTCCGTTCTCCTCTGTGACAGTGAACACTGGACCCTGAAGCCAACCCTGGAGAAATCCCTGGATGGGTGCTACTCCAGGATGTGCTTAACATCAGCAAGAACGCACATGTGACCAACAGAACACTGTCCGAGGGGATACCACGGGTGAGCGAGAAGATCGCTGGGAGGAGAATGAGACGAGCAGGACACTGTCAAAGCCAGCAAATTGGTGCTGTGGGAATCAACACATGGTCATCAGTCAAGAGGACGTCCAACACTAACATACGTGGACATACTCAAGAGGGACGCAGGAGCTCAGAGTACCAACGAACTGGAGAGATGTTTGGAGAATCAGGATGACTGGAAGCAACGATGGAAGGTTTGTCTGAGGACGACCGAGAGAGATTTGAAGAAAGGAGGTTTTTAAAACAGGTTTTGAAATCAATGAAAAATCGTGTTTATTAATCGTGATTTTAAAATAATCCTGATGATTATTTCTGACATGATCGTCCAGCCCTGCCTCATTCACGCCCTCATTAACTCCGCCTTCTTTACTGCAGTAGAGTCCTGTCCAGGGTACCCAGCTAATCCCTGGACAGACTCCAGAATGTCCAGGTTCTCACCAAGTCCTGGCAGAACTTCACCTCAACCTTCATCCACCTCCACTGGCTCCCAGTAAACTCCTCCTCCTCACCTTTAGAGCGTCTGCAGACTCACACCTGAGCACCTCTCTGAGAATCCAGACTCCAAACCTGCAGCAGCAGCAGCACAGTCACTGAATAATGAGGCTTTAAAGCTTCATAAACCTTTTACAAAGACACTTAAACGAGTTTTCTTTTGCTCTTTTTTACTCTCTCTCATAACTGTCAAAGAAGTTACTTTATGGAGTTTATTTATATCCACCCAGGATTCACATCATGTCTCTGTTTGGCAAGATTTTCTTTTTTTCTGGAGCGCTTCATCGACGTTTGGCACGCTTCATACAAACAAGCTCTCCTGCCCAAACTTCTGTCCTGTGGGAAAGGAGAATGGCACCAACGGGATTAAAGAAAGACGGAAATATGAGTCAGATTTGAGGAGGGTGTCGGAGATATGAGAAGAAACACACAAAAACACACAAAAACACACAGCGAGTGTTGAAGAAAGAGAGCCAATAAAAGTTAATCCAGCGGGGGATAAAAACTTTTATGAGCAGGGTGGGGGTGAAGGGCTATCCCCGTTTTTACAAAAGCAGCACATGGTGGAAAAATCTCTTTTTACTCATTTTTCTCTCCTTCTCTCTTCAGTCCAGCCGACATTAATTATTAAAGCTTTTTCCCCAAAAGAGTCCGAGTGGATTTCACCGTTAAACCCGGAGTAAGTCTTCTACTGGGCACCTGCCAAAACCTATTGTGCTACGCATGAATGTTTGGTCATCAGCCAACTGCAGATTTATCCTGGATTACCATCTCAAATATGCCGCCATTTACCTACATGTAATGCTACCCCCCCCACCCCCCAACACGCCGCCGCCGCCGCCGCCGCCCCCGCGCGTCTGTTCATCTCAGGCCACAAGGCTCTGAGAGAACGCTTTATTTAGGTCTGTTTGGGGAAGGGGAAACACAGGGCCCTTGTACTGTGTGAACACATGAAGACAGAGGGCCAGCTTAACTGGAAGGGGCATACAGTAAGTGCTGGACCTCCCACCAATCAGCATGAGATTTACTCGACATTAAACACCCGGCTGGAAAGCTGCCAATAAGAGCAAACCTCCAGGAAAGCTTCTCAAACTTCCAGCTTTGATTGTTCCTGACTGCGAATACCGCCCCGCCGTCCAGAATCAGGAGATGAAATAACGTGGCAAATGTTTTTAAGAGAAGCTGGAGAGCAATAATTCACAAGAAGATATTGTTAAACAGATTTTTGTAGTTAAACTTGATCTTTGGATCATTTTAGATACAAGAGAGACTGAATTCAAAGTCTGTAAGTGTAACTGAACAACACAGAAGTGTCAGGGAGAGTAAATATGATATAAAACTGGAGGAAAAATCTCTTGTTTTTATGCTATTATGTTCATGTCTTTTTTGTAATGTGTGATAAATTTTGTCAGCGGTTACTTTTATCATTTTTCTATTTGCATTAAGATTGTCGTTATTTTTCAATGTTTTAAAGCAGATTAGATTCTGCAGCATTTAAGTCAAAGACTAAGTTCCCTAAAAGGAGGTAAAGTCTGTCGTATCATATCATGTCATATTAGATCATATCTTATTATGCTGTGTTGTATCATATCCTATCATAGGGTAATTTATGATAACCTATCTTATCACATTATATTGTATCATATCCTATCATGTCGTATCGTCCTCTTGTTCCGTATTTTATCCTGTTGTGTTGTTTTGTATATTATTACATCACTTTGTTTTGTCTCATACTGTACTGTATTGTGACGTCTTGCTCTGTGTCGTGTTGTAGTGTACTGTAATGAAGTGACCAGATTACTGAAATGTTATTGGGTGTGGGTTGGGGGGGGGTCGGCGAATCCTTTAGATAACATCACGCTACTCGCTATTTCTATCGTTTGCAAGGTGTTTACTTGCACTTCCTACCTACCCGGTTATCATTGTTGCTAACTGTAGTTCTGTAGTCTAAGTAGCTGTAGTCTAACTGTAGTTCTGTAATTCTGTAGTTCTGTAGTCTAACTGTAGTCTAACTGTAGTTCTGCAGCTAAAATCGGGGACAGGTCAACCAAAAACAGGGATTGTCCCTGGAAATGGAGACGTCTGGTCCCCTTATTGTATCGTGTCCCGTTACCTTGTCACGTATCGACTCTATCATACTGTACTATATCTGATCATGTTGTATTATATTACATTCAACTGTATCATATTAAACAATATCGTATCCAATCACATCATGTTCTATTAGATCATTTTATTAGATTTATTTATATCTTTACCTCCCCTATATTATATATTGTATTTTGTGTTTTATTGTGTCCTATGGTGTTGAACTGTACTGCGTTGTGCTTTAACACACCATAACATACTGTATTATACTGTACTATATGGTATGGTGTCCTACAGTACTGTATCATACAGCACTCAATCAAGTCATTTCCTACATAGTTAAATCTTTAATTGTCTGTTGTTGTATCATAGTTTATTTATCTATCAGTAAAAATTGACAATTGATTATTTAAAACAAGAAGAAAGTAGAGAATTAAGCAGACGTCCGTCTCATTGTATTATATCTGACATGCTGTGTGATGGTTGGTGTATTCTGTAATGTTTGCGCCCCCTACAGCTTTTATCGAACAGTTTAAGGCTTTCGTTGACAAACTCTGGTCTAAGATTTACTCTTGTTTGGCTCTCGGCCCGGTCGTACTCGAATCTTTTCCAAAACCTTTATTTTAGAGCATTCCTCAGCAGACTCCTGGACCCCTTTAATACTTTAGGAGACCCAGGATTTCGTCCCCTTCTTTAAGAACCAGGCCTGGGACAGAAAGGTTGAGTTTCTGTCAGCTGGATGGGAAACAGTAAAAGAAAAGAGTAAATAAGAGACTCTCTGTCCATCAACATAGACTGCTGATATGGACAAGGTTAGAGTTTTTAGACCCACACCAGAGCGAGTCTGTGAATGTGAAGTCGGGTCTTAAGAGACAGAAAATCTGTGCAAGAAAACAATGTTGGTATATAGTTTTCTTACTGCTATAATGTTGTTTAAACGACAATATCTTCAGAAAATACAGGAACCTTTACAGGGACCTCTGCCTTCTTATCTGAGCGCTGAGACAAAACATCAGAGCAGGTCCGAGTACTTCCTGATTTTACCGTCTGTAAACCTTTTCAGATGATAGAGACTTTAACGGTTACCCCAGAGAGACCTCAGGTGATTAAGACGTGTGTTCGAGAGGAATGACCAAAATCAAGTTATTAAGTCTTGAAGACTCTGAATCTGGTCAACAGAAGGTGACCAAAAATTAAACTCTGGACATGGAAAACATTTACCAGTCAACCTTGTTCTTTTTCTAAAAGCATGACCTCATTCCTTACCTAACTGTAACCACCTGTTACCAACTATAACCATGACAACCAAGATCACCAAACATTTATAAACTGGTCCTTTTAACCCAAACCATGAGTCCTAAACCAGGAGATCCTTAGCAACAGCACTCTCACCTCAAACTCTTCTCTCTAACAGAGCTCCACGGCTGGTCGGGGGGAAAACGAATCCACGATCGTCCCTTTTTTAAGGTTGGAGATGAATTTATTCTCTTAACCTTTGAACCTAAAGTTTGCCCATGTAGGGACAAAGATAATGCATGACAACTGTACTGCAAATTAGGGCTGGGCGATATGACATTTTTTTTTTAACACGATTTATTTTTTCACATCAGTCGATATCGATCAATATCAGGATATAAAAAACTGAAATGTAACAGTGTTTATTGGTCTCATGTCTTTTCCAACACAATAATCTCCTGCATCTGTGAGGTCTTTGTGTCTCTTTGACATTTTGTCGTAAGGCGTTGCTCTAGAGACGTGTCAGAATGCCCGTTAGATGTTGTTCAGGTGTTTTCAGGTAAATACCGTTCAGTTATTTTATGTTTTGTTTATGTTGACACTTTTCTGCAGGTTTTTCTGCTTTTAAATACTTTAAAATTAGTCCCTGAACTACAAACATGTCAGCAGCTCTTACTCCTTGTGTGCATATCAATAAATCTGTGACAGTGATATCAGGCATCCATACTCCATTGTTCTAAAATGTGCTAAAATCTGCTCCAAATCCACGGCTAAATGAGTTCAGATGTAATTGTCTGGTTGATGTGCCCCCGGCCTGACCTCCCACTTCCAGGCAGCTGCAGCAGAAAGTAAACACCTCTTCCCTTTTCCTCTTCCTCCAATTCTGTCACCTCCTCCTCCTCCTACCATGTTTGTCAATAGATTTATGTGATGAGGTGATGATCAGCATAACTCGCAGGATCTAAACAGCTGTGACCGAGCGACAAAGAAAACAAAAACGACTCTCTTCCAGATTGACAGAGTTTGCCCAGCTGACAGCTGTTTGGGAGCTCTGAGAGTCTGAGTGTGAAAACAGGCGCCGCTGGGCGGGTTGAGCGGTGGAACATTTGATTCGTCCTCGATTGTTCATCGTCTCAGTTGGGAGACTTTAATCTCCTCTGCGGAAATAATTGGGAGGCACTGATGGAGTTAATTGTGTTTTCCAATGATGATTCATCAGGAAGTGTTGGTGAACCCCGCTGACCACACGCCCACACGTCCAAATATGTGCACAGGCTCGTGCACGCCCCACTGTGTACAGAAGGGACCACATACCAACAAACCTTAATGACCACATTTTTCTGCGCTGATCACTTTCACTGACGCTGTTCGACTGTGAGCCCCTCACTCTCTGCTCTTGGTCACTGGTTACCTTCTCAGCCACTAACTTTTTACTGCAGATTAATATTTCTTTCTACTTTTTTTTACATAAATCTGTTCCTCAACTTCAGTCCTAATCAAAACTACAAAATACATATTTTTGAAAATCAGGATTTTAACCCTTTAGTGCCGATTTAGAAGATGAAGTCACTGATTTTAGGAGGGGAAAAACACAAAATTACCTATTTTCAACATAAAAAGTGAACATTTTTTTTACCTGCTGTCACAGTCTTGGATTTGTCAAAGAGTAGTAACATTATTGGTTTTGATGCATATTTAGTTATTGTGCAGCAACAGATTTTCAAAAGAACTTCCTTTAGAGGTATTAGTGGCTATTTTCAGCCACTAACTTTAACAACAGCAAAAATATATCTGATAAATATATATAAATATATATTTTTTTGCATAAATCTGTAAATCTACCTCAGTCTTGATCAAAACCACTAAATATTAAAAAATAATTCAAAGTTTTAACCCTTTGAATGCCAATTGAAAAAAGAAAGTCACTGATATGGAAAAATTCGCACAAAATGACCTTTTTTCAACATAAAAAGTGATCGGACAAAGAAAGTTTCACGTTGTCGTGTCGCTTTTTCGCACCACTTCACTAATGGTTTGTAATGACCTAATTGGACTTTTAAAAACACATAACCACTGAAATCTTCTCAGAGTAACACAGCTGGATAATGCCGTTGGGGATCAATTAGCTCTTCCACGGCTCAGTCGGACTGGAACGGGGCTAAGTGTTCTGCTCCAGCGTTCGCACAGGAGGCTTTGACCTGGAAGTCCAAACTGGGACGAGGACAGAAGAAGAAGAAGAAGAAGAAGAAGAAAAAGTAGAAGAAGAAGATGAAGAGAACTTCTGTTCTGAGGCAGTCTCAGCCACTTAAGTTGTAAGGCCTAAAGAGATGGTGAGAAAACCTGTGTGAAAATAACTGACTCATAATTCAAGGTATTAAGAAAAGTTCAGACTGGACTGATCAACTAGAAGATCATCAACAGATTTTATTGGACCCCTCACTCAGAGTACTGGGGTCTGGATTGGACAGGTTCAGGGGAGAACTGTAATGAGCGAATGGATGACACGGCCAAAATATCCGCTGTGCTTTAAACTGACAGATAAGTCAGGATGTATATGAGATAGTATGGAGACCTCACTTTAAGATAACTTGACTCATTGATGGACTACGTAGCCATGCTGTATTTTCCATGTCATTATATTCAGCTGATACTAAATGTTTGTACCTTGTTGGAGAAAATCAAAGAAAGGCGGATTGAGAGCTGCCTGCTTTTGCTCTCCATGAGGACAGTTCCCTGCATACGACTGAAACCAGAACCCTTTTTATACCACATCCCAGACCCCCAGGTCCAGATCCTTCATCCTCCAGTACAATCTGAGACTGAGGATTACTCTCGTCCCTCTTTCCAACCTCTCTCACCCTCTCCGTTGCTTGATTCCTCTGCCATTTCAAAAGATTAAGAGGCCAATTAGTAAAGCTCTCACGGCAGTTATTACCACGCTGGGAAACTGGAGGGAGAAGAAATCCCCCTCTCTCCTCGTCCAAAAGAAGGATTTCTCCCTCATTGTCGCCGTGTTGGGAGAGAAGGATGTGGGGTGTATTTGGAGGGCTGCTGATGTGGTAATTTTGGCTCGGAAACAATGCTGCGCTGTCTAAAGACGGGTAATGGAGGGAAGTAGCCGAGGTCGTGTTTGCCTTGTGTGTGTGTGTGTGTGTGTGTGTGAGTGTGATACCCAAGCTGCAGCAACACAAACAGTGAGGTGACATCATGGCATCACTCTGAAGGCCACGCTAGCCTCCAGATGAAGGAGGAAGCTTCGTATTAACTCCTAATCAGGACGATGACACAGACGCTTTGTGTGTCTGTTAATGAGCAGCAGGAAGGACAGAGTGGAACAGAGAGAGAGGCTGTTTCTGTGTCAGTGTGTTTGAGTAACCATGGAGGGGAAACACGCCTCACTCGTTTGTATCTGTACACACAGTTAGTATATTAGGACATCACTTTCTTTTTGTTTCTCTAAAAATGACGCAGTGGAGGAGCTCAGAGTTCGCGTGTTTTAGGAGAAGGATCTTAAAGGTGGGAATCTGTTAAAGAAGCATCATTTTTATCAGTCAATAATTATTAGTTATTGATGACATTTGGTAATATATCGATATCTCTGTGTTCTCTTATGTCTGTGTCGTCAACATTTGAACATTTTTGAGCGGTCCGCTCTTTCTGACTGTAAACAAAGCCGTTCTCCACCTCCTCTAACCTGATTGGTTGTGAGGCAGACGCTGCTCCCCCGTGTCGTTCAGGAGCCCAAACAAAGTTAGCGTGCTACAATATCGGACAGTAGAAACCAACCAGAAAGTTCGGAAAATTGTCCGAATCCTCCTTTGGCCACGACTGCCGACACAAGCAAGAAAACACTCAAACATAAACAGTCAGCAAGAAAACAGTCAACACCAAACCAGTCAACACCAAACCGGTCAACAGGTCAGCAAGAAAACAGTCAACCATAAACAGTCAACACCAAAACAGTCAACAAGAAAACAGTCAACACCAAACCGGTCAAAAAGAAAACAGTCAACAAGAAAACAGTCATCCATAATCAGTCAACAAGAAAACAGTCAACAAGAAAACAGTCAGCAAGAAAACAGTCAACAAGAAAACAGTCAGCAAGAAAACGTCAACTATAATCAGTCAACAAGAAAACAGTCAACCATAAAACAGTCAACACCAAAACAGTCAACAAGAAAACAGTCAACAAGAAAACAGTCAACCATAAACAGTCAACACCAAAACAGTCAACAAGAAAACAGTCAGCAAGATAACAGTCAACAAGAAAACAGTCAACACCAAAACAGTCAGCAAGAAAACAGTCAACAAGAAAACAGTCAGCAGGAAAACAGTCAGCAAGAAAACAGTCAACAAGATAACAGTCAACCACAATCAACAAGAAAACAGTCAACAAGAAAACAGTCAACCACAAACAGTCAACACCAAAACAGTCAACAAGAAAACAGTCAACCACAATCAACAAGAAAACAGTCAACAAGAAAACAGTCAACAAGATAACAGTCAACCACAATCAACAAGAAAACAGTCAACAAGAAAACAGTCAACCACAATCAACAAGAAAACAGTCAACAAGAAAACAGTCAACAAGATAACAGTCAACCACAATCAACAAGAAAACAGTCAGCAAGAAAACAGTCAACCACAGTCAACAAGAAAACAGTCAACCACAAACAGTCAACACCAAAACAGTCAACAAGAAAACAGTCAACACCAAACCGGTCAAAAAGAAAACAGTCAACAAGAAAACAGTCAACCATAAACAGTCAACAAAAAACAGTCAACAAGAAAACAGTCAGCAAGAAAACAGTCAACAAGAAAACAGTCAACAAGAAAACAGTCAACACCAAAACAGTCAACAAGAAAACAGTCAGCAAGAAAACAGTCAACAAGAAAACAGTCAACCACAATCAACAAGAAAACAGTCAACAAGAAAACAGTCAACCACAAACAGTCAACACCAAAACAGTCAACAAGAAAACAGTCAGCAAGAAAACAGTCAGCAAGAAAACAGTCAACCACAATCAACAAGAAAACAGTCAACAAGAAAACAGTCAACAAGATAACAGTCAACCACAATCAACAAGAAAACAGTCAACAAGAAAACAGTCAGCAAGAAAACAGTCAACCACAGTCAACAAGAAAACAGTCAACAAGAAAACAGTCAACAAGAAAACAGTCAACCACAAACAGTCAACACCAAAACAGTCAACAAGAAAACAGTCAGCAAGAAAACAGTCAGCAAGAAAACAGTCAACCACAATCAACAAGAAAACAGTCAACAAGAAAACAGTCAACAAGATAACAGTCAACCACAATCAACAAGAAAACAGTCAACAAGAAAACAGTCAGCAAGAAAACAGTCAACCACAGTCAACAAGAAAACAGTCAACAAGAAAACAGTCAACAAGAAAACAGTCAACCACAAACAGTCAACACCAAAACAGTCAACAAGAAAACAGTCAGCAAGAAAACAGTCCACACCAAAACAGGCAACAAGAAAACAGTCAACAAGAAAATGCTGCTCCCCCGTGTCGTTCAGGAGCCCAAACAAAGTTAGCGTGCTACAATATCGGACAGTAGAAACCAACCAGAAAGTTCGGAAAATTGTCTGAATCCTCCTTTGGCCACGACTGCCGACACAAGCAAGAAAACAAAGTAAATACCAGAGACTCTGGAGGAATAACGGGCGCTTAAAACGGAGGTAGACCGGACAAGAGCTAAAAAGCCGGGTCAACATAAACGATGGGGGACGCTTGGGGATCTTGGTGACCCTGTAACCTTTCTGCTGGACAGGTAAACCGCTTTAACAAAGTAAGACAAGTGTCTGTAACAGAAGTGTTTCTTGTCAAACGGACCTGCTGTAGCGTGTTGTAGCGCCATCGCTAAACTGTCCTCCCTCGGGTCCTGGACTATGTCACTTTATCCTCGTTGTAGAAGTCCTGCAAACATTGTGTTTGCTGGTAGTCTGTTGGCATCTACAGTAGCACCAATGCTTTTGACTTTCACCTTGACTGGGCCCCATTTGTAATGATCTGAAGGATTTATCTGCATTATATCTGAATTTAACTGGAACGATACGAGCGAGCAGGAGCGTCTGTTTGTGGGCGGGGCTTTCTGGAGCAGAGAGGGAGGGGAGAGAGAGAGAGAGAGACAGAGAGAGAGAGAGAGAGAGAGAGAGAGAGAGAGAGAGAGAGAGAGAGAGAGAGAGAGAGAGAGAGAGAGAGAGAGAGAGAGAGAGAGAGAGAGAGAGAGAGAGAGAGAGAGAGAGAGAGAGAGAGTGTTTCTCTGTGTTGTATCTTTAACTCTGTGGCTCTAAAACAGTTGAAGTGTGTTTCTGCTCGATGAGGTTTCTATGAGGTGAATAAATGTTGGTTCAGTTGATCTTCAGGACGGCTGCAGCTTTAAGAACTTCTGCTTGTTGGAGTTTGAGAGTCTAAAGTTCACAGAGACACTCCTCATCCTGGATTGTAGACAAACTGGATCCCCCCCCTCCCTCGTCTCTCACACAGCTCACTCTCACTTCCTTGTTTCCTTCCCTTCCTTGCTCCCTCCCCCTCAGATCTACAGTCTTGGTTGGGTGTAACCACCGTGTGCTGACTTGATCCTGCTGACTCACATGTTGTAGAGATCAGAGCTCAGACTAGTTTGACTTCTCAGGAAATGAAACTCAGTCAGTCGTCGTCGACAGCGAGTGTTGAAATGGCGCAGAAAGGAGTTCATCTGGACCGTGGGTCTTTCTCTTGTTCCATCTGTTTGGATCTTCTGAAGGATCCGGTGGCTGTTTCCTGTGGACACAGCTTCTGCATGAGCTGTATTCAATCCTACTGGGATACTGAGGTTGAGAGGATGATCTACAGCTGTCCTCAGTGCAGAGAGACCTTCATACAGAGGCCTGTCCTGAAGAAAAACACCATGTTAGCAGGTTTAGTGGAGGAACTGAAGAAGAGCGGACTCCAAGCTGCTCCTGATGGTTCCTCTGAGGCTGGACCTGAAGATGTGGCCTGTGATTTCTGCAGTGGGAGAAAACTGAAAGCTGTCAAGTCCTGTCTTCAATGTCTGGCTTCTTACTGTCAGATTCACCTCCAGCCTCATTTTGAATCTCCTACATTTAAAGAAACACAAGCTGGTGGAGCCCTCCAAGAAGCTCCAGGAGAACATCTGCTCTCGTCATGATGAGGTGATGAAGATCTTCTGCCGCACTGATCAGAAGTCCATCTGTCATCTCTGCTGTTTGGACCAACACAAAGGTCACGACACAGTCTCAGCTGCAGCAGAAAGGACTGAGAGGCAGAAAGATCTGGAGGAGAGTCGAGAAAACATCCAGCAGAGAATCCAGGACAGAGAAGAAGATGTGAAGCTGCTCCAACAGGAGGTGGAGGCTATCAACGGCTCTGCTGATAAAGCTGTGGACCACAGCCAGGAGATCTTCAGCCAGCTGATCCGTCTGATGGAGAAACGCCGCTCTGAGGTGGAGCAGCAGGTCAGATCCCAGCAGGAACGTGAAGTGAGTCGAGTCAAAGACCTTAAGGAGAAACTGGAGCAGGAGATCACTGAGCTGAAGAGGAAAGACGCTGATCTGCAGAAGCTCTCACTCACAGAGGACCACAACCAGTTTCTGCACAGCTACCCCTCACTGTCAGAACCGGGTCAACCTGCAGACTCATCCAGAATCAACATCCGTCCTCTGAGATACTTTGAGGAGGTGACAGCAGCTGTGTCAGAGGTCAGAGAGAAACTCCAGGATCTTCTGACAGAGACGTGGACAAACGTCTCACAGGCAGTGACTGAAGTGGATGTTTTACTGTTAGAACCAGAACCAGAACCCAAGACCAGAGCTGGTTTCTTAAGATATTCACAAAGAATCACACTGGATCCAAACACAGTAAACAGACATCTGTTATTATCTGATGGAAACAGAAGAGCAACATTGACAAAACAACGACAGTCTTATCCTGAACATCCAGACAGATTCACTGTTTGGAATCAGGTCCTGAGTAGAGAGAGTCTGACTGGACGTTGTTACTGGGAGGTGGAGCGGAGAGGGTACTGGGTTGGTGTAGCAGTCGCATACAAGACTATCAGGAGAGACGGGGGCTCAGAGGATTGTAGATTTGGATTCAATGACAAATCTTGGATGTTAGAATGTTATAAAGACAGGTATAAATTTGGTCACAACAAAGTCGGCACTGATGTCCCAGGTCCTCAGTCCTCCAGAGTAGGAGTGTACCTGGACCACAGAGCAGGTATTCTGTCCTTCTACAGCGTCTCTGAAACCATGACTCTCCTCCACAGAGTCCAGACCACATTCACTGAACCTCTACATGCTGGACTGAGGTTAGGCTGTTATGGAGACTCTGCTGAGTTTATAGAAGTGAAGTAAAGAGAATTTTGAGTCCATCAGACCAAAATCATGGACTGAGATCCTTGAACTCTTGAAATGTTCTGGTTTGTAAATGTTTGTGGATCAGTCTCACCAAAAACTCTGGGTTTAGTTCTTCATTTCAGCTTTTTGATTCTTTTCTAAAGATGCTGATTTGGTCGCAGCTTTAAGGACAGTGATTGTGGAGAACTTTGATTGTTTGTATTTCTCATGTTGAAAAATCTTCATCAAGTTTGATATCAACAACATCAAGATGATGGTTTGTTCAAATCACCTTCAGTTGGTGCAGATGTTGAAGGTCTGAGACTTTAGAAAAAAGTGAGGTCAAAATCACAGAAAAAGGACGACCTTATTTCCTGTCCCAAATCCAAGCGTCTAAAGTCTTTCCAGTCGTCCCCAAAAACTCTTCAGATGATCTGTTTCTTTCTCTGTTTGCTGAATATTTGTGTTCATGTGATCGATGGATATTTCTGTCTGCTTCTGTTGGATCAGTGTGTTTGTAAAGACATCTAGAATCAGACTTTGGACAGATCTACATGTTGTTATGAGCTTTTCAATCACTCTAATAATAATAATCACATTTATTAGTCCGACTGTTTGGATGTTTCTGACTCAGCTCAGATTGTGGTCAAGTCTCTGATTGTGGGTAAAAAAATCATAAAAATCCTCAAACTGAGTCACTGAAATCACCTCGTCTGTTTGTCTTTATTGTGTCTGTTTCTGCTGGATGTCATGTTACCGCTCCGTCTGGGTCATGGATCCATGTGGTCTTACATGTCCCAGATGTGAGTCCTGCAGCTGGATCAGGTTTTCTGTAGAGGACAAAGACAGGAGGCAGGTTGTGTGTCTTTTTGATTTGATTTAACCAGACTAGTCCTGTTGAGATCATCAATCTCTTTTTCAGACCAAGAATGGCAGCAAAAAACAAACACACTCAGACTCACACAGATCCACATCAGCAACACGAACTCAGTGTTCATATGAGAGAGTCCAGCTGATCTCTAGTCTAAGGAAAGAAGTCTGGTCCACAAGAAGAAAACCGACTTAAAGGTGGAGTAGACAGGAATCTGTTAAAGAAGCATCTTTTTATTTTGTGGTTTTGTGGTTTTTGCAAATGAATGACAGAGGATAATGGCCGATAAGAGGCTGTTTGTTATTCATTCTCTGTAATGAATAACAAACTCCCTCTGCATCATGTGTCACGTTCAAAGCTTCACTGACTTCACTGAAGTGCAGAAAACGCCGACATTGACACTGGAATTCACTGGCAGACACGGTTTTATTCCGACTGCATTTTCTGGCAAAGACACCAAAGCAGCAAACGTGTGTGTGTCTTTATGTGTTAATTATTATACAGCATTCTTATTACCTGCGTGCCAACTCGCCAGCAGGCGATGGCGGGAAAACAGGAGACTCTCTCTCTCTCTCCTGTGTTGAGACATGAAGTAACCCTCGTTTCTAGCCTCCATATCAGCGCGGGGAAAAGTCATTAAACTGTTGGAAAAGGCGGAGACGAGAGCTCAACAAGCCCGAGCCGGAGGGGCTGAACATGAGCGGGAGGAGGGGGAACCACGGAGGGAAAAGTTATAAAGCCTGATGAGGATTTGCCTCGGTATTAAGAGGAACAATTACTGTTTTGTCTTATTAATCTGTCTGGCAGTGGTTGGCACAGAGAGCTGCGCTGAGAGCGGGCCTCTACGGAGTTTGATGGTAGACTTGACTGATGCTGTGATGACGCTCGGCTCAAACAGCGTATCCCCCGGTGATCTACACAATCTCTGTCCTCCCATAGGCTGTATCAGGTGTCAATCATAGAAAACATGAACCCCCTAATAACTTTTAAAAATGGAGCTGTACAGAAAAAAGAGGACTTGAGCACAAACCAGTCTGACAGTAACTACATGTCAGCATCACAACCAGGGGGGAGAAACATTTATATTCTGTGTCATTCATTTATAAAGTTTGTCCACAGCTCCATAAGGAGGCGGGGTTTATGACCTATACTGCAGCCCGTCACCAGAGGGCGCTGTTCTCGGCGAGAGGAGGCAGACGGCGTCCATTCTATATACAGTCTATGGAGCCAACGAAACGGGACAACCTTCAACACGCCGCTGTCTTCAAGCAGACGTAGCCTCGACTGTCAATCACTGTGATCACACTCTTTACTTAATGATTGATTTTCAGGACGGACACCCTGACCACAGATCAGACTTTAAAACATAAGGTCTGACCAATGAAACGAAGGCTCAACATGAAGCAGTGACCTTGGGCAAAACACTTGACTCCAAAGTGCACACAGTGGTCCCTCCATCAGTGTGTGAGTGAATGAGACACGT
Organism: Xyrichtys novacula; assembly: GCA_962446985.1. Classification (NCBI taxonomy): domain Eukaryota; kingdom Metazoa; phylum Chordata; class Actinopteri; order Labriformes; family Labridae; genus Xyrichtys; species Xyrichtys novacula. The sequence continues at coordinate 38,443,937 of OY660866.1, forward strand.
CATGGAGAAGCACTTGGACTGTTCATAAATGTCGTACAATTACGATTTACTGAAATGGACTAAAATTAAAGATCGTCTCACTCAGAGCTCTTAGTCCCACCTCAGCGCTGTTAGAGGATGTCAGGCGTGCTAATGGGTTTCACTGAAAACACTTGAGTCGTGTCAAAACAGCAGCAGGCTTATGAAGGCTGACTGGTCAAACATGACGATCAGCTGATCAGCTGATAATCTGCATTAAAGCCTGTGATCCATTCTTTTTGTAACCTCGGTATTTGACTCAACAGACATGTTCACATTTTTGTCGTTTTCCTTTCAGTGTTGATGACGAAGGTCGTCAGATAACCCTTCAGTGGGCAACCGGCCATCTTGGATCTGAGTCCTTTTCACATCATGTCCTGCCTCCTAAGACTCAAGGCTGTGAGAGTCACTCTGGAAATATGATGTTTTAACTTTTTCTGAGCGGCCCTCACAAACATGTACAAAAACAAATATAATTTTCCACAATTTTTAACTGGTGTGTACTTTTTTGTTGCCCCTAAAAAGGTATTTTATTCTGGAGAAGAAAAAAGAAAGAGGTAGCTTCAGAAATAACGTGTCTGCAGTTTTTGTCCTCACCCAAAAGTTAGCATTTAAAACTTTTATTTAATTAAAATAATGCAAAGTCGTAGGAAAATCCTTATCTACAAGAATAAAGTCGTAATAAAATCATTACTTTGAGAATAAAGTTTTACAGTAAATTTCGTCTTAAAGCTGCTTTAGAGGAGGAGGAAATGTCTGAACTGGTCGACTGCAGGGTTATCTGTGGGTTCATCAGCGGGTCATTCAGAGAGTTTTTGTTGTTTCTCAAGAATTAATCCAACTGATGATCAACATTTACGATTCAGAGGAAGTCGAGCTCCGACGAGCTCCGCGTCTGTCTCTGACCTCCACCTGCAGAGACACTAACACCTTATTATGGCGAATAGAATCATACGATCAATTAAAGTCATCTGCTATTGATCTAAACGGCTGCATTGAGGGATTTAACCTCTGTACAGACATTTGCGCTCATTTAAACAACCAACAACAGGTTAGAATAGCCATCAGCTACGACTTTATTCTCATAAGTACTAAGTCTTAATTTTTTTTCTTAATGTGGCCCTAATACTCCGTCATACAAATTAGTGTTTTATGAAAATTATTTCGACTTCTTATTTTAAATTTGGTGCCAAAAACAGTCAGAGCAGACATCCAGACACTGAAAGAGTTGCTAAAAAAAACACTCGGAGGAATATTTCTTCACTAATTAGTTTAATTTGTAGAAAATTAGTGAAACATCAGAGACTGAGAGAAGATGGAGAGAGGTTCATTATTCTGTGAGAGACTGAGTGAGCAAATAGTTTCAAAATAATGTGCTTTACTGTGAAATTACAACATTTAAGGGTTTTGAGAATATGAAGAAAACTGTGTATTAAAGGGATAAAGCTGATAACCGATACTAGGAGTTAAAATCAGTATGACTCTGAAGTGGAAGTCACTGCATGGGTTTAAAATCACTTCCAAAACCCACTAACTGTAAATAAAGTCCATGACTGCTTTCACAAATGAAGGATAAAACTGTACGAAGTGAAGAAGATCCAGAAGAGAAGGTGAAGAAGGAAACTATCCAGAGGAAATCATGGATGCTTTTTGCTCCACCTTTAAAAAGAGACAGACCACCGTGAATAAGTGGGGAGCTGACACACGAGGAAGGATCCATTAACGCTTAAATACGAGTTTGGGGACGCTGAGACCCAGATAATGACGTGTTCACCGAAGACCTTTCATACTTTAGCAAGACACAAACCTCATTCATGAAACAGTGAAAACCTCACACACACACACACACACACACACACACACACACACACACACACACACACGCACCACTACCCTGAGACACCAGGAGCTTCCTTTTTTCACAGTTTCAAAGCTGTAAATCTGTCCACCTGTTAGAATCTGATTTTGTTTACTGACTCTATAATCTCATGTGCTGTCGTTTAGCGCCCTCTGGAGGAGCAGAGAGAAGGGTGGCGGCCTCTCACACCTCTCACACTGTACTTGGTTTACAGTTCTTCTCAGTCGCTTTGGTGCATTTCTCACATCACTATGAACATTTGCTCAACAGTTGGTGCATTTTTCCTGCAAAAGCACGTCACTAGCTCAAAATGAATATTCGATTCCTCAAAAGCAAGTCTTCATGTCGATGAAAGTGTCATCAAAATAATAACTCCTGACATCATTATTTATGAATGAAATAGATGGCTTTATCATATTTTCATTATGACTCTTGGCTCTCTCTGTGTTTTTCGATGTACAACAGTCCGATCTTGGTGACCCTACCTGAAAATGCTTAAAACAGCTCTGTACACTACCTGTAGAGCCACATAGTCCAACATCGCCTCATGTAAATAGTTTTTTTCTCATAAAAGCGTGTGATTGCTCAAACAAAGAAAAACACAAATTTATTCTGATGTTAATCCACATTAATATATTTTATTGTCATAATTGTTCACACTTTAATAATTAATCCAAATACAAAAAAAAAAACATAGGAAACGATTTTAAACCTCCAGTTTATGTTGTGCAAGTATAAGAGGAACTCATTATTTCAGTGTCTTTCAAGTAAACAGTTCAAGTCTTCATTCAAGTCCAGTTTTAACTTCACATGTAAAAATAAACAAACCCGACGTAAAAAGACAGAGAGGTCGTACATCGTCAAGTGTGCAAGCAGGTTATGTGCTGGATCGAATACTGCCCTAAAATTAAGCATAAATAACGTTGACAGTAAAGGCGCGGACAGATGTGAAGAGTAAACAGGAGGTACAGATTTGGGTCCCGGATATATAAGGCAGCATGGTCTGTCATTAATCATCCACTGCAGTAGATGTTAGAGTCCTCGTCCTGACAGAGAATACCGGCGTGAACAGATGAGCTGGTTGAGAGTCTGTCGCTAACAGACTCGAGGAAGTTGGATTGAGAGTTAATCTGTGATAATTTTAGTTGAATGAGGATGAAACTGTTTCTGTCTTTGTTTAAATTTTACTCCAAGTGGTTTATAAACGACATCTAACGTACAGAACGACGACAGTGATTAAGTCAGTGATAAGGTCATACGACGCTACAGAACCTGTCCGGTCTTTTTCCACGTCATGTTAGCATAAATATGACGGTTATTGTCGTCACGTTGCTTTAAATAATCTTAGGAAAGAGCGCACACCAACACTAACGTCACAGCCTTTTACAAACACATGGCTTTCTAATCTTTGCGTCTCATCTTCAGCTCCTCTCCGCGCTCACGTCCTCCACGCCGTCTGCTTTCCTTCATTGTCCCGGTGAGGTTTTTCCAGTCCTTTCAGTTGTCCAGTAACAGTTTTGCTAGAGATTGGAGGTTTTCCCTCTTCTCATACAGGTACATCTGAGTTTCCCACAGCATGTCCACCAGGACGGCGTCGCTCACCTCATCCAGCATCACCTCCTGGGACAGCTGAGGACTCAATCTGCACGAAATTACAAGGAAGAGAAAGAGGGATTAATAAAAGCTGGGAAAATTCAATCTAGTGTTTAAGTTTGATCGCATATCGAGGCCACTGCACACAAAACAAGAATAAAAGAAATATGTTATAAATTTGTGAGAATAAAGTAGAAAATTTGTGAAAAAACAAAAAAATTGAGGAAAAAATTCACTTTTTTTAGGTAATAAAGTGGAAAATTTACAAGAAAGAAAATATTAGATTAATTTTAAACTAAGTTATTCATTCATTTCACTCAAACTAAATTTACCTCAATCCTGGAATATCAGTCTTAGAACAAGGAGCAGTACGAACAAGAGCTTTTTGATCGTTAGAGTCATGAACTTATTAAACCTGGTAGCTGAGAAGAGACGCAGAGAGGACTTGGACAAAGCTGCGAGAGACCGAGACGCTTGGATTTAAAAAAAAAAAACTCAGGAGGTTTTAGCAGAAACAGAAGTAAATAAAAATAAAAAAGTGCAGCAAGTTCAGAGACGAATTATCCATCCATCTTCTGTCGTTTTGACCCTCAAACAAAGATGTCAGAAACCTCCTCCTGCACCCACACAGACAGACAAAGCTGTCATCCCTCCTCATGTTAACATGTTTGTGTCGTAGTTTGCCGACCTGTAATAGATGGTGTCGATCATTTCACACCAGGCGCTGGCTCTGTCCACTGCACAGCCATCAGAGTCCGTACACTGTCCCGTCAGAAAAGAGAAAAAGAAAGTGAGTTTAAGAACTAGAAACCAAGAGGATTATATTTTCTCGATGCATTTGTTTATTATTTTTATATCCCGTGTATCAGAGATACTGAAAGGCGCCAAAAAAAGTGGTAAAAGCAGCTCCAAACAAAGTTTAAACTGCAGGAATGAATTTGGATCTGGTGTTGTTGTTACTCACGCAGTCCACGAGCATTTTGCCCAGCTCTTTAGCTCCGACGAACGACTTGGCCAGTTCCAGAGGGTTGGAGGGTCGAAAAACATCCACAGAGCTCACCACCACCTGAGGGGGTTTACCTGCAGAAACACAGGAGGACATTACAAGTCGTAATATAGTGTGAGTTAGTATGAGGCGTTCAAAATGATGCCTCACCTCCTAAAGATACAGAAGAAGAAGAAGAAGAAGAAGAAGAAGAAGAAGAAGAAGAAGAAGGAGGAGGAGCAGCTGCTAGAGACCTCGCTGTAGCAGCCCTCAGACCTGATTATGTACTTTTAAAAAACGGACCTTCAAAGATTTATCCTGAATCCAAAAACAACGTGAAGAAATCTGATCAACTGTCTGTTTTCATTTAGGTCTGCGACTAATAATCTACCAGATGTAGTAAACTTCAAAATAAAAGCAGTCTTGTGATGTGATAGACGAAGGAACCCAAGATGAAGACAGATTTTTTTCAAAATAAAAGCATAAGACAGATTTTTATATGAGGAAGTGTCCTCTCAGAAGAAGTTTCAGTCAGAGGTATGTCATCATGTGTGTGCACAAAATGCTCGTGCATGGGTGGATTTAATGGATATACGCCACATTCAGGTTCAGAGATGAATGGGACGTTCAGAACAAGCACGAGTAAAATCATTGGTGTGAATGAATTACATGTAAAATCGATGCAAAGACGTGATTAGACGCTTGTACTACTCTGGCGGCGTGAATGACACAAATTCACGGGAGTTGAAAATATCTCAACTCAAATGTATATTCGCATCATGATCATCAATCAGCATGAAGATTCCCAGGTGACGTGTGGAAATGGACCTGGAGATGTTGACTGGTGTCAAAATAGAAACATAAATCCTTTTCCTCACAGTAGACAGACGGACAGACGCTCTGCAGCTGGGATAGAGTGTCTGAAATCAGTATCCTGAGGATATTCTGGCTCCGACCCTCACCAACAGGTCGTCAATTGTGTTCAGGTAACCGAAAATACCACTAAAAACGACCGTCACCCGGGCACAGCTATTGGAGGAGACCCTGACATGGGGACGCCAACATTTCCGACGGTTGTGGGTCTGAACGTGGTTCACTCCGACCAGGCTTGACGGAGACTCTCCCTCTCTCTCTCGTATCCACGACTTTTTAAATAAAAAACAGGAATAAAAAGGAGCTCGTCTGGAGGAAAGAGAGTGAGGAGGTCGGATTATCTGCTTAATTGTGAAAAACTGTCGTTCTCTATCGTTTGATCCCGCCAGTTGAATTGGCGGGGATCACTGTTGAAGTTAGCATTAACGACTATCCACGACTTTGAAGCACTTTGTTAACGCGTAATATGATTGTCGCGAATAGAGCGAGTCGTGGGCGCGAATTAAGTGAGTGGAGGATTTTACTTTCGCTTGGTTTGAACGCCACATAAGTCTTCAGAATAATTCAGAGAGGCTGTAAATACAGAATTTGTCAAGTGCAGACACCATGATGTGGTTTACCTGTCCCCAGAGAGACCACAACACCCAACTTCTTAATCTCCCTCTCTTTGCCCTGAAAAGAGTAAAAGGTGGAGATTAATAAAAATATGATCCAAAGACAAAAACATCTTTTTGGGACCATGCAGACCTAAAGTTGGGCAAAGGTAGAACAGATGAGACGAAGCCTCACCTCTGCTCTCAAGGCTTTATTGTACTGATGGATTTCTGACATGGCATCGAGCGTCGGGTTGTTAGCCAGGAGACCCCCATCCAGAAAGCGTCCCATTGGTCGAAAGTAGGTGGGGGCAGCACCGCTGGAGCGGGCGGCTCGCCACACCAGTTGTTCTGTGGGAGAGAAAGAGGAACAGTTAATTCTGACTGCAGGTTGTAGAGACGGACTAACGGGGTCGGGGTTCGAGCTCACAGAGCGGACACACTCATTCGTGCTGAAAGAAGCTGAGGCTGTTGTTGTTGTTGAGGTGAAGAGTAGCATGCATCTCGAAACTGAGCGTGTTCAGAGCAAAAGCCAACAACACTTTGAAAGCTGAACCCTCAGAAACAGACGCCACTGGTGATCATCTCCTCACCGAACCTCCATCAAGCCGTTCCTTCAAACACGTAAAACTGTGACTCGTGACGTGAGTGATGGAATGAAAAGGTTTGTGCTCCATTCAAAATGGTCTCACTCAGACACACACACCTTCATCTGTCACCTTCCTACGCTTTCTGGCTGGCTCCTCTGTGTATCCTACTATCAACACATCCTCATCCTCCCATCCTGCAACAACAACAACAACAACAACAACATGGCTGACACTCAGACGACACGGCAGGACTGGACGTGACAAACAAATTCAGCCACACAGAGCTTCACTTGCAGGGCTTCACCTAACATTGTATAATACTGCCACCTAGTGGTAGAATAAAGTATACTGTACACTGTACCTTGTGGGACAGTGAGGGGCTTGAATGTGGCAGTGGTGGCGTACGGGGGCTCTCTGTGGACGGAGGGAGGGTCATAGTTCCTGAAGATGTGCAGCTCGCCTGGATGTCTGTCTGCAAGAACGCTGGTCACCATCACCCTGCACAGGAACGAGGAAGAAGAGAGGTGGAGAACTGAAACGTGAGCAGTGCTTCATGAGAATAAGAGAAACCTGCAGAATGTTTTTCACTCCTGGATCAGGTCAAAGCAGGAAATTTACCCATCTGTCACCTTGTTTTTAAGTATAAATATTTACCTGGGATACTGGACATCTGCCATCTTTGTGTTTTCTCCAAATTCTTTCTTTAGGAAATCTTCAAGCGGTGCGGATTCATAAGGTCGTGACCCCTTGAACACCTGCTCCTTCATCCTAAAGTACAGGCAGCGCAGGTACTCCATGGACTTCCCTTCAGGTGGAGGAAAATCATCGTTATTTTTCTGTAAATTATAGATTTAAAAAAACAAGAAAAAAGAGGAGAGAAAGAGACGCACCATGGATTATAGCGAGGGCCAGGATGCCACCGGTGCTGGTGCCGGCGACCCAGTCAAAGAGCTCTCTAGTGGGTCGACCAGCCTCTCTCTCCAGCGCGATCAACAGCTGGATCAACACCAGGCCTTTTATACCTCCGCCATCCAGACACAGCAGTCTGTCCATCCTACAGAGGACAGGATACAGAGACGTGTTTACTGGAGCTGTTGGAGTTTGATATTTTCATAAATACGACAACATTTCGTACTTTTTCTTCCCCATTTTGCTGCCGTCCACTTCAGACCTGCCTCTGCTCATTGCACCGATTGCAGCCCCCATGTACATGACGTCCTCGAACCCTGTTGGCCAAGAGGAACAGTTACTGGTGTTTAATGGACGCATCTCCAAAATCATGTGTAAAAGGACGGGGGAGACAAGGGAGAAGTGTGCTCTCTACAAGCCGAGGAGGAAACGAAAAGGAGGAGTTTATACACTGATTATAGTTTCACTGTCTGAGGATGAAAAATCTGAAAATCTGGGAGAGTTTTCTACAAAGATAGGTTTGTAAAAATAGCAAAATGCAACTCTTGGGCAGGATTTAGGGAAGATCTCTTCGTCAAAATGTTCTGATAATCTTTTGGAAATGAGACCAGAACAGATAAATCTTTCTGATTGTCATAGAGCTGGGCGATAAATGATATTCCATTTCTACCAGCTCAGTGCCACTAAAAACACACACTGTACCTTTAAGATTCAAAAACAGGTTTAATTAGAGTAAAAGTTCGGTTTGATGACAGTCTCAGCGACCAAAGCATCGCTGTGTGTTTTATATCCGACACTAGGATGAATAAAATAAATAAAATATAGAGGAGAGGAGCCGAGTTTAAGGAGGGCAGGAGGAGGGATGGAGGTGTTACCTATGCCTGCAGGCTTGGCCGTGTTGGAGATTGGGGGAGGACTGCCGGGAGAGGGTGGGAGGCAGCGCTGGACCCCTACACTACACAGCATGTCCAGGAGTATCTTTCTATTGGGACCTTTCATGTTAACACACACACACACAAACACACACACATGCGAGTCATCATGTTAGACATGCAAACACACCGTAGACAGCAGTGAGGAAGAAAAGACAGAGAGAGAGAGAGACAGAGAGACAGAGAGAGAGAGAGAGAGAGCGCGAGAACATGATCGAGCTGTTAGAAATTATCTTCATGCAGAATCGATAAATAGCAACAACTTCTTTTTACCACCTCTTCTGTTTCAGAGCATCATGGTGAAAACCAAACAGAAGTAACATAATAAAAAAAATAACAGATTCTGTTTTTAACAGATAAGAATCTTAGACTGTATATAAACAAACCTTTGTAAATCAGCTTTAACCTGTGAACTGTTCTTTTATTGTCTTCTCATATTGTGTCTATTGTTTGTTTTTTCTTTGTAAGGCGTCTTTGAGCCCCTGTAAAAGCACCTTATAAATAAAATTTATTATTATTTATTGTTATTATCATTATCATTATTATCATACTGTGGACAACTTGGCTCCGCCTTCCGCCATTAAATGAATTTGATGCTGAATTTCTCTCTGTATTTCTGGGATTTTCTCCACTTGCGCAGTAACTTTGTACGCAGGAGAGTCGCTGTGATGACACTCGGCTCAAACAGCGTCTCCCCCGGGGTGAGTTACATAATCTCTGTACACCCACAGGCTGTATCAGGTGTCAATCATAGAAAACATGAACGGTAATCGGCCAAAATTCGCAGATATTTTCAGAAATAAAATGCGGAGAATACAATTCAGTTTCACTTTGAAAATGTTCGGCCATTTGAAAAGTTCCCCGACTTATCCTGTAGATGGCGCTACAGCGACCTCATGCCAATCTTCATCCACTAACTCCCTCACAGCACAGCAGAGTGACGGATCTGAAGCAGCAGCTCAGGGACGCACGGAGGAGAGTGGTCCACCTCAACGGTAAATAAACCAGTTTGTGAAAAACACAATAAGTCAACAAGTTTCAGTTCAACCCACTTCACCATGTTCCCCGCTGTGCTGGTCTCTGTCACGCCCACTTAACGCTGAAGCACCATGGGATATGAAGCTAAAAAAAGACCTTTTCTGGTCCGAGTTTCATCTGTCGGTCTTCATGTCTGTGTGAAGAGCAGCAGCCTAATATCTGTCATCAGTCTCATGAAACAATAATAATTGGTATTGGTATCGGCCCTGACAAATCAACATGGGTCGACTCCTACCTGTGAGTTTAGTCAAAACCTTTCACGATCCACAAACTGTGTCTAACCTGTTGGATGATCAAAACGGTAAAGTTTCATCTCATCATTCAGTGAGAAGCTTCAGGTCATCCTGATTGTTGTTTATTTCTCCGGCACGAGTTACCCCATCACTGTAGTAATGAGTCTGCTGAAAACATGTTTACCAGAGCGGCGACTCAACTTCAGCGAATCAGGGACCAGAGTTTAAGTTGTATTCAGACAAACCATGCTGCTTCTTAGCATTCAAAACACCGACCGCTGTATTAGTCATTTCAAACCGAGAATCAAAGTATTGAGACAGAAATATTATTAGTCTGTGATTTTCTCTTATTCCATGCCCAACCATTAACCACAGTTAATGTAATTCACATGCATTCAGATGAGTTGAAGTAACACTGGCCGGTTAGGTCACACATACGTAGTTTAGTTTGAGTCCCACTCAGACGCCGTGAATCACTGGATTCTTGTTTTTCTTGTTTCAGACCTCCCATCGCTCTGTTTTCCTCCTCTCTTTTGTTTGAAGCTCATTCTTCTGTCTCTCTTACCTTTACTGGTGCGAGCAGCGATGAGCCCCGGTGTTTCTCCCAGGTCGTTATGGATCTCCACGTCAGCTCCAAACACGATCAGAGCTTTGATCAACTCTATGTGGTCCAGCTGGTGAGAGAAGAATCAAAGTTAAACTGTACGGACACAACGATCAAAGTTTGTTCTTCTTCTTTGTTTTGTTCACATACCTTCATAGCCAGGTGGAGGGCGGTGTTTCCATCGTGGCCCTTTAGGTTAGCATTGGCTCCATGAGTGAGCAGCACCATGGCCGCCTCGAAGCGCCCCCTCTTGGTCAGAATATGGAGGGCGCTCTCTCCGGTCTTACTGAGGTAGTTCACCGCACAGCCGTGATCGAGCAGCACGCGGCACATCTGGCGAAGAGAGATGGAGGACTGAACTGAACATCTGCCTTCAAACATCGAGCTCCTGACATGACCGTCTTCGTCTCTGAGACAAAATTCTTTTAGCAACAAAAATTTAGCTTATGAATCAGTGTAACATCTCCCACCTCTGCTGTTTTGGACCAGTGGAGAGGCGTCCCCCCGTACAGAGAGTCCTCAGCCTGGAGCTGGTTCCTGTCTGCTTTGAGGATCTCCTCCACACAGCTGACACACAAAAACAGAAGAAAACAGATTTTTAATGAGACATATATGGACTTAAAACTCCAGTAAGGAATTTTTCTGTGTTTGTGAAATAGGCTGAAAGTGGCTACCTGTGTCTTTAAGAGTCGATTTTAAGTTTCTTTTATTAGTTTTTAGTTTGAGTTTGAGGGACCGAAAGGACTTGACCTTGAACCATCTAAAAAAAACGACCATCCTTTTCTGCCAAACTTCCCCGTGTCTCTCCTCTGACTCACCCCTTCTCGCTGTACTTCATGGCACTGTGGATGGGGTAGCCAACGCCACCCATGACGTCACACTTGGCCCCACCCCCTAACAGAGCTTTCACAGACTCCACACGTCCCAGACGGCAGGCCACGTGAAGCGGCGTCTCCCCGTTGTTATTCAGCTCATTAACACCCGGGCAGAGGCGAGAGCACAGGACCTGAATGATGAGAGGACGGCGTGGTCAACATCTGATGAGACGAAGTATTTCTTTGACCTCCCTCCGGCTGAGTCTCACCTGGATGATGGTGGACGAGTCCTGCTTGGCAGCACAGTGCATCGGCGTCTCCCCGTTGCGGTTTCTGATGTCTGTGCGAGCCTGGCTTTCGTCCAGCAGCTCCGTCACACACGCAGTGTCGCCGCGTTCACACGCCAGGTGCAGCGGCGTCTGACCTGAAGCATCCCGAGCATTAATCTGACTGGAGACATAGAGATAAAGTCACCTCACAGGTTTAACCTCATTTAGACGATTTTACTGCCTGATTTTATTGTTTCGGTTCCTTTGAGGCACCGATTGATTTTCACTCAAATCACCGCAGGATAAAAGTGAACTTGAAAAGGCCAGAGAGTCACTTGGGATACATAAATGAACAGGAACACCGCTGGTTCTCTCTCTCTGGTTGTTTTGATGAAATGGGGTTCAAGCAGGGACAATGAACACACCATCTTTTTGTCGTTAGCTCACTGAGTAACTCCACTTTCCAAGATCTCAGACTTGGCTGCAAACCACAAGCTTCTCCAGTGAAAAAAAATATTAAATTTCACTTCATGTGTTTTTCCTAAAACGTCAGAGGATGAACTTTTTTAACTGCATCAATGGAGGACTCACATATTGGGCGTCTAACCCTCAAAAACAGCCTCTAAACAATGAAAAATCAGTCTGTTGATCAATCAGCTGTAAAAGGAAACACACACTGATTCTCATGTAGCACTCAGATCAATGAAACTAAATGCTGAATGGAAAATGGATCGATTAATGACACCGATTAGCATTAGTAGAATCAAACCCTCGAACCAAACAGGAGGTTTTAGACCTCTGTTGTGTGCTAATTAAAGTGTGTTTTCTCTCAGTGTGTACATTAAACTGTCACTCACTCTGAATGCCTCATAATTAATGCCTCTGCAGAAGCGGCTTACATACAATAATCCACCCTTCATTCAGCTTTATCCCAGCGCACTAATCTCTGCCTGGAGCCAGAAACTAAAACTGCGATTCTTCTTCGTCTTTGAGTGATTTCCTCTAATTTATCCTTGATTAATAAAATCTTTCAGGAAGTAAAACAACTGCAGACATAAATAGAAATAATACTTATAGAAATAATACCTCTGCACATAGTTATGTTTGAGGCATTCTCTTAACCCTGTCTCCACGGCAATGTGGGCGGAGCTCCAGTCTGGGTGGCTGCGAATACAGTCCACGATTGGCTGCATGGTTTCCGCCTTTAGAGTAAGTGTCTCATAGAAGGGCCGAAGCTTGAGGGCATACTGTGGGAACCAGTTCATGGCGTCTTCCTCTGACCCCACCTGAAAGAGCCTGGTTTGGACGGTGAAATGAGCACACAGTTTAATTTCAGCAGAAACAACGATCAGTTACTGAAAGTCACAGGCACTCGTGTTTATGTTACATACAGACATGGCAAGAACTTTGGAGGTCAATATCTGGACTTTATTTGTCTGCAGGAGTGTTTTAACTTTCTTTATTTTTATGGGATACACTTCACAATAACCTGCAAACAACATGTACTTCTGTAAGAATTAAGATAAACTCATCACACTTGCATCTCTTCCCTAAAATGTCTACGTGCAAATATGTGTGATTGTGTTCTTTCTGTAAGTTTCAGTATTACACAATAACAGGAGTTTTTGTCTGACCTCAGGGTCACAGTAGGAGTCTCAGGACACATGAGCAGACAGTCCCATGACTGACACTGGGTGTTTTTGTACAGGACTATGCGTCCCTCCTCTTTCAACAGGACTTTGCCTCCTCCACTGTAATCAGCCAGCGGTACATCCCGGACCCTGTAGGGGTTGGTGAAGAGGGTTGACACAGAGGACACAGTGTCCAACAGTCTGCCCAGGAACTGCATCGTGACCACCTGAAACAATGAAAAGAGAGCTTGAGGAGGGCCTGGACAATGTGCATCCATACTTCTCGTTTGTACAGTTTTTATATGATAAGTATTTTCCAGTTGTCTTCTTGAACCCTCGACCTACTTTGATTATTTCGTCAAATGATCTCGTGATAATTTTCCATCGGTCTAGAAAACTAAACAACAGGCCCGGTCAGGACGTGCCATCTCTGAAGGTTACTCCTACGTATTTTGGTTTTGCAGCTCTGAGGACACGTTCACATCATCTGATGTTTAACTGAGCTCTTGAGGAAACAACTGGATAAATTAAAGGGATATTCTGGTGTAAAATTAATTTAGGGTCAAACCCACTGTAACACCAAGTTAGACCCCCCCTCCAGAGATGAATGTTGTCGACCGCTTGATTCTCTAGTTATACCAACTTTAGTAACGACCGCAGGATAGTAATACAGAGAGCCACGCCCTCAACCAAAACGCCACTCTATAGCCACAAATAATGCTCAGAACAGCACCTAACTTCATCAACAGGACATATAGGGTCACAGACATAGTACTAGACACCAAACATCTTTTTAACTTTGACTCATTTCTTTAGCAAAGAGACTAAACACAACTCACCTACTCTCTTCCAGCAGCCGCTTGTTTGTAGTCAGACCTCAGACCAGTCCATTCGGGACTACAGCGGGGTGCCGCAGCTCAAGGAAGAACATTTATGATCATTTCTTCATGGAAATACAATCAGACCGAGACGCTAAGGCAAAAGAACTACCGCGTCTGTAAAATGATTAATATGGTGATGATTACTTCAATAAAGAAATGATCATAAATGTTCTTCCTTGAGCTGCGTCAACCCGCAGCGAGGGTTGGGCATCCAGTGTTGAGCATCGATGGGGACCGGGACTAACATTTCGATTCTCATAGAACTGTTCAAATTTTAAAATTTCAATTCCAAGTTTCGATGCTGGAGTCCGCCGACCGGGAGAAATAGCTGCCGAAAACCAACGAAGAAGAAGCCGCCAAAACGCTTACTTTAGCAGGAAGAATGAACTCTTATCTCAGTGCAACATTAGCAACACAGTTATATAATGCAAAGGAAGGTGAATGACCAACATTATTAAACACCTCAGGATTCATGGAGGAGAAATACCCGAGTGCTCGTCTTTGATGCGCTTCAACTGACTTCGCCGGAGGAATCGGAATCGTTCAAAATCAAACGATACACAATCCTGCCCCCAGCAGTCTGTAATGGACTGGCCCACTAGGTCTCGCTTCAAACAAGCGGCTGCTGGAAGAGAGTAGGTGAGTTTTGTTAGTCTCTTTGCTAAAGAAATGAGTCAAAGTTAAAAAGATGTTTGGTGTCTAGTATTATGGCTGTGACCCTATATGTACTAACCTCAGTAGATCATGGTGTAGTTCCGTTCAGTAACAGAACCTCATTGGAAAATTAGCTGATTTAACTTTACTGTGCTCTTGTTCAAATATATTAACTCGACAGCACATAAATTCATACCTGTTAACAAAATCATGATTTTATTGATAATTCGGCTCAATAAAAACACCTTTACCTTTTTATTTTACTACAGTAGAAGTTTATTGGCCCAGCTTATAGACTACAGAAGTGAAGAAACGCCCCCGCTTAAGTTTGTTTTCTTAGGAGTTAGAACAACTCTGAATATAGTACTATGTCTGTGACCCTATATGTCCTGTTGATGAAGTTAGGTGCTGTTCTGAGCATTATTTGTGGCTACAGAGTGGCATGGTTTGTGTGTGGCTCCTCAGACCGCTGTGTATTGCTATCCTGTGGTCGTTACTAAAGTTGGTATCTCCAAAGTTTATTCCTACATAATTTGTTTTTTGCAGATCTGAGAATACAAGGTCACATCATCTAATGTTCAACTGAGCTCTTGAGGAAACAACTGGAAAAATTAAGTTGTGAAGAAAAAAAAGAGTGAGTAAACACATGTCTGCATGTCTGCTTTGGGCTTCCATAGACCTCAAACTTCTGTAGAAATGTTCAGCACTGCCTGTCTGTGGCTGCTCTGTTTGGAAGCCTGTAGGATTGCTTTCAACATTAATGAATGATTTATGACATCTCCCGGACAGGATGTAACTCCTACAGAATAGCAACAGGTAAAGTCTCCCTGATATTCACCATGTTAGCCTCCAGTATATGAGTGCTGATATTATTAGAGTAATTCACTGTCATTATAACATATTATACAACAGTTGTGACCTTAGAGCTGCCACATCACTCTTATGTTAACTTTCTATATCCTACAACACTCACAGACCTTGTAATTTTCAGCTGAAACGACTCTTATCCTCCTTCAAACTGATAAACAAGCGGCTCCATTCATTTCGCTCACGAGTTTCACTCTCAATCCGTGACTTGACACCATCGTGTCGAGCTCGGGGCAAACCACACCGACGACAAAATGCGTTTATTTTATCGTTTAAATACTAAGCCTTCTGTCTATAGTAGCGGTAGCTCCTTCTCTTGTATAGCTAATCGCATTAACTCGTATAAAAGCAGTAAAGAGTCATCCTTACCTGCTAGCTCTTCCCTCTGTGGACAGTGACTTCTGACAGCGACATCAACAACCCACACACCGCAACCACACTTGATGAAAAGCTTGACTGACGTGACTTCAACCAATCACAGATCCTTGCTGGGGGACAAGGGGTGGGGCGACACAAATGAAGGTTATAGTGTGTTTTTTTATACTGGAAAGTCCCACCAGCAAAGAAAAAAAACATGTGCCTATCCAAAAGTAAAAAACAAAATCATGCACAAAATATTCTGTACAAAGCAAACTGTTGTTTTGTTTATATAACACGTACTGGTAACATAATTTCTTTTACAATAGACTCAAGACTCACCTTTTTAGCCAGGCTTTCATTAATTGCTTTTTTATATTTCTCTTATTGCAAATGTTAATTTTAATGACCTTTCTCTCTCTCTCTGCGCTTAATTGATTCTGTTGACTCCTTTAAAAACCAACTCAAAACTGATTTATTTGCTCAGGCATTTGTTTAATTGTTTTTGGGGGCTGATATGGTTGTTTAAATGTTGTTGTCTTGGTCTTTTAATTTATTGTACATCTTTTTATTTTAGTCTATGTGAAGCACTTTGTGACTCTTTTGTCTGTGAAACGTGCTATACAAATAAAGTTTACTTACTACACATTAAGGCAGGTCAAAGGTTTCCCGTGATGAGTGAAAAGTCATGTGTTGTCGATTCAATAAAGGACTAAAATAGAAAAATGATGAAATTACAAAATATCAAAATTATTATAGAGTTTATATGTGAATTTGAATGTCAGGTTAACCTTTTAAGTCGACGTTTTTCTGTATTTTCCAGTTCAACGTAAACTTTACCGTGTTTCCTGAGGCATCATGGCGCCGCCCGTTATCAAACAAGGGATGAGAGCGTGAAGTGGCGCGCGGTTCTTTGCATCCCTCGTGAGTGTCTTCGCCGTTGCCAGGACAACCGAAGGGGGCTGACCCCGGCCACGTGACAACTAACTACTCCGCCGCTGCTCTGCTGCTGCTGCTGCTGTAGCGGTGTGTGTGTGTGAGAGTGTGTGAGTGTGTGTGTGCTGTGTTTCTCACAGTTGGGTTGTGTGGTCGGCCTGAGCTCACAGCAGCAGAGCCTGACGTCTGGAGGAAGGGAAACACAGACAGGTAGCTTATTCCGGGCATGAAAGATGGAGCTCTCGGCGGTGGGTGATCGCGTTTTCGCCGCGGAAGCGATACTCAAACGCCGCGTCCGTAAGGTGAGGAAGAACCGCCGCCGCCGCCGTCCCGCGTGTTGTGACTTTCCCACAGATGTTGTCCGCGGTCAGCACACACAGGCTCAGGGCTGCCTTCTGCGAGCTTATGTAGGCCTTGTTGACTGGCGGATGCCTTTGCTTTGAAGCCAGAGTTAGCCAGAAGCTAAGTAGCGAGGCTAACCAATCATGGCTGGTATGTTGAGGCATTAGCAGGGCAATAAAAACAGCAACACAAAGAAAGAAGGGGCTAGCTGCAGAACAAGGCAGTCGATGGAGGAGAGCTATGAAATGGAGGGGCCCGTTTTCTCTGCCAGCTAATGGTAGCCAAAGCTATACGACCACAGTGTGTGCAGGAGTCTGTAAACTACCACATTAGAGACTGACTACAAGGGGAAACACAAATATCTGCATGAACCTCCTTATAATGTTTGTTTTTAAAAAGCTACCACACTTTGGTTTGGTCTGTTTTGGCTCAGTCCTCAACAGAAAAGTTTCTGTATGTTAATCACAGGGCTGTATCTTAATTGGCTGGTAGGGGAGAGTGGGGTAAGTTGAGCCACCCCCTGTTGCTTGGAAATGGTAAAATAAATTGATCATGTGACCAAATATTGAGGAGATGGGCATCAATTCATGGAGTCTGTGAAGGTTAGAAGCTCATGGGTGAAGAGGTTAGACATTTAAAGTGAATTTAGTTTGTCATCAGTTTGATTAGAAATGTGTTCAGACCAAAACAGATCATTTTAAATCTGTTTTACCATCAATTCTGGTATCTATGAACTACAACATGAGGTCATTATTCATGTTTTCACAAATAGGGGAGAGTGGGGTAAGTTGAGCCAAAGGGTAAGTTGGAATTAGTCCTGATGGTCTGGGGATCACTAGAGTCCAATCTACAAGTTTAGGAGCATCAGGACTCTGTAGTTGGAGTCACCGCATGGTCAGAATATCACTTGAGGTCTGATGAATCTTAATCTAACTCTCTTTTGGAAAGGACAACTGGACTTACTTGAGACGTTTCGCGAAACGTCTCAAGTAAGTCCAGTTGTCCTTTCAATGAAGAATTGGAAATCATAGATGCTGCATTCTCAGTTTTTAACAATAGGGGAGAGTGGGGTAAGTTCATCTGACCAAATATTTAGGAGATGGGCATCAATTCATGGAGTCTGTGAGAAGCACATGGGTGAAGGGGTTACACATTTGGCTGAAACAACTTTAATCTGCAAAAGAGGGGCCCGGCAGAAAAAGTTTGGGACAACTGGCTTAAAGGCATTCTCATGTTCAAATGTTTTTTTTTTACAAAACAGCTTTTTAGCAGTTATATACAATAATAATAATAAAAAGAATGATTGTACCAGTTGAATAGAGTATAATAGATAAAAATACGCATAAATGTGAAGCTCTTCACAATCAGGGCCCCCTCCTACATCAGCACCCTGTTCCACCGCCACAACCCCCCCCCCCCCCCCCCCCGCAACCTCCGCTCCTCCGATGCCAACCTCCTGTCCCCACCCCTCCGAACGACTCATCGAACCTGGGGGGGACAGGGCCTTTTCTATTGCCGCACCCTCCCTCTGGAACTCTCTCCCCGTCCAGATCAGATCCTGCACTGACTTGCCCTCCTTCAAATCGCTTCTGAAAACCCATCTTTTTAAAATTGCTTTTAACATGTGACTATTTTACTTATTTATATTTATTTATTTTATTTTATTGCTATTTTCAAATTGTGTGCTTTATGTAAAGTGTCTTTGAGTATCATGAAAAGTGCTATACAAATAAAATAAATTATTATTATTATTATTATTATTATTAAGAAGTGACTGTTATTTAGGGAGAGAGAAGGTGAGGGAGGGCTGGGAGGGAGAGTGATACGGCTCAACTTACCCCGCTCCTATGGTCAACTTACCCCATACACGGGGTAAGTTGACCATAGGAGACCCCTTTTTTTGTCCTGCTATATTCTGAAGATGACAGTTCTGTTTACAGTCATTCTGTTGGTTTGCAGGGATTAACAACATCCTGAAATATCTGCAGATACACGAGTTTGAGACAAAACTAGGACTGACTTGATGTAGTGATCCCAAATATGAAAAATGGTTCATCTTACCCCGCTCTCCCCTATTGCATGCTTAAACTTCATAGTTGCACCTCCCTTACACATGTCCTCTCTCTTAAAAGCAGGCTCAGGTTATAAGGATTGGCTCCTCTCACACAGCAGCTGAATGACTCATCCTTTCTGAAAATGATGCCATATGATGATTATTGTTTCCTTCTCTGGAGAACACTTGTTTGAACGCACCATGTTCACTGTTATATATGGGATTTTTCTGCAAGGATAGGCACACATTAAGACCAGATCTGCCTGTCTGATCAAATAAGGAGAAATCTCAAACTTGCAGAATAATATGTTCTTGGAAACATAATCAGATTATAGCGTGAGATATGCCAGACAACAGATCGAGTCATCGTGGAGGATGCAAGGCTGAATTAATAAGACAGGGTTGTGTTGCAAGAACTGAGGATTTTGTAATGACACGACTAAACATATAACTCCTTAAAGTTGATTTACAAAAGACTGAAGATTTAAAAATGTCGTTTGTGTTAATCTGCCATGTCGTCTGTTTGCAGGGAAGACTTGAATACTTGGTAAAGTGGAAAGGATGGGCGATGAAGTAAGTGATAAACCTGTTTGACTACGTTTACATGTTTCCATATATTGTATTTTTAATGTTACTCCGTTGTTTTTAGGCACAGCACTTGGGAGCCGGAGGAGAACATTCTGGATGACAGGCTGATTTTGGGCTTTGAGCAAAAGTAAGTACGAATTATCGATTATCACGAAGCCTAATGTTGGAAGTGCAAAGTTTTAGGTAGTCTACCCCTAACTGATGAGACACCCGAGTATTTTGTTGAGTTTGATTCTCTTATTTTAACTCCAGATCATTTTAAGCACAAATGCATCTTACTGTCTGACTTACTTTTTAACCTTTTAGAGTCTTTACATTTCCTCAGCTCATCTCTTCCTCTTCTTTTATAAGCGGCCATGTGAGCCGAGGTCTTTTATGTCTGCTGCCAGGCCACTTGAAAGCTTCGTGCCGCTCACAGAGAGCGAGTGTTTACAGAGAATTAAAAATGGGCAGGAAACTAAAACGGACACAATAAAACAGACAAAAACTGACGCCGCATCAAACGGAAACCGAAACGGACACGTGCGGATCTGGCTGTGTTCAAATGTGGCTTCAAACGCTCCCCGTGTCTGACTGCTCTACTTTCATTCTCACTCAGCTTTCACTGCTGTCCTCATTTTTTCGAGACTTGCTTTGCTTTTGCAGTTTGTACGGTTTTAACTGTCGTTTGGTTTTCGCAGGGAACGAGAAAGGGAACTGCACGGGCCGAAGAAACGGGGACCGAAACCCAAAAACTTTGTAATGAAGGTACTGATTTTGGTGTTTGAAGAAAGACTTGCAGATTAAGATGGATCTACCGTTCACACTTGTCAGATTAGATGTGGTTCAAAAGGCAATAAATGGTTTTCTGATTCTTCACCATCTCCAGCAGACCCGTGCTCCAAAAGGAGGGAACAGCAGCAGAGCCTCGAACACCCGCCAGACCGCTGCAGCAACTTCCAGCCGAGCAACTCCCTCCTCCTCCGCCTCTGCATCCACCTCGCCTCGCCACTTAGCGTCTTCTTCCTCCTCTTCCTCTGCTGTAGCGCCCTCCCCTAAACTCAATTCCCTCGCGGCCACCCACAAGCTGAAGAAAGACATTCACCGCTGCCACCGGATGTCCAGGCGCCCCTTGCCCCGCTCAGACCCCTTGGCGCCCTCGTTCTCCAATCCCGGTGGCTTCCCCTCCCGCCCTCACGTCTCTCCTTTCTCTGAAACCGTCCGCATCCTCAACCGCAGAGTCAAACCCCGGGAGGTCAAGAGGGGTCGGATCATCCTCAACTTGAAGGTGATTGACAAGGCAGGTCGGGGTGGCGCAGCTGCGGGCGGCAGGAACGTCGCAGCGGGACACCAAAACATCCCTTCACGCAATCGCATCATTGGGAAGAAGGGCGAAGCACCTTACAGACCTTTCCAGCCCCCCATGAAGATGCTGGGCTTCCCCATGTATGGGAAGCCGTTTGGGCTGCAATGTGGAGGTCCTCTGCCCTTCCCCTCCCACCCAGGGTCATGCTCCAGCAGAGGGGCCAGGGACACCCACTCCTCCTCCTCCCAGTACCAGTCCCCTCCTTCTCCTTCCAGCTCCAGCGGCTCTGAAGGCAAATCTCCGACCAGCGCCTCAGCTGCGAAATCGAAGGCACCTGCAGAAGCTTCTCCTCCCACTGAAGGTCCAAAGTCGACTACACCTTACACAGAGACTCAGACGGGCCAGAGCACCAAGCCACCCACCCAACCAGACCCCACAGCATCGGGGTCCCCTTTCCTCCCTTCCTCACCCTCTTCCTCGTTGGAGGATGAAGAAGAGGAGGGCGCTCTAGATCATTCAAAGGGAGGCAGAAGGAATCCTCGCCAACACGGGGCTAAGCACCATCTGCCCGCCACCTCTTCTGCTGCTACCCCCGGAGACCAGACCTCCCCCGAACCCAAAAGGGTGCCTGCGGAGGGAGACCCTGACTGGCATCCTGAAATGGCTCCAAGCTGCAAGGATGTGGTGGTCACCGACGTCACCACCAACCTGGTCACCGTCACCATAAAAGAGTTCCCCTCTCCCGCCTCCTGCCCTGCCTCACCCTCTGCTGGCCCTGAGGAAACCCCCTCCTCCCCTCCCCCCGGCTCCACCTCTGACGACTCCTCTGCCCCTAAGCCATAGAAGATCAGATGTTGTGAAGCTGATTGCCATAAATGATGAAAAAGATATTTGGCCAGCGTTGCCACCTTAGCCCCCTTCGTGCATATTTGTCAAATGAAATGTAATGTAACTTAAAGCCGCCCAGCCATTGAATTATACTAAAGCATATTTTTTTGAAGAATTGTGTAAATTTGAAAAGAGGGCAGCTAATACGCTCTTTTTTGCCACTTAAATTGCCATATTTTTGTCCACTTGCACAGCACTGACTCCTTTAAAGCAGACCTGAATCCACATGGTATTCGCTTGCTTTCGCCTGCCGAGTTTAGCTTGTTGGGTGCGACGAAAAGTTCCCCAAGAAGTGAAATGAAAACCCCTCAGTTCCTGGGTGTTAGCCGACATTTCCATCGAGCGGACTCGGTACAGGAGAAAGAAAGAAATACCTCTCTGATTCAGACCCTGCTGTGGAGGCTGATACGACAGCCTCCAGGTGTTTTGCCAATTTCCTGCCCTCTTGTCTGATTGGAGGTCCAGCTTGTTAATGATAAATGAGGTGATGTGTTTTTGCACTTAACACAGTTGGACTCTCATATATTGCATCAATACAGCGAGGTAAATGCAATGCACTTGACTGCATCGAAAAATGACCTATGTTATGTAGTTCATCAATTTTTCAAGGCCTTTTCCTCTTGCTCTCTTGAACGCACATGCATATACATACGGTATGAGTAAGTATTTATATGCACGCACAACCTTGAAGCTGCAAACGAATATACAGAAACAGTAGTTTTAAGTTATTGCCGTTCTTTCCGTCTTTCCCCGCTTGCCTTCTTTTCTCACGAACTCGCCGTCTTTAACTCCGTGACGTCCTCTAAGACTCTAAACTGATGTGAAAGT
Source organism: Xyrichtys novacula (assembly GCA_962446985.1). Taxonomy (NCBI): domain Eukaryota; kingdom Metazoa; phylum Chordata; class Actinopteri; order Labriformes; family Labridae; genus Xyrichtys; species Xyrichtys novacula. The sequence continues at coordinate 38,466,557 of OY660866.1, forward strand.
TCTCCTCCCTGCCTGATAACATCTCAACTTCTCAAAAGTCTTGAAGGTCCATGAGCTGAACACAGTTCAGGCTGAAGCAAACAACTATTTGCAGCTAAGAATAGAAGTGTGTTGAACCCCTGAGCGACTTGGCAGGAAGTGGAATATGTACCGGGGCAGTTTGAGTTTGTAAAAATCAATAACAGTTGAGGAGTTTGTTTGTTTGTTTCCCTGCCTGGTTGTAACAGCTTCTCACCCCGTCTTGTTCCTTCTGGATGTTTATGTTTAGCTAACAGGCTTATTTCTTTTTAGCAGTTTTTGTAGCACTGATAAGTTTTCAGCTGCATAGGCTCAGAGAAACCCAACGGTGCGTTAGGATTTGGTAACAGGCCGCTCTGCCAACCCTTAAGGTCTGTCAGTCACAGAACTGTGGTTGGAATTTTAATTCTCTGAACTACTGAAGGTTTTTGGAGGAGATAAAAGTCTGTCAGTTAGACCTCAGGCAGTTATCAGGTTGGGTTGTAGCTGAATGTGGAGTGTCTGGTAGAAGGGTCGGTGACTTCAACTCTGAGGCCATGGTTCCACAGCCTCCAGCAGAGGAGGTCCGCTATCCTGGGACTCGCTCAGGAGTGAGAGGAAAATGGAGGTTTCTGTGTTCTGGAGCTGATCCAGAAGGCAGAGTCTACAGTTCTGACTCCTGATCCTGGTCTTGAGCCGGTGACGAAAAGATTGGGAAAACAGAAACAAGAAACAAATGGAGTTTCCTCCTCGTGGTGGGTGACTCAGATGTAGGGAAGACGCTCAAAGTGAGTTTGGAGGAGAGCCATTGCTCTTCGGCCTGAAAGGGGGGCAGCTGAGGTCGTTTGCACATTTGTGGCCGTTATCTTCAGAGGTTTCCAGCAGAGAAGTGACCTCGAGATGACCTGAAGTAGCTTGGAGGATTGTAAAACCTTATTTGGTCTGGGGGGTTGCTTGGGGATTTCCCAAGGGGGTTTGGAAATCATTGCCAGGGGAGAGGAAATTTGGGCTGACTTGGTGTGCCACCACTTTCACGAGGCTGAGGATAAGCTGAAGAAAACTGATGAATGAGTGCTTTTGTTGTTGTTGTTGGTAGTTCACGGCAACAGGCATCGTCCCACATTTGCTCTTAGTTAATCTTCTAGTGTTGACTGAACTCTGTCCAGTTAAAAAAGTACTCACTGGATCTTTATTATGCTGTTGAAATATTTGAAAGATCACCATTCAAGCTGCTGCCGATCGTCTTTTTCTTTCCATTGAGTAAAAACGTGCAGATACGCCTTCCGGAGAGTCAGCCAATGTCTGTAGCAGTGCTCCTTGCAGCATAAACTGTGCCCTTCTCTGTTTCTTTAAAGTTTGAGCCAGATTTACTCTTCAACCCTTTTGCATCAAGTTTTAGCCTGAAGTGCTTACATAAAGTCGAGTAGAGAGACTACACTTGTTCTCTGGATGTGAGGCACCATGTCCCGCTTTAGACCCCGATCTTAAAACTGGTACTTTCCCGACTGTTGCAGTTTAAAGTCACAAGAGACAGAATATTCTTGTGTTGCCTTCTGGTTCTCCTTTACTGGCATTTTAAGAAGCTTTTGTTGTGTCCAAATTATGAAGTGCAACCCTGGAACCAAGAGCCCGACTGCTATGAGTGCAGACCTGTGAGGATGCCAGTCTTGTTGCCAGCCCTCTTAGCTCCATTTTGACCTCTTGAGTTGTTTGCTGGACTGCGACTTCCACTATAGACTAGACAGGAAACCAGAATAAAATTGCCTCCAAGACGAGGACCAGCTGGTTCTTGGACTTGACCCAAAAGCCCAGTGAAGAACAATACCCTTTCTTGCTGCTGGTCTTTCTCGTTGAAAACTGCCTCCAGACAAATTATATGTTGTTCTGTTAAGAGGTCGCCATCGATAAGATGTCTCTTTTGTAGTTTACGAAGCGTTGTTCCTGATTTGCTGCCCATAACAACTAGGACCTGGTGCTTTCTGACTACATAGTAAACAGCTGGCACACATCTTTTTAAATACAAATATCCAGTTTGCTGTCTTCTAGAGTCATCGCGGTACAGTTGGAAAGCTTGTCAAGCGCGAATCTAAATCCAAAAGAAGTTGATTAAAACAAATGTTGATGGTTTAAAACCGTTGAAAACTTGTATTTAATCAAAAATAGTGCAGAGACAAAATATCAAATGATGAAACTGAAACCACTTACAGTAATCTCAGTCCACCTTAAACAGGTCCAGAGGAGATGCCTGTATCATGTGAGCATACGGTTTCCTCTTTGCTGTGTGCTGTTTCAACATCTATTTGTAGATGCAGCAACAAATTGGTTTTAGGGTGCGATTTTGAGACCATGTGATGATTTCCACTACAGAGTACCATCTGTTTTTAAATGTAGTGCCACCTGAGGGTCAAAGTGGTTTCTCCAGATCCCCTTAAAGTGATATTTGGGCGTAAAATAAGTGATAGTCAAAACAACATCACACCGAGTTTGAGATGAATGTTGTCAACCGCTTGCTTCTCTAGTTATACCAACTTTAGTAACGACCGCAGGATAGAAATACAAACCTCAACCAAAACGCCACTCTATAGCCACAAATAATGCTCAGAACAGCACCTAACTTCATCAACAGGACATATAGGGTCACAGACATAGTACTAGACACCAAACATCTTTTTAACTTTGACTCATTTCTTTAGCAAAGAGACGAAACACAACTCACCTACTCTCTTCCAGCAGACGCTTGTTTGTGGGGAAGCCCTGACCAGATGATCGCCAAGTGCAGCGGAGTTTCGCAGCTCAAGGAAGAACATTTATGATCATTTCTTCATGGAAATACAATCAGACCGAGACGCTAAGACAGAAGAACTACCGCGTCTGTAAAATGATTAATATGGTGATTAGTACTTCATGGAAATGATCCGCTGCACTCGGTTTTCGACTCTTCAGGGCTCCCCCACAAACAAGTGGCTGCTGGAGGAGAGTGGGTGAGTTGTGTTTAGTCTCTTTGCTAAAGAAATCAGGCAAAGCTAATAAGATGTTTGGTGGCTGGTACTATGGCTGGGACCCTTACGCTGAAATATCCCTTTAAGGCTTTTAATGAAACTAATAAGTGGGTAGATGTTCCTCCAGGTGACTTATCTGTACCTTCAGTGCTTTGTTGTCTCGGCCCAAACACCCATCGAGTCTAAAATGAGCATGTATTTATCATAAAACTGTTTCCAGTTTCAAATTCTGGTTTTTGTCTTTCTCTATTTTAGATTTGGCGTTTAAGTGATTTTAAGTCATCATGGTTGGATAGACTCTCAGAATCAAAAGGTGCATTTGTGTTTTTGACTGTTATCTCACCGCCAAGCTAGGTCACCGTAGTTTGCTTTCAGCTACTTGCCTAAAAAAATCCAGAGCATTGAAATTTTTCAGCCTTCAAGTGCATCTTGCATACATCGAAAGAAACGAAGCCCTTTATACACGAGCTGTAAACCCTTTCCTGGTGCTGCCTGTTCTGTGTCGACCTGTTCGGATCTTGGTTCTTCATCTGGTGCACCCTTGTGTTACAATATTTAAAAATCTTCCGCATGTGTTGCCTTATAGCTGCTCCGTTCAACCGAGGCGACTTTTACCTCGTCTTAAACAATTAATCCAACCTTCCTTACCTGCCGTGACTGCAATGGTGTAGAAAAAATAGATGTTACTGCTTACAGTAATGTCCCGGATGGGCTTGTGGCGTCTCATTTCCCAGTTACAAACACGCCTTTCTCTCTTGAGGAAGATGTCGCCTCCTCTCCTGTCATGTACTGGATGGTTCCTCTAGTTGTCGTCATTACTGTACTGCTCTCATAGGTTACACGTGGAAAGATTTATTCCAAAGCGGAGCATCCATTATCTGAAGAAAACAGCGAGTTGCACTTGTGTAGTTGCCAAATTCAAATCAAGGTTCTTAGAAAAAGTTTGTAAAACTTTTGCGACAAAGTGAGAAAAAACGGGATTATATTTTCTGACAGCTCTTCTTTGGATGGATCGATGTCGTTTTGGAATAGACTTTTTCACCTACTGTATCTTTAATATTTAAGTGGTGGATAGAAGTGACTCTTGCAGTTGGTAGATGTGTGAGGTATTAGGCTGTTCGGCCGTGTGTCCAACAGTTGATAGCAATGTTTTCTCTTTTTTTTGTTTGTTCTCATGTGGGGTAGCACAACTCAACTTAGTGGCCTATCTTTCAACCAAATAGGGCTCTTGATTTTATTATTTGACTTTTTTAAAAACCTCTTTGTTTGTCCTTTTCGAATCGTTTGACATTGATAACGTGATGTGATTTTGAGTGCTGGATTTATTTTGGCACAAATAGGAAAAAAGGAAGGATCCTCATTTCAACGTGTGGCAAAAGATGCTTGATGAATTGAAAATTGTGCTTTTTAAGGCTTCGGTTCCTTTGTACTGTACTTTAATACTTATTTTGAAATACGCATAATGATGTTGATATGATGCTGTCATTTGAGCGCCATTTTTCAAAAGTCCATAACGGGTTTGATTAAAAGGCAAACTGATTTTAATGTGTTAAGACTGCAGTTAGGTCTGCTTTCATGCTAATATGAATTATGTACATTGTATTGATGGTAATAAGGAGGAGGATAATGATGACGTTGTAATGTATCTGAACTTCTGAAGCATGTTTTGCGAACCCCTATTGTACAGATTATGTATCCAGTGTCATGTTAACTGTTACTGTTGTTGCTTTCTGTGTGTTTCTTGTACAAGGCTTTTAATTAAAAGCTCCTTAAAAGCGCTCTGACTCATTGTCTGTTTGTCTCTCACTTAATACTCTGAACTACTGTAGGCCTGTCAATATTGAGAGGGGTCTGGCTGCAGACCTCCACTGAGAGGCCCCGAGGTAACGTTATTTCTCACGTGCTCCAGTTTGTTTGAAGTGGTCATCCCATTTTGTATTTTGTCTTTGTCGAACACATGAATAAACAAAAAAATCGTAGTTATATTATAAACATAAAATAAAGTCCCAAGAAAAAAAATGATATTCACACAAAACAAAAAATATGTACTTCCCGGTCTAATCGCTTTTAATTCAAAAGGCTTTGAGTAAACTTTGGATGTAAAAAAAAAAAAGAAACGTACTCCCGGTATATGTGCTTTTATTTTGAAAGGCTTCAAATAACTTCCGATTCGCTCAGTGGAGGTGGAGGTCTGCAGCTAGACTGTCTTGTCAATATTAGGGGTGTCCCGATCTGATATTGATATCGGTCCAATATCGGTCCATCCATCACAGATAAGAATCGCTCTAAAGTCCATGACTCTGTTGACAGATTGATAAGTAACGAAGCGGATGGGTGCTGAATTCATTCCCTGGGGAAGACTTTGGTAGATCCTCATGACCTAAACGTTAAAACAGACAGTATATAAAATATTAGTATTTAAATATCAGTATTTCGGTGTATTAAAGCTTAAAATTGACTGAAATTTGTACTTATTACTTTCCATGATACCCAAAAGCAGTGAAAATTTACTGAGTGAAGAAAAACTCGACCGACATTTTCATGAAAACAGACAAACTGCTCATTAGGACGTATTTTTCTCTTTATTTAAACATCAGGGAGAAATTCAGCAGCTTTCCCAGGTATCTCAAGATAAAGAGCTTGTAAAAAGGGGATCAGATCACTAATTCTCCCAAATCCAGGACCAGGGACTCTCATAGCCCCTGATTAACACTTAATATAGACTGAAAGGAAATGTGTTTGCACAGCGGTAGGAGTATCTCTGAAGAACTGTGCTGCAGGCAAGTAAGTCCAACGTTTATCTCCTTTCTGCTCTGTTGTTCTTAAACAACATCCAAAGGTCTCTCCAGGGAGACATCCAGCAAGACTCTGCTCAGACTGTGTCTGTGGGCCATTTATGGTGCTGAGCAGTGTGGTGAGAAGGTTTATCAGAGCTCTCCTGTTCATTATGATATCAGGGTTCAATCACAAACTTACTCCTGCTCATTGAGGCTTCCTAAATTAATAACTCAAAGGGGTGGTGATGTGTTGGTGTTGTATTCATGAGTTTCCTGAAAGACAGGCAATTTAATGAAACAGCTCTGGCCTGGGATAAGGTCATCATACATCTTTTAATTAACCAAAATAAGACCAAAACACGACTACCAGACAGACAGAGTGGTAAAAAAGATCAGAAACCTAGTTAGGTGGAAATTCTCCTGTTGCCAGTGCAGGATAAGCCACGCCCCCAAGATTATAAAGCCCTGCCCCCAGGCTTGTGACTTTTCCCTCCAAAACACACCAGGAAGAACAAAGGAAGAAAATGTGAGTTGGTTTTGAGACCATGACATATTTCTCACTGGACACATGACTTTGCGTTAATTTTACTCCTTGCAGACGTTTCTGAGCATCAGTGCCAAACACGAGGATTATTTTCAAGGTAAATGTTTGACTTTTACTCCTAAATTCGAGAGACAAACATCATACTCTTCCCTTCACTAGACTTCTGTGAATTTTCACATTCTTCGCTGTTTTAGCTCTAAAGTCAGCAGATGAATTCTTTTTCTATTTGAACAATCCAATCTAAAACACTCTAGCTTGAGTTCCTGTAGTTTAAACTAAACTATTTACTCTTACTAAGTTTGGTCTAATTTTTTGTGGGGCATCAGTGAGTTATAAAATTTATCTGGTTAAAAGCATAAGAAATGTTTAATTCCCAAATTATTGGAATAAATATTCAGCTTTAATGGTCAGGGCTAAAGTTGTTTAAGAGATATGAGTGTGACAGTCTATATTTTTAGACTAAGTGCCAGTCTTTGTGGATGTTCTTGTGTTTCTCAGCTATCAGCTAGCTATGTGAATTTCACAGTTTGGGATCAATAAATTCTATCTATCTATCTAATCTATCTGTCTATCTAACTAACTAAGTTGCATATGATTTCTGCTGTTTGGTTTGTTAAAAAATCTAAAATGACAACATGAAGCAGAAATTTATGTTGAAAATAAATATTTTTAAATGTTATTGCTATATGTTATTATAGTTATCCCTATAACAGAAATATTACTAATATAACATACATGGAATGATTAAATGTTTTATATATAAATGATTTAATATAACTGCCGTGTGTGTGTAGGCCTATAGCTATTACTCTATCTATCTGTTTAATGTTTATTTATGTAAATCCATGGTTAAAATTATTCTTGAGTATGCAGGAACATAACTAAAACTCTGAGGTTTGTTACAAACCAAACCGTTTGAAAATCGGTTTAAAATGAATCAATCTACGGTTATTTAAATGTTACATGAACCGTAGACTGGAATGTTAGGAGTGGGGGAGTGTCCCGTAGCAAAATGGCCGCCATGCTAGGATGTCGGTAGCCATTGGCCAACAGTGTGCGTAAGACATCTAGTGTATGTATGTATATATATCCATGCCTTGTTGTACGTTTTCACAAAAACAACCATCCACAAGGTGGCGCTGAAATACAGATTTTCCAAAAGAAAGGGTTTGGAGTTTCTCCTTGTATCATCAGAGTCGGTGGTTTTATTGAGGTGTGTGGGGTGAGGTGTCCGGTGAGGTGGGTGGGGACTGCGCTGTGAAGACAGTGGTGGGTACGGAGGAGGATTTTGAATTCGATGTGGAGGTGGACAGGGAGCCAGTGCAAATCATTTTTTATCATGTATCAGTCTGCTTTTAAATGAAACCCAGGAATGGTGTTGATTCAGAATAACTTCAGTAACAATACTTTTTCTAACCACTGGAGTTTTTTGGAGTTCAATCAGGTGTTAACAGTTAGAACAGATGTTGTTTAAGGATTAAATTATCCGTGTGGGTAGGGGGCCCATTTAAAGATTTGTGAACTTGTGTGTTTATGTATAAGAGTATGCATGTACATATCTTTTTGTACTTAACTTTATTCATGCCTCAGTTTTGGCATGGCAGTGCAAAATAGTTTCATTGTATTTGTACCTGTACAAGAACCAATTAAAAAAATATTTTAATGATCAACTCATTTGCAGCTGCTACTTATGTGTTTTATATATATTAACTAGAGAACTTTGAACTCCTCATAGCACATAAGCCTCACAAGCTGCAATGTCTTTCCATTCTGGGTGGCACAGTATTATGTTAAATGTAATAACAGTAAAAAAGCGCATTTTTGTCTGTCTTTTTTCTCTCTCTTTGTTTTTCTAACAGTGGATTTACGCAAAAAGCTGTTGGATCATGACCCTCTTGGGTGAAAGCAGTTCAAATGCAACAGTAAATTCCAAGGTCTTTGGTGATCCACTTGCTAAACTTAGGGGCGGGGGATTGTTAATTATAATATAATATATATTATAATATAATATAATAATATAATTACATAATATATGTAGTTAATATAATAGTTATTTTTTACTAACTATTGAGAGCCCAAATCTAATGCACAGAAATCATGACTTTTTGATTAGTGATAAGGGGATTAACATTTAGAAAAAGGAACGATCATATTTTTAAAAGTAAACTCAAGACCTTCCTTTTTAGTCTGGCTTTTAGTTAAATTTTGTTTTAATCTTTTAATCTGCATTATCTGATTGTACCCTATTTTAGTTGTAGAGTAACAATTCTGTGTTTTATTACCTCTTTTTCTTAGTGTACTTTCTTTTGTTTTTTGATTTTAAGACTGTTTTATTTATTTAACTTTTAATGCTTTATCACCTGTATTATTTTTTTATTATGGTTTTGTTGTTTTAGTCCTGGACCCAATGTTTCCTCATCTTTCTTAACTCCTCAGTCATCTGTGGCAAGTTGAAGAGTCGTGGTCTTTTGTGTGTGTATCTGTGTGTACCAACAGTCCAAATGGGGCAGAGATTCTGCCCATTGGTCTTTCAGATACCCAGCCATTTCTCTCTCCTGTGACCAACTTTTTAACCAATTTAACTGGTTTTAAACAACTTTTAAGACTGCATTTTAAGAGTTTGCTGACTTTTAAGTTGAACTTTTACACAGGTGTTCACTGGCTGAAGAGGGGGTTAGGATCTACAGAAGTATAGAAGCCACAATAGCGGTGTCAACAGAATATTTCTGGATGTGGCAGGACTCAGTGCTGTATTTGAAGTCTGACGTATGCAGTGTGAACAGGAATGGCGCCAGCACTGTCCCTTGTGGAGCCCCTGTACTGCTCATTAATGTCCCAGAAACACAGCTCCCCAGCCTGACAAACTGTGACCTTCCTGTCAGGTAATCTGTGATCCAGGAAACACAGGAAGGATCCACTCCCATCTCTGTGAGCTTGTCTTTGAGTATGGTGGGTTGGATGGTGTTGAATTCATTTGAAAAGTCGAAGAACATGATCCTCATATAAACCCCAGGTTCCTCCAGATGAGACAGGGCACGGTGAAGCATGTAGAGGACAGCATCATCCACTCCAATGTGTTCTTTGTATGCAAACTGCAGGGAGTCCAGTTTGTCTTTGACCTCAGACCTCAGAAGGCATGGAATCAACCACTCCAGGGTTTTCATGATGCATGGAGTGAGGGCCTCTGGTCAGTAGTCATTGAGTTCAGCAGGACATTTGTAGGCCTCTGTGGTACTGCCTTTCAATGGTTTAACTCCTATCTCACAGATCGAAAGTTTCTTGTATGTTTGGATACATGCTCTTCAAAGATTCATAGCAATCAATATGGTGTGCCCCAAGGCTCAGTTTAGGCCCCATACTATTTGATTTATATATGCTCCCACTGGGAGATGTCATCAGGGGCATGGTATCACTTTTCACAGCTATACTGATGACACACAGCTCTACATATCCATGTCTCCTGATGACACAGGGCCAATTGATGCCCTTTTTAGCTGTATCCTAGACATTAAATCCTGGATGGCAGAAAACTTCCTACAGCTCAACCAGGACAAAACTGAGGTTTTAATTATCGATCCTAAGGCTCAGGGAGGGAAACTTTTAACAAAACTGAAAACCCTGTCTTTAATTCCATCAAATCAGGTAAAGAATCAGGGCGTCATCTTTGACTCTGAGCCGACTTTTAGTCCACATATTAAAAATATAACAAAAACAGGGTTTTATCATTTAAAGAATATAGCCAGAGTCTGCCCCTTTCTCTCCAGGGCTAACAGAGATGCTAATGCATGCTTTTATCTCCAGTCGTCTTGACTATTGTAACGCCCTGCTTTCTGGTCTTCCAAAAAGAAACCTCTCAAGTCTACAACTGTTACAAAACTCAGCAGCACGTGTGCTGACGAGGACCAGAAGGCGGGCAAATATTCCACTGGTTTTAAAATCACTGCATTGGCTCCCTGTGTGCTTTAGGATTGATTTTAAGGTCCTTTTAATGGTTTTTAAATGTCTTAGGGGTCTTGGACCTTCTTATCTTTCAGAATTGCTTTTACAATATGAACCCCCGCAGACCCTGAGATCCTCTGGCACTGGTCTTTTAATAATACTCAAAGTCAGAACACGAACTTACGGTGAGGCATCTTTCCAGCACTATGGCCTCCGTCTTTGGAATAACCTGCCGGAGGAACTGCGATTGTTTTAACTAATGGCTTTTAACTAATGTCTTATTTCTAATCTAGATTTTTATCCTATTTTTATCTTATTTTATTTCATTTATATATTTTAGTCCTCATTTTACATGTTATGTTTATTATATTTGTTCGCTTATTTTTAAATGGTATTTTAGCTATTAATCAGTATTTTAAAATTTTATCTAGTTTGATGTTTTTAGCTGATTTAGTCTGTTTTTATTGCCTTTCTCCGGTGTTTCCCTAGTGGGGGGATTGTTGTGTCATTGTTTTTAATATCCTGCTTGAACGGACAGCATTTTGTGCTAAATTATATGAAAAGTGCTTTACAAATAAAGTTTGATTGTTTAAGGGTTAAAGGCTGTAATGAAATAGATTAAAATGTGCCAGACTGGCAGCTGGATTTGGACTCTCAATCACTATTTCAAAATCAAGTTTTGTTATTTTAAACCATTAAACTGCCAAATACTCTGGAGTTTCCATTTGCTGATTTTGATTGACAGGTTTCACTGAAAAGGGGGCGGGTCCACAGCTCAACGGCACGTATGGATGGAACGTCGAGGGGATTCCCCTCAGTGCACTGCGTGACGTCACCTAGGAATGTGACGTCACCGCCTTTTAATCGAAGGTGGTGACGTCACCGCCTTTGATCAAAGACGTGACGGTGACGTCACTTCCACAGACCTATTCAACTGCTGAGAGAGAATATCCTGAGACAGAACCTCATACTGAGAGAGAACCTCAGAGTTTAAATAGACATTTTAATCCAAGAAGAACACAAGACAATTGAAAATGAGTGCACAAAGACTGGTAAGTTTATGAATGCTCCATGAAAACCATTAACTTTATGTTAGTTTAAAAGTGAAACCATTTGTCTGATAGGATTTTTTAAAAACTTAGGTTGTTATTGCTTTTATAAAATTACATTTATAGTGTAAATCTGTGGTTTAGCGAGATGAATTGATGCTTATCCTCCCTGCCTTACACAACAGGAAAAAATCGTATATTTTTAAAAAGTTATAATAGTCTGAGGATAAGGCGATTTCATTTAGAAAAAAAAATCACATTAAAACATTGTTCTCAACTGCCAAAACACCCTAAATTAAAAACATTTAATAACAGAGGGAAGGCAAAAACAGTAAATGTGTTGTTACAACCTATGCAAAAAGAAAATTTCTGATTCAGGACTTATGCTGCGTTCGAGTTAACTTGGAAGTCAGCGTTAAAAACAACGTCACGAGTTCCCAGTGTTTCAGTTGGAAAAAAACAAAATCGGAGGCGGTAACAAGATGGCTACATCTACGAAACTTATTTCATCGCTTGCCTTGTCCGAATATAAGGCAAGCACTTCAATAACTTTTGTAGATGTAGCCATCTTGTTTCAGTCCTCCAATTTTGCTTTTTTCTGACTTTGTAACGAAACCTTGGGAACTTGGGTGTGACGTCATTTCAGCTCCGACATTTGACTTCCGAGGTAACTCGAATGCAGCATTAGACACGGCTTATGGCATGATATGAAAAAGTAGATATTTATTTTATTTGATGGAAGGGTTTCAGTGATTAAAACTTTGTGTTTTTTCTCTAGGCTCCAACTTCAAGTCCACAAGACAGAGGTAGATGTGTGATTGACAGTGAGATGCCCGATGTGCTTCTCAAGGAGCTCACCCCAGAGGTGCTGGAATGCACAGCTCAAACTCTCGGAGAGCAAGGTGCTTCAGCATCTGACCAGGCAGGCAGACTCACTCAGAAGTCAAAGGGCACATCACAGGCAACCAAGACTGCCAAAAAAAATGCTGTGAAGAAGAAGAACAATGTCCCTAAATCTGAGGGGGAAGTTTCAACCAAAAGTGCGCAGCGCTATTCCCACCCGAGAAAACCCAAAGAAGGCGTATCAACATCTAAACAGGCAGGCAGAGACACTCAGAAGTCAAAGGGCCCATCACAGGCCACCAAGACAGACAAAACCTGTGATGTGGTTAGCAGAAGTCTGAATACTCTGCAGACCTCTAGGAATGTCATTCCTCTGAGGAGAACTAAATCTGACCTGGAACAAAAGAAGCCACCATGGGTACCATTTTTCCACGGGGTGAAGGAGACCTGCATTGGTGAGAAGAAGCAAAATGTCCCTAAATACGGGGGGGGAGCTTCAACCAAACCTGCACAGCGCTATTCCCACCTCTATTCAGAGGTGTTGCCAGAGGAGGTGAAGTTTGCTTCTTATACCGATGAAACTGATTTTGCCAGGGTGGATCCAACACCAACCATCCTGCGAATTCAGGTCTCACCCTTCATAGCAGAAGAGAGTGAGGAGTCCGGAGCTGGAGGACAGCCAACAAAGAGCCCCATGGATCCAGATTCCGTCAAAACAGACAGTGAGGATGAAAGACTCTCCTCTTACAAGGGGGTACATGAGACCTGCATTGCTGAGAAGAAGCAAAATGTCCCTCAATCTGAGGAGGAAGCGTCAACCAAACCTGTGCAGAGCTATGCCCACCCAGGAAAACCCAAAGAATGCGCATCAGCATCTGAAAGTTCAGAGGTGTTGCCAGAGGAGGTGAAGTTTGCTTCTTATACCGATGAAACTGATTTTGCCAGGGTGGATCCAACACCAACCATCCTGCGAATTCAAGTCTCACCCCACATAGCAGAAGAGAGTGAGGAGTCCGAAGCTGGAGGACAGCCAACAAAGAGCCCCATGGATCCAGATTCTGTCAAAACAGACAGTGAGGATGAAAGACTCTCCTCTTACAAGGGGGTTCAGGAGACCTGCATTGGTGAGAAGAAGCAAAATGTCCCTCAATCTGAAAAGGAAGCCTCAACCGAACCTGCGCAGCGCTATGCCCATCCGAGAAAACCCGAAGAATGTGCATCAGCATCTGAAAGTTCAGAGGTGTTGCCAGAGGAGGTGACGTTTGCTTCTAATACCGATGAAACTGATTTTGCCAGGGTGGATTCAACACCAACCATCCTGCGAATTCAGGTCTCACCCTTCATAGCAGAAGAGAGTGAGGAGTCCGAAGCTGGAGGACAGCCAACAAAGAGCTCTATGGATCCAGATTCTGTCAAAAAAGACAGTGAGGATGAAAGACAAGCTTCAACCAAACCTGACCAGTGCCTGGAAGAAGCTAAAGAAGCCAAACCACATGAAGCAGCAGCAGACGTAGTAATTGACCTTGAACATTTGGATATTGCTGCCATCATAACAAGATTCTTCCAAAGTCTCAGTGACGAGTAAGTTATCATTGATCGTGTCTTATGTAAAACTTATAATATACACTTGGATCTATTATTGGCATCTGTGTGCATGAACATCTGTGTCTAACCCTGTGTTTTTGTATTTTCAGGCAATGTAGAGAAGTCCGTGAAGGAGTGTTCAACATTCCTGGGAAGGAGCAGCTGGTCAAGATGTGCACTGATGTCCTGCAGTACAGCGCAGACTCAGTCATCAGACAGAGTGATTTTGACAGGATCTTCAAACAAGTTTTCCTTGATGCTCTTGGTGTTGACACCCAAGTAACGATTTCACCAGAATTAGGCAATGCATCAGCAGCAGAGGTCCTCCAAGAAGTGAACACTGTCCCATTTCAAGCTCCACTGGCAGAGAACCTCTGTGACACTTCTCCAGCCAGTAGCAAGTTGTCAATAAACGAAACGACTTTGGCCTTGGCTATTGCAACCATGCGGTCCACCCTCACGGGCCGAGCCATGGCCATCAAAATGAAGACATATAAGAAAAGTTCAGAGATTGACCCAGAAGAAGACAGTACGGCCAGAGATGAACACATCCCGAAGAAGGCAAGCTTTTGGAAACGTTTGACTGCTTGGCGAAAGAAAAAAGTCAGCCCTGTTCAAGCGCCAGAACCAAATATAGCTGTTCGCCCGTCCCATGCCAACTTCCCAGTTATGTCGAATGGCGAGCAAGAACATCCTTCTCACGCTCCTGATTCCGGCTGTTTCTGCTGGCGTTACCTCCGCAACCTCTTCAAAAAGGACAAGGACAATGAGAAAAAGACCAAAAGTACTTCATGCTAGTGACTTCTAGCCTCACAGCTAGAAGGTCCTGGGTTCAAATCTGGGTCAGGGCGTTTTTGTGTGGAGTTTGCATGTTCTCCCTGTGCCATATGGGTTTACTCCGGGTGCTCCGGTTTCCTCCCACAGGTTAATTAGGTTAATTAACCACTTTAAAAAAAACCTTTAAAAACATAACAAAACAAAAACCCCCAAAATAAACTCCTCCTCCAGCTACCACCTTACCGTGGTGGAGGGGTTTGTGTGTCCCAATGATCCCAGGAGCTTTATGCCATATGTCCTGGGTTCAAATCTAGGTCAGGGCATTTCTGTGTGGAGTTTGCATGATCTCCCTGTGCTGTATGGGTTTACCCCGGGTGCTCCATTTTCCTCCCACAGGTTAATTAGGTTAATTAGCCACTTTTAAAAAAAACAAAAAACAAAACAAAAAAAAATTATGTATATATATATATACAGTATATATATGTATATATATATATATGTATATCCCCTCCTCGAGCTACCACCTTACCGTGGTGGAGGGGTTTGTGTGTCCCAATGATCCCTGGAGCTTTATGCCTCTGGAGGGTCACCCATGGCAAACAGGTCCTGGGGAGGGATCAGACTAAGGGTAGCTCAAACAGACTCCTTATGATGGACAAATATTTGGCACCGAGTTTCTCTCGCCCGAAGAAGTTCCAGCTAGATATAATTGGACTCACCTCGACACCTAGTGTTGGCTCTGGAACCAGACCCCTCGAGAGGGGCTGGACTCTCTTCTTCTCTGGAGTTGCCACTGGTGAGAGGTGCCGGGCAGGGGTGGCAATACTTATTGCTCCTTGGCTCTGTGTCTGTGTGTTGGGGTTTACCCCGGTGGACGAGAGGGTAGCCTCCCTTCGCCGGGTGTGGGGACGGATCCTGACTGTTGTTTGTACCTGCGCTCCAAACAGCAGCTCAGAGTGTCCACCTTTCTTGGAGTCCTTGGAAGGGGTGCTGGAGAGTGCTCCTTCGGAGGACTCCCTTGTTCTGCTGGGGGACCTCAACGCCCATGTTGCCAACGACAGTGATACCCAGAGGAGCGTGATTGGGAGGAACGGCTCCCCTGATCTGAACCTGAGTGGTGCTTCAACTTCCACCTCTTCTCATTCATTCATGCTTTCACCTAGAAACTTCATTCAAACTTTAAAATATTCACACATCTTCAGACATTCACTCAGTCATTCACCATCTTCATGGCATTCATACTTTTCTCACAGTGACAGTTCAAACAGTCACAGGATTTTCTGACCTCTTCAGGTTTTAACATTAGTGTGTATTGCACGGAATGTTGGCAGCTAGAGTGTGTGACATCATCGCTAGAGTGAGAGGGGCTGAAAATTGATCCTCAAAACTTTGTCTTTACAAAAGGATTGTGGCAACTCACTTCACTCTACACAGATAATATTTGGTACAGTGATGGCAAAACTTGCTGTCACTCTTCATCTCAAAAATCAAAGCCTTTGTACTGTACCCAGGCCAGGCTATTTGTACTGTACTTTAATATTTATTTTGAAATATGGCTCGTTGGTCTAGGGGTATGATTCTCGCTTAGGGTGCGAGAGGTCCCGGGTTCAAATCCCGGACGAGCCCTGCTTTAAAAAATTTCCCTCATGGGGGATCAATAAAGGAATATTCTATTCTATACGCATAATGATGTTGATATGATGCTGTCATTTGAGCGCCATTTTTCAAAAGTCCATAACGGGTTTGATTAAAAGGCAAACAGATTTTAATGTGTTAAGACTGCAGTTAGGTCTGCTTTCATGCTATTATTAATTATGTACATTGTATTGATGGTAATAAGGAGGAGGATAATGATGACGTTGTAATGTATCTGAACTTCTGAAGCATGTTTTGCGAACCCCTATTGTACAGATTATGTATCCAGTGTCATGTTAACTGTTACTGTTGTTGCTTTCTGTATGTTTCTTGTACAAGGCTTTTAATTAAAAGCTCCTTAAAAGCGCTCTGACTCATTGTCTGTTTGTCTCTCACTTAATACTCTGAACTACTGTAGGCCTGTCAATATTGAGAGGGGTCTGGCTGCAGACCTCCACTGAGAGGCCCCGAGGTAACGTTATTTCTCACGTGCTCCAGTTTGTTTGAAGTGGTCATCCCATTTTGTATTTTGTCTTTGTCGAACACATGAATAAACAAAAAAATCGTAGTTATATTATAGACATAAAATAAAGCCCCAAGAAAAAAAATGATATTCACACAAGACAAAAAATATGTACTTCCCGGTCTAATCGCTAAAAGTAAAAAAAAGATGTTAAAAAATAATTATTTTTCTTATTATACTTATCTGCATGTCCGTTTTGAGGACAAAGTAGACTGGATGGAGCTTAAAATGAACAGGAACCCAGAGTTAAATTTAGAAATGACTCTCCTCAGGCCTCAAGTCTACTTCTCTTTCCCTGTGAAACTCCTTTTGTACTTCCAATTTGTGCCACAGGGAGGAGCTGTTGAGCTTTCCTCCTGTGGTCACTGTACCCGAGCAGAGAAACCTGTGTTTTCCGGTGGGCTGAAAAGGCCAGGGTGATATTCAGGTCATCATGCCCTGGTTTTTATGTCTAACAGCTTTAATGCTGAGATAAACACATACATGCGGTTCGTACAGCTCTCCTCTGAGACTGCGATTTATTCAGATTTCTCTGTTCACGCCGCTGATGTTAAAGTAGAAAGCTGACACACAGAGAGGTGATGCAGGAGGGGGGGTATTGTTCGATTTTCCTCCTCTCTTTATCTGTCTAGTAGGTTACCATCGAGCTTATGAGACAGATGGAGCTGAAATACTCACAGTGGCTCGGTGTAAGTGGCCCACATCTGTGTGCGTTTGGGCATGAAACATCAGCCACCTCTGGAGATTAATCCGCAATCTGGGCTACAGGTCTCTGCAGGGAGGCCTGAATGGAGTTAGAGCTTCTGGATGTCTGTGGTGAATATTTGAAGCGTTTGTGAGTCTGTGTGTGTGTGTGTGTGTGTGTGTGTGTGTGTGTGTGTGTGTGTGTGTGTGTTTCTTCCTCCTCTGAAAACGAACACGATCTCTTTGTTACCTTTGCTATCATTCTTCCACCACAAAATCCACGCTAAATCACCTCTGACTCACACGCCCACATTAGATTTTGCTTTTTAATTTCTCGCAGAGTGCACGGTCAAAGGTCCATCCACCCAATTTTACCACCAACTCAGCATAATATTCTGTCTTGTATGTCAACAGCGCTTGTTTTGTTCACATGGATTGGCATAAAGAACAAACAAAAGGAAACATATTCGGTGTTCGTTGGCCAGGCTGTGAATTTTAGACAAATATGCTGCTTTAATTGAAAGTTAATTTGGAACTAGTATGTAAGAACTTCACACCCTAAGTGGACATCCTTTCATAAACTTTACTTGATCAATATTCGCTGTGATAATTGGGTCATTTCATAGAAATCTTAAACCTCCAATAAAAGTTTTCCTCTCATTTTGAGATCGACTTTTTAATTCTGTTAAGGCTTGCAGAAGCAAATAAGACCAAAATCAACAAAATTCATCACTTTAAACTATTTTCAATTATTAGAAAACACAACTAGTGTGAGAACAGGAGAAAGTCAGTGAAGTGACAGGGGGTCCTTCCTATGTTTCCACATTTCTGACATTTTTTTCCCACTGAAAATTAGTCCCTATGCTCCCGTATTTCCTTTTTTGTGAATTTGAGACTGATTTAATTCCCTTTCTTCCCTATTTGGTAGCCAATTATACCAAACCTTTTAGCCAGTATCCAATGGCAAGTAATAATTATAACAATAATAATATAATTCATGGGATTTGTATAGTGAAAATCTCAAATGTGGGAAAATAGGACTGTGGAAACATTATCATGGACCAAGTGACAGGAGGTATTTTTTTCACATGGGTATTAATGTCCTGTTTGCAAAACATGTTGTGAAAATGAACATACGGACGGTTTTACCTCTTTAGTGTCAGTGTGGCATTGACTCCTCTTCCTACTGTTTTACTGATTTTAAAATCTGACGATCTATTAAGTCCACAATGAACCATTTTTGTGCAACTGTGAAGGAGAGGGGTTAATTTGAGCCTCATCTTTAATAATATTGATAATAATAATCAGTATAACGTATAAAACACAGAGATATCTTTATATTCCCAAATGTCATCAATAACTAATAACTATTGACTGATATTACAAACTTTTTTGTTTTTTTACAACACAGTCGTACAAAACAGATTAAGAAGACGGGTCAAAATAGTTGTGTCAGTTGTTTAAGTAGCACATTTAAGCAGGTGGGCTTCGATGACAGATTTGGCTTTGGTAGATCAGTACAGTCCTGGATGTGTTTGGGGAGAGAGGGCAGCTACAGAGAAAGCCCGGTCCCTCCAGGTTTGTTGCTTGGTCCTCAGAGCAGGGGTGAGAAGGTCAGAGTCTGTAAGGAGTGTAGAGGTGGAGCAGGTCAGAGAGGAAGGAGGGGGCCTGACTTTGGAGGATTTGGACCTGGATGTGTTGGTGAACAGGAAGCCAGTGGAAGTTTCTGAGGACTAGAGTGACCTTAGACCTGTAGACGCAGTTGGTCATGTGATCAAACTTCCTTAAAGAGTCATCTATAGACCTGTAGGTGTTAGTGTGTCTGAAGACGACTGATGGAGCTGGGATGAGGTCATTTGTACACCTGCTTGACTGAACATGGGCGGTCATTATGAGTTATAAACCTGTTTTGAAGTGACTGAAGTTTGTGAGTCAGTTAAAGTTGGAAACATAACCAAAAAAAAAGCAAAACTGTCTCAGATCACCCCGTTAGCCCCTTCTATCCCTATTTATGAGACATGAGCGGACCCACTGCCTGCATATATTACCGACAAAACTGAACAATCATCTACATATTCACTCCAAAAGTGAGACCCTCATCTCATCTAATCCCTTTAAAAATGTCTGACTCACACTGACCAGGTAACAAGAGGAACATCGTCCTTCAGACCTCGGAGGAGAAATAAAGTTTGAATTAATCAAGATGAAAAGGTCCTTTTATCTACGGTTTTATGTGACAGCCTCTCCACTCTCAAACACCATGTCAAGTTTGATCAGATGCCTCACACTGAAACATTCAGTCTTGCTCAGGAGGTTAGGCTGCGCAGGAACATAGCTCTGCTTTCTAAAATACCTGTCCTTCAAAAATCAAAGAGCTTTCATCTTTGCTTGAAAAGGGTAAAAATGAATCAGAGAAGATGAAGAGAATTTATCCGCTAAGAGTTAGAAATGTAAAGCAGTGACAAGGCGTTTCTTTTTTTTGTTCCTCTCCTCTGGATGATGGCCGTGTCGCTCCGTAGGGAGGTCGACCAGTCAGTCATTTAGCTTGTCCAGCATTTGAGACACGATAGGAATCCGTTTGAAATCCATCGCGGGCAGAAGCGACTCCCCGAGAGTCGACATTAACGACTTCAGTGATCCTCTGACATTTCTCTGGAGTCATCAACAGGTTGACATTTACAGTTTGTAATAAATTATTCAACAACTATTCAATTAATTGTCGTGATATTAACACTGACACATATAGTGACCTTGGCGCTGATTGAATCTGACTTTCTATACAGCTCCGAGGCAAATGTGAGTGTTATATCATTGGAATTCATTTGGATTAGAGGATCAGTCATCTACCAAAGAAAATATAAAGTATTTTTTCGAACTGGGACGCTCAGAAGTGTCATATCAGCCTTTTTTAGATGATGTCCTGACAGCAGGAGAAGCTAAATTAAACCAAAGGGTTCAGATCAAGGAGTGTCCGTTACTTACTGACACACTGATGCTATTTTAAACTATTTCTAACACAGGAGTGTCTCCTTACAGATGACGTTCAATTTGAGCCTTTCATTTAAGGAAATGTTGTTAATTCACCCTGACTTCCTCGACCGAAACCACCCCTGCATGACAGACGTTTTTTTAAGTTGTACAAAATTATTCACTAAACCCAAAAGCCCCTGTGAGGAGTTTTTCCTCTACTGTGTTTTAAATGGACTGAGATTAACAGAGATGCTTTTCTTCTTCATGACCTTCAAAAGCAAACCAGACCGCAGACAACAAGACTGGCTGTTTCTATACTGTTATTTTCACTGCCTGAACCAGCTGCCGACTTGTTTCCCACTGCAAACATCAACACTGGTATTTATATTTATATTTAAAGCTGCAGTGTGACGCAAAGCTTTGAGTACGATAGTCATTCTATTCTGTGAGAAACCTATAATTAGTGTCGATTTTGGCGCCCCCTGTGAACAAACATGCCTCGTTTCAGCTAATTTCTATCCGGTCATCGGTTGACCTGTTACACACCAAAAGAATAGAACAAAACATGTCCAACGATAAAAACCCCAGCTCTTTTACAGCTCAGTTTTGTCTGTCGACGGTTCATTTACTCCCTGGCTACCTAGCAACAAATTTACACTATCCTACTTCTGGGCCAAACCGCCGTATTTACAGGAGAATATATCCAACCTAAAACTAACTTCACCACTATATTTACAGGAAAAAACATCCAACCTAAAACTAACTTCACCGCCCTATTAGTATTTTCCTGTAAATATGACGGTGAAGTTAGTTTCAGGTTGGATATATTCTCCTGTAAATACGGTGGTGAAGTTAGTTTTAGGTTGGATATATTCTCCTGTAAATACGGTGGTGAAGTTAGTTTTAGGTTGGATATATTTCCCTGTAAATATGGCGGTGAAGTTAGTTTTAGGTTGTATATATTTTCCTGTAAATACGGCGGTGAAGTTAGTTTTAGGTTGGATATATTTTCCTGTAAATACGGCGGTGAAGTTAGTTTTAGGTTGGATATATTTTCCTGTAAATACGGCGGTGAAGTTAGTTTTAGGTTGGATATATTTTCTTATAAATACGGCGGTGAAGTTAGTTTTAGGTTGGATATATTTTCCTGTAAATATGACGGTGAAGTTAGTTTTAGGTTGGATGTTTTTTCCTGTAAATACGGTGGTGAAGTTAGTTTCAGGTTGGATATATTCTCCTGTAAATACGGCGGTGAAGTTAGTTTTAGGTTGGATATATTTTCCTGTAAATACGGCGGTGAAGTTAGTTTTAGGTTGGATATATTTTCATGTAAATATGGCGGTGAAGTTAGTTTTAGGTTGGATATATTTTCCTGTAAATACGGCGGTGAAGTTAGTTTTAGGTTGGATATATTTTCCTGTAAATATGACGGTGAAGTTAGTTTTAGGTTGGATGTTTTTTCCTGTAAATATGGTGGTGAAGTTAGTTTTAGGTTGGATGTTTTTTCCTGTAAATATGGCGGTGAAGTTAGTTTTAGGTTGGATATATTTTCCTGTAAATACGGCGGTGAAGTTAGTTTTAGGTTGGATATATTTTCCTGTAAATATGACGGTGAAGTTAGTTTTAGGTTGGATGTTTTTTCCTGTAAATATGGTGGTGAAGTTAGTTTTAGGTTGGATATATTTTCCTGTAAATACGGCGGTGAAGTTAGTTTTAGGTTGGATATATTTTCCTGTAAATACGGCGGTGAAGTTAGTTTTAGGTTGGATATATTTTCTTATAAATACGGCGGTGAAGTTAGTTTTAGGTTGGATATATTTTCCTGTAAATACGGCGGTGAAGTTAGTTTTAGGTTGGATATATTTTCATGTAAATATGGCGGTGAAGTTAGTTTTAGGTTGGATATATTTTCCTGTAAATACGGCGGTGAAGTTAGTTTTAGGTTGGATATATTTTCCTGTAAATATGACGGTGAAGTTAGTTTTAGGTTGGATGTTTTTTCCTATAAATATGGTGGTGAAGTTAGTTTTAGGTTGGATGTTTTTTCCTGTAAATATGGCGGTGAAGTTAGTTTTAGGTTGGATATATTTTCCTGTAAATACGGCGGTGAAGTTAGTTTTAGGTTGGATATATTTTCCTGTAAATACGGCGGTGAAGTTAGTTTCAGGTTGGATATCTGACAGACGTTCTCTGAGGATCTACCGGTGTCTTCTCTCTCTCCATAACCGGGAATAACAACAGCAGCGTGGTTAAATCTACTCGACACCCTCACTGTCAACATCGGTGTTGAATAAGGGACCGTCAGTAAATTACTGGTTGATGTTCTTAAAAAAGGCTGTTTTCTTTCAAAAGCTTCCATGTCATGTGACTTATTGACCTAAAATTGATTTCAAATTAAAGTACTAAGGTCGGACAAAAAGACACCCCTCTTTATTTCCCTCATTGTCCTCTAAAAAATTTTTGTGTTAAATTAAAAGGCAAATTTTGAACATTTTCTTCAATAGCTTCCATGTCATGTGACCAAAAGACCTAAAATTGATTTCTAATAATAGTATTAAGGTCCACCAATAAGACAAACATTATTTGATCAATTTTCATCATGCCCCTGAAGTCCTTTGTGTGCTCCTTACTTTTTTAACTTAGGAGCACATGTGAACAAAGTAAGTGTCAAGCCCTGTACATTATCATAAATATACCGTATAGCACGCTGACAATGGCGTTGGCTCACCTGCTAGCATGCCTGGTAGCCTCACTCCACCTGTAACACCATCTTCTACTGTTTTTATTCAAAGGTGCATTTTTAAGCAGCTAATTAGCAGGTATGGAAATGCTAATACAACATTGGTGACCATGGTTACCATTGTTCACAGCATTAGCTTATGTGAGCGTTAGTATTGTGTATGTAGACAGCTGTTTGCTTGTTCATCCAAGCTTTGGAAGTGTATAGGGAGAGAGCTACAAGTTGATGGAAAGTTCATTAGACAAAATGAATTTTGGCGCCTCATCACAGAGGAGAAGAGGATGTTTTAATTAATCTAATAACGCAGATTCATAGCCGGGGTTGTGTGAGGATGGAGTTTTCTTTTAAAGTGAAGCCAGTTAGCAGACTCACCTCCCTAATAAGTAAGCGCGGCTGTCAGACGCCTTTTCAAGGCAAACCTGTGCTCAGAAATATCGGAGCTGTATTGTATGCGTTCGTTGAATTTGGACTGATATCAAGAGCGAACATCCAAAAAGTGGTTTATCAACTCTTTGAAGAAAAGCTTTTGAGAGAGGATGTTTGTTTGTTGAACAAGGCCACAGAGGACTCCGGTGTCAGGGTCGGATCATTTCTGTTGGCGTCAGTGGGAAGTTTTAGTTTGCCGCATCTCTTGGGCAAAACAACTTCCACCCACTCAGTCAGAAGCTTGAGAGTCACAGTTTTTTTTTCCTCCTTCTGCTTTTCTTTTTCTCTTCTGCATCTCCTCCTCACACATGCAAATATATCTGATTGTTTCTTCATGCAAGCTGCTGCACATATTGTATGCTTGGGCAGACACGACTATTTTAACACCAGGTATGTTGAGTTATATCAGTGCAAAGGGGTGCATGTATTATGCATGAGTGGCGGCTTGCATTTGCAGGAATTGCAAGCTGTTTCTTGAGCACATTCTTCCCAAACTTACAGTATTGATGTCTGTGAGACTGATTTTATAAGAGGTTCATTAAAATTTAAATGCCACTTAGACTTCTCCTAATTTTATATCTCTGCATTGATGTCTTAGTCATAAAAAAGAACCAAAATAAAAGATCACTTTCTGTCATTTTATCTTTTTTCGTCTCTGCACTACTGTCTCTTGGATGTCTTCGGATGCTGTCATAAAAAAAATCTTTTTTCCCCTCACATTTTTTATTATTGCTGTGTCTGTGATGAATTTTCATGAGGAATCAAAGAGTAAAAAAACTCAGTTTAAGCCAAAACCAACCGCTTTTATTCACAATTATGAATACTTTAGTATGGCAGCCTGGAAGGTCAACAGTGCAAATATTTTATGATGCAAAAATTTCACTTGATTCAAAATCTTTTCATTTAACTCATAAATATTTCATAAAACACAAAGTAGTTTTACAAAGATCACTAAAACTACTCTGGTAAAAATGTCTTTATTGAAAATGTATTCCAAGTGTTAAATACTGGATTAGGGTGGTGATATTTCTCTCATTTATTAAACATTATTCACGAGTTTATTGGTGAAATCATAACCAACAGACATGTAGTGGTTTTGTTCAAATGGCACCTTTCCAGGATGAAGTTGTCGGGTATTTTTGTCTCTTTTGGTCCCCCCTACATGGAGTCGCTCCCTGCTGTGCCAAGACTTCTCTGTAAATTGACCGGTTCACAGGTCGCCTCGCTCTGATAAAAACAGGTTGTGGCTCACAGTTTACCTCACAATAGGTGAAATACAGGTGTTGATTTTGGCAAGAGTTATCGACCCGGACAGGAGGAACCCACGGGTTTCTACATGTGGTTCTCCTGACCAGCAACCGATAAACATCAACCAATCAAAACCCAAAAGAAAATTACAAATGGAAAATATTTTTGAACATGCTAGAATTTGGAAAACACAAAAAATTCAAAAATTTAGCTCTACTTTATCTTGAGAATTTTTCCTATTTTTAAATAATATTTTTTCTGTTAATTTAAATGTTTTTGCAGAAGCTAACATTTTTTTTAAATTTTCATAACAATTTCTATGTTTGATCAAATGTTTTTTTGATTGGCAGAAGTTTTTAGTCTACGAGACATTGTTTTTTGTGTGTCTCATGGAATATTATGTTATGTAGATATATTTTGTGTTGAATTTATTATTTAAAAGTTTGATTAAACTGTTTTGAAACATATTTCTAGTTGACCTTCAGGGCCACCGTACATTTGCGCTTGACTGTAGGCTAAAAACACAAAAGGGAATACATCATGTTCACATACCACAGACACATAACTCATCTTTTTTCTGTTAATTTAATTTTATTTATTTTTACTTTTCATAACAATTTAATATGTTAAATGTTTTTTTTTAAATTGGCAAAAATTTATCACCTACAGGAAATTGTTTTTGTGTATTTAAAATATGTCTTCTTAAATATCATGTTATGTGGAAATGTTTGTGTTTAATTAATCATTTAAAAGTTTGATTAAACGTTTTTCTAGTTGACCTTTAGGGCCACCGTACAACAGCACTTGACAGTAAACTAGAATAGAATGTACATAATGTAAACACACCACAGACACATGACTCCCCCTTGTTGTCTTTAACCTTCCTCACTCACCTTGTCCTCCTCTTCCTCCTGTCTCTCCCTCACACACAAACAGCACGTATCGATCCATCACTGCCTTGTTTGTTCACGCTGCTGCTCGAGCTTCACCTCTCGCGCTCTGACTGACGCATGCCCACAGCCTCGCTCCTCCTCTCGCGCGCGGTCCCCATGGTAACGCACGGAGGAGAGAGCAGCTTAGCAACACGGAGCCGGAGGAGAGAGCGTCTGTGGTCCAGACAGCGCGGAGCCATCAATATTACAGAGAGAGAGAAGCAGCAGCAGCAGCAGCAGCAGCGGCGGCGCCTCAGGCTCAACCTCAGCAGGTAAGTGACACATCTTCACCTTTGGACGGTGCTGAAGAGCTCCGGTACTTCCTCCGAGCCTGAGTCAGACCGGGCTCGGTTTATCGATCAAGTGGATCCTGATGAGTTGATGCAGTCTTCTTCCTCCGAGCCTGGTCCGTCTTTAGGAAGAAGATATTTCCGTGTTTCCAGTTAAAGTCTGCTTCTTTTTTTCCCCCTCTCTCTCTCTCTTCAGTCGGGATGAAGTTCGTGGTGGTTCTGGTCGGAGCGGGCACCCTGGCCTTTCTCGGCGCGGTCATCTGCATCATCGCCAGTGTTTATCCCCGGAAACGCGCCGCGCCTCTCAGCGACAACGGCACCCTGACATCCGAGAGCCTCCTCCAGCCGCTGGAGCCCGGGTCGGTGGCTCACGCCGGCCCGCTGGGCGCTCTGCACGGCTCCGAGTCCTTCGGAGGAGGGGGGAACGGACTCGGCGGCATCGGCTTGGAGGTTCCGACTCTGAACGAGCTCAACCTGGGTGAAGAAACCGGGGGAGGGTCTCCAAAACAGTTCAGCTTCAGTCGGCTCATCTGTACACCTGTACCTGTCGGGGAATGCAACACCAAAGACCTGAGGCAGCGGCGGGAGCAGCAGGAGCAGCAGGAGCAGCAGCAGGCGGACGACCCGTACGCAGGAGGGGATGAAGACTGGACTTATCTCCGGACCACCGCGGAGGAGCTCCGGCAGACTGTCCTGCAGCAGAACGACCAGATCCTCATGGACCACAGGACCATCCGGGAGCTCACGGGGAAGCTGAGTGAGTGCGAGAGCGGCCTGGAGGACGAGAGAAACGTCCCGGAGTGGAGCCTCGGGGTCTGGAGCGGGAACCGGCGCGTTATGGCCGGGGACGATGTGAGCTCCTCCACCGCGGCGCAGCTGCAGACGGCCCGGGCTGTGGAGGAGCTGGCCCGGGCTATCATGGACCTGAAGGACCGCATTGAGAAACTCGAGGTAAGTGGAAACACACAAAGTCGGCTTGTTGTTCACTCTGCAAACCAAAACGATGAATTACACAAACTGACAAAAGCAGCCATGTGCTGCCTGCTCTCTGAGCTGGACTCAACTTTGACACCTGTCCTGTAAACAGAGTGAGACTTCATCTTTACAGAAACCCTCATTTATTCACAAAAGTCAAAGGATTCAGTTCGATCAGGCAGTAAGAACAGAGTCAGAGAGATGATTTCAAGGCCTGCAGTGTCAATTCATCATCCGGATGCCCCCAATCATGTTCACATCTCCATCCCTCCCCCTCTTTATCTATCCCTCCCTCTTTTATCTTCACCTTACCTCTCTGCTGACAAGCGCTCCTCATGCCTCACACACACACACACACACACACACACACACACACACACACCGCACCCCTGGGAAATCTTTCCACCTGCTGGTCCAGCCTCTACCTCTGCAGAAGACAGCAGGATAGAGACATAAATAAAAGATGAAGTTGGACAGGAAGAGGGTGAGGTGTGGGTGGGGGGAGTCAGGTTCTATGTTTATGTGTGCGTGTGTGCTGAGAGTGAGGCATGAGGGATTGTTACAACCGCACACACACACACACACACACACACATACACACACTCACACTCACAGTGCTGCATCATTGCCGGCTCCTTCCAAGCACGCTCAGTTACAAGGTTGTCTCTGCCGGTGTGAATTTATATCCTGGACGTCCAGATCCACCACTGCCTCAGCAGCTCTCTCCATATTATATATCGCCCTCGCAGCGTCTCGTCTTCACTAAATGTACCAATCTCTCTTTTTACTGCCGCTCCACTAACACCTTATTTTTACAACTTCTGCTCTGAAAACTGGATCTTCTGCTCACATCATCAGTACAGAAACCTCCTGCTGTGATGCTGCCGTATCATTTTACTGATTTTTCCTGATGACATGATAGTAAAAGGCTTTTTATTAAAGTGCAAGAGAAACAGGAATGAGATTCGCTCTTTGCTTGAATGTTCGGGTTTCTCCTCAATGGAGTGTGAAAACAAAAATATTCCCGATTCATGAAGAAGAAGAAGCTTGAGAGACGCGTGTGTTTGTATGTGAAAGTCAAGCTTCAGAAAAGCCAGTAGGGGGCGACTCCAGGGTGTGTGTGGACGTTTTTTCAAACCAGATGAGAAACTTCGCATTTGTCTCGAGTTTTATTCGTGTCAGATGGTTTTGCTTTAAGTTCTGTTTGTTGGTATTGCTGCGCTCTGAGAGCTCCCTCCATGTGGGGTAAAAAAGCCTGAAGACAGCAGAGCACTCCTCCTTTCCCGTTCATGTTAACGGATAAAAAGCCAAGGATGGAAGAGCAGCATCCATCCATCCATCCATTTTCTACCGCTTGTTCCCTTTGGGGGGTCGCAGGGGGGCTGGAGTCTATCTCAGCATCTTTGGGTGAAGGCAGGGGACGCCCTGGACAAGTCGCCAGTTCATCTCAGGGCTGACATACAGAGACGAACAACCGTCCACGCTCACATTCACACCTATGGGCAATATGAAAGTGGCCAGTTAACCTAACCGCACTACTGCAAGTTTTAGGGATGTGGGAGGAAACAGGAGAACCCGGAGTAAACCCACACAGACACAGGGAGAACATACAAACTCCACACAGAAACACCCTGACCCAGATTCAAACCCAGGACCTTCTTGCTGTGAGGCGACAGTGTTAACCACTAGAGCAGCAAAGACCCCAAAAAACAGAACAGAGTAAAAAGAAGGAGCTGAAGTCGAGGAGGAAAAGGCCGTAAAGTCGTCTCTTTTTTTCCAATTAGCAACGTTTAGTTATGATGCAGACGTGTAGCTCCTTCCAGCTCCATCTTTTTCTCCATCCTGCCTGCTACCAGAGACTGTACATAGAATAGACGCCGTCTGCCTCCTTGCTTGGTGACGCTACCGTGAGAACAGCGCCCTCTGGTGACGGGCTGCAGTATAGGTCCTAAACCCCGCCTCCTTATGGAGCTGTGGACAAACTTTATAAATGAATGACACAGAATATAAATGTTTCTCCCCCCTGGTTGTGATGTTGACATGTAGTTACTGTCAGACTGGTTTGTGCTCAAGTCCTCTTTTTTCTGTACAGCTCCATTTTTTAAAGTTATTAGGGGGTTCATGTTTTCTATGATTGACAGCTGATACAGCCAATGGGAGGACAGAGATTGTGTAGCTCACAGGGGGATACGCTGTTTGAGCCGAGCGTCATCACAGCAACTCTCCTGCTGAATGAGTAAATACAGTCTGTGGTGGTGACGCTCTGGAGGATGTAGAACATTCTGGAATATCACCGAACATTCCGTAACATCAAAGACATTCTAAAAGATCAATAACATTCTATAACATCAAAGACATTCTAAAAGATCAGTAAGATTCCGGAATGTTTCAGAAAATTTTGGAATTTTGGAAACATACTGGAACAGTCCAGGGGGTTCATGTTTTCGATGATTGACAGCTGATACAGCCTATGGGAGGACAGAGATTGAGTAGATCACCGGGGGATACGCTGTTTGAGCCGAGCGTCATCACAAGTGGTGGTTCCAGAAAGTGGAGAAAATCCTGGAAATCCCGATTCAAATAGACGGGTTTCTGTGCAACGTCATCGCAGGTTTGCACGCGCAGAAAGCGGGACGTTTCTTATTTGTTTACTGACAAGGAGCTGTTGTGCTGTAAACTTCCCAAATCAGCAAAACAATCGGCAAACATTCCGACCTGCTCCTGATATTAGAAACATCTTGAACAACGTCACAACCTGGTATTTTGATGTGATCAAAGACAAAGTGATTTTTCAATGAAAGGACATTTTACTGCGATTGTGTCGGGGAGAACTGGAGAACGATCCGGCATCTTCATTGATATCAGTTCACTCTGAGGCAGACTTCTGCCCCACGGTTGTTCGTGCACAGTGTTGTTTGTACACAAGAAACCCGTCTATTCGTACAATGACAGAAGGCGGAGCCAAATTTTTCTACGGTATATCCAGTCGATGTTAGCTACTGGTACAGTCGGTTAGCTCAGCCTACATTAGCACTGACAGTTAGCTGGTACAGATTTGCACTAATCTGATTTTATCACTGAGTTGTCTTAGTCCTTTCTTCTTGTTTCCTTTAAATCTCGTTAAATATGCGTCGCATGCAGCTCATTTTTTTAGCCGATAGAAAATTTATAAAACTGTGTCCTAAACACCAGATGTTACAGTGTGTGTGTGTGTGTGTGTGTGTGTGTGTGTGTGTGTGTGTGTGTGTCCTCCTGTTTACCTGTTAACACTAACTCACTAACATCTCAGGACAGACCTTCTATCCTGTCCTCCAGGGAGGCAGCCTGTGCGCCAGATTTTCAATTTCCAACATTTTATTGACCCCGTTCTGCCCTTTAACTACCAGTCAATGTATTTGAGGGAATATACTTCATCAAATTGATCAATATTATTGACAGTGGACACCTGGTCAACACTCATTCAGGATAGCAGAGCCCAGAGAGTGTGTTTAATAAAGTCGAGTGTTTGCTTTTATCCCAAGAAGAAGAAGAAATCCATTTACTTAGTTTAAATGTCGAGTATTTGGTCTTTGGACCTTCATTAAAGCCGAGTAATAAAGAGGAACTCAGAGTGGATAATGACATTTCAATAGCACACAGTGCTCTTTAATGCTGGTACATAAGGGAAATGTAGTTCCTATTATATGAACCTCCCAGAGCAGCCAGAGTGTACGAACAATAAAGTTAGATACCAGATTAAAAAGTACCTGACAGGTGCTTTTTCATGGTATCCAAAAGAAAACAAGATCATCAGGAACAAGAACTGATCATTTATTTACTCTCATTTTAAAACTACGAGGAGGTAGGTGCCAGCAGATGTGCAGTGACTACTTTGTCCACAGGGGGCGCCAAATCAGATATAAACCAAAAAGTTCCTCACAGGAGCTTTAAGTATAAAAATGAGGATTTTAAATCAGCACAGAGCGGTCTCAGTAAAACCATCATTAGTGCTGCAGGTGATGAAGGTGAGGTGAAGTCGAGATTCAGAAACATCAGAAGCTTGAAATGCACAAAGAAAAATGGGCATCTGTGCAATATTTCATGATAATGCTTCAAAGTGCTGCTCAGAAAACGATTATCCACCATTTCCTCCACCACAACTCCAAAACCCTCTGAGAGCAGACCGTGTTTTCTGCCTGGGCCGAGCCGTCATCGATCTCTGATAAGCAGATTAGTTGTTCTTCACAGCACTCCTGATCTCGTCTCTCTGACAGTCTCTCTTTGTTGGTCTTTGTCTTTTATATCCCAAATATTTTCCCATCATTTGTCTCCTCTGCTTCTTCTGCAGGCGGAGATTGGACCTGCTGCTTTGAACCTCACAGAAACACCTTCAAGTACAGGCAGCAGCAGCAGCAGCAGCAGCCCGACTGGAAACAGCAACAGCAAAGCTCCTGCTCCACCCACGGGCAGTGCTTCCTCCCCACCTGTGGCGCCTCCTCCTCCAGGAGGTCGCCGCCCTGCCTCCCCTGCTTCCCCTGCTCCCAAGCCCCCATCCAAGGCCTCCCCTGGCCGCGGAAAGGGCACCTGGAGGGTGGAGGACCTAGAAGGGGAGCTGGAGCGGAAGATAAAGATGTTGGAGAAGGAGCGTCAAGCCATGAGGAAGGAGACGCAGGGCCAGCATGAGAAGATCAACCAGGGCATCGATACGGTCAGCCACCGCGTCACTGAGCTGGAACACAGTGAGTCTGCAGGGCAGGGCGGAGGACGCGCTGAGGGGCGGTTAGAAGTAGAAGAAGGGATGTATGGCTGAAGTGGCGCACGCAGGGAGGTAAACAGCTTCATCAGGAAGGTGGTGAACATGAGAGCAGAGCAGGAGAACATGAAGTGGGTCATCATCACAGCAGGAGAGAGTGAGCCATTAAGATAAGATGATTAATGAGAGCGGAGGTTGTGAAACGTCAAACAGGACTGGAGGCAAAGACGGATTTACACAAACAAACTCTCTGCTGCTTTTAGGTGTAACCCTTTAATCTCCGTATCCATACATCTGATTCAAACTCCGGGGTTGTCATGGTGACATGACTCTTCCTCTACAGGGGCCAAACTTCCTCAAACAGTAACATGAGGGCTGAGCGATGGTGGCCAAAAATAAAATCCAGATTTTTATTCTCTGAAAACTCTGCAAAAATTTTTTAAATTCGATATTATATTCAGCAACAACTTCATCAAACTTCACTTTATAAATAAAAAGTTTTTCTATCGTCTCTCAAAACCAAACCACTGAAAACGATGTAGTTCATATGCCGAGCCAGTGAGTGGCGCTGTAACGCTGTAACAGGAAACGCACAAAGACAGAAGAAGAGTACAGAGCATGTGTATAAAGGTTGTTTTGGCGCCATAAAAGAGTTACTCTGTGTGTCACATGATCGTTTCCAGAGATGCAGATAGACATCCACACGGAGATGAAATGGTCGTCGTTTACAGATTTATTCACTCTCTGACCCGTTTTCAAAAAGTACCGTTTACAGTCACCTGAAACGCCGATACGACAAAAAACTTTAGCGTTTCCTCCTGAATTAGTTTCCGTGGTGACGGATTGATACCGCCTTCAGACAGACTTTACAGCGGGGAGTGGTTTACTCTTCATCTGAAACTGTGAAGTCGTACCAATTCAACACGACTGACTCGCTCCTGTCCTATTTAACCACGAAATTATCGCCTTCTTTAGCAAACGCCATGTTTGTTTACACAGGAAGGAGGAGCCTACGGTGGCCTGGAGACGCGAGACATGATAGAGAGGAAAATGGATTTGGTCATTTAAATTTTTCTAACATCGTCATAATGAAATAATCTGATTACAGTCTAAAATCGATTAATCGTGCAGCCCTACCTTTTAAGCGTAACCTTTTCATCTTCATACCCATAAATTCGGTGAAAACTTCAGGGTGTAACAACAAAGGTTTCTCCAGGAGCCTTCTCTTAAAGGAGGCAGACAGAGAAACGAGACTTGAAGTAGGTGAGAGGAGTGAAACTACAGAGAAGAAGTCGAGATGAGAAAATGGAGAATTCATGAGGCGCCGAGAGGAAGGTTAAAAAGGAGAGAAGGAGCACTTCTGTATTCTCTATTTATTCTTTCTCCAAACTTCTGCGAGTGTCTGAACAACATCTCTGTTTTCAGAGCAGCAGCGTGGCCTCCAGTTAAAGAGGATGATCATTAACTTCAGCCTGACTCTGTATGTGCACAAATGAGAAGAAGAGAAACGGTCTTTGTTTAGATTTGCCTCGACTGCGTCTCTGTACTCCCTTGTCTCGTTCTTCGTCTGCCTCATCTTCATCTCCGTCTGATTTCTTCTTCTTCATCTGTGTCTCTAAAGCGCTGACAGAGCCGTCGTTCCCCGATGGCTTCGTCCTCTCCTTCCCCATGAGGACCAACTACATGTACGGTCTGGTGAGGAAAGAGATTACAGAGATGTACGCCTTCACCGCCTGCGTGTGGTTGAAGGCTAAAGAAGGGGGGATCGGGACCCCCTTCTCGTACTCCGTGCCCGGGCAGCCTAACGAGCTGGTGCTGCTGCAGGGAGTCCACAACCCCGTGGAGCTGCTCATCAATGACAAGGTAGATGACCGAGTCTTTTCTCCTGGAAAGCCTGATGAGACGGTTCAAGCACGAATGAACTTTTTCTCCTTTTTTAAAATTAATAGCGTCTACAAGAACAA
Organism: Xyrichtys novacula; assembly: GCA_962446985.1. NCBI lineage: Eukaryota > Metazoa > Chordata > Actinopteri > Labriformes > Labridae > Xyrichtys > Xyrichtys novacula. The sequence continues at coordinate 38,500,185 of OY660866.1, forward strand.
ATCATCATTTTGTACTTTGTGGGTTTCTTACTTTTTAATTAAGCAAAATATCCTGCAGGGGAAATCATTCAGCAAAACACTTCAAGCTGGTTGCAAATGAAGAAAAAAATCTGTAGGGCTTTCAGCGACGGTGCTAACGTGTTAATCATGATGTGATTAAGTTTTCTAATCACATACACCTTCGTTAAGCCTCTGGAGCCTCTTCCTGCTGCTGCAGCTGTGATTGGAAATTAGAGCGCCACTGTGCTTTTGAATGACACTCTAAGAGGCGACAAGTCAAAAGTAATATGCACTCACTGCGAACAGGTGCGAAACAGACTGATGTGAGTGTCACAAAGGGCGGCCGAGCAAATTACCTCAGACCTGAGGATGAAACTTCGTTAAAGACGCTGAAAAACAAACAAACTGGAACTCCTAAAAAGTGCCTAAAGCGTCATGACCCCCGACCTCCACCTTCATCCTGATCGTCTCCTAAAAGGTCGTATCCTCCGATCGTAGCTGATCGTAACCATTCAAGTTAACGTGTCAATTTACACCGACTTCTTTCCGTTCCTCTGCGGATCGCTGGACTCCTCAGCTGATCACAAGAGTTCTATTTTTTCTGGACGCCGGAGCATGGCGGATAAATTCAGCACAGATTAACCCGTGCTGGAAAGGAAGTCGGGCACAGACACAAAATAAAACATCCGGCTTCTTTTCAAAATAAAACATCCTGCTTCTTTTCAAAATAAAACATCCTGCTTCTTTTCAAAATAAAACACTCCGTGTTTCAGGAGGATCGTATTTCACACCATGCAAACGGGCGGAGACGAACAAGTGAAAGGTTTTTAGACGTCATTTCACCCCGATGACACCATGGATGAGGAGATGCTGATTCTAGAAGTCTAGAAGTAGATTTCCTCCTCTGGAAGGACACAATCTACTGCTTATATGTCTATGTGTCTGTCTTTAGAGAGACAACTTGTTATCGCGCGATTGAACGTGAATCTGAGGGATCTTGTGAGTTTTTGCGATTACTGCTGTCTGTAATCCGCCACAAAATTAGCCTCGCAAACGGATCCGATTGGAATTGGCGTATGGCGAAAATTGCCGCCGTTGTGGATCAGAGCTGTCCGAATGTGGTTAAAATCCCAAGTAAGGCTCATTTATGCTCGCCATACATATGAAAATCTAAGCGTCCGTTTCAAACGCTGGTTCCGTCACTGCCCACATACTTCCATGCGTCCTTTACATCGGCATGGGTGTTAACGGAGGCAGCGTTGGGGGAGGCGGTGGTCGGTCAGGCCGCTAAACGCCTCGTAGTTGGAGGACGGAGAATTCTTTTCTTTAGAGAAATCCACGACGATCTTCAAAAAGCCCCGCTATTGTCTTCTTCGTTTCTCTCTAGAGATGCCTTTGTGGTAGTGACAGCAGCAACACTGCCCCCCATGGTTTCTGGCGGTACTGCTCCGTCTGGCCCGTATCCTTAAACTTAAAGGATTCGTGCAGAAATACGGACAAAAAGAACGCGAAGCACGGACGGAGAGCTCCGTCTGTATCTCCGTATGTAACGTTGAGTATAAATGAGCCTTTAGAATAACCGACGCCATCTTTGCACTGACTCCTGCACATTTCTGAATATACAGCACTCATGTGGCAGTGCAGCGTTTCTCTCAATCGTGAATCCAAAAGCAAATAATAATAAAGTCTTTCAGTCCAAAAATAAGACATTGGTTAGAATTGCTTGATAACGGTTTAAAAACGGATTTTTAAAATGCAGACTAATGAAATTTAATCATGCAGGTTTCTTCAAACCCTGCGCTTTATTTTTCAGTCAATGTCATGTTTCATTCAGCTCTCTGGAGCAGCCCAGCCTGGGGTGAACATAAGTACTTCTCTTTAACAAAGCCCAGTTCATGCTGCTTTGGAGTTAGTCGAACCGTGGCTTAAATACCCACCTGCTCTGTGTTTTCTCGCTACAGGAAAGGCAGCACTAAGAACAGGCGTTCCACTTGAACACTGCATGAATAATTTAGAGTTACAAAAAGAAAGAAACAAAAATCGAAAGCCAACAGTGGACCAGCATGAATTGTAAAGTAGGACGATAAATATTCTGTTTCTTCCCGAATAATAAAAAACTTTGATGGCTCTGAGTTTAGAAGAGGCCCTCGTTCTTGTTTAATTTATCACATTTATAAAGCTTTTGCCCAAAGCAAACAAATGTTATTGCAATGAGACAAGAGAGGCAAACACTTTTCAGCCGTCTCACAAAGTGCATTAAAGCGTACCTTTTTATGGGGTTTACACTTACAGCTCCCATCAGAGAGGAGTGGAGGTGGGGGAGTGAGGTTTGAAACTGGATTGGAGGTAATACCGGGTCCAGCGGGGGCTGTTCAGCTAACATAACTCACCGCTGCTTCCATGGTCTGCCATGATTACTGCCCACACTTGTCCAATCTCCAATCATAACACAATCTTTATGTGCGATGGATCGGTGGAGCTCAGATCACTCAGTTACCAAAATCACTGTCATGTCTGACCTGTAGGTGGCGCAGCTGCCTCTGTCCCTGCCACAGGATGAGTGGGCGCACATCTGTGTCAGCTGGACCCTGAGGGACGGGGTGTGGAAGGCCTACCAAGGAGGGAAGATGAAGGGGAGGGGAGAGGGGCTGGCTGCATGGCATCCTATCAAACCAGGGGGGGTCCTCATACTGGGACAAGAACAGGTAAGACATATGGGTGAATGGATGAATGCATGGATGGGTGAGTGGGTGAGTATATGGATGGATGACGGATGGATGGATGAATGTATGGATGGTTGGGTGGATGGATGAATGCATGGATGGATGGATGGGTGAGTGGATGAATGGATGGATGGATGGATGGATGGTTGGGTGGATGGATGGATGGATGATGGATGGATGGATGGGTGAGTGGGTGAGTGGATGGATGGATAGGTGAGTGGGTGAGTGGATGGATGAATGGATGGATGGATGTATGGATGGTTGGGTGGGTGGATGGATGAATGCATGGATGGATGGGTGGGTGAGTGGGTGAGTGGATGAATGGATGGGTGAGTGGATTAATTAATGGATAAATGAATGAATGGATGGATGGATGGTTGGGTGGATGGATGGATGGATGGATGGATGGATGGATGGATGGATGGATGGATGGATGACTGAGTGAATGAGTGGATTAATTAATAGATGGATGGATGAATGGATGGGTGGGTGAGTGAATGGATGGATAAATGAATGAATGAATGGCTGGATGGATGATGGATGGATTAATGGATGGATGGGTGAGTGGATGGATGGAGGGATGGATTGATGGTTTAATGGATGGATGAATGGGTGGATGGATGGATGGATGGGTGAGTGGATGGATGGATGGATGAATGGATGGATGGATGGATGGATGGATGGATGGATGGATGGTTTAGTAATGGTTGTATGGACCAATGAAAAACAAATGAACACAGATGAAACTAGAAGAAGGAATGACTGATGGTAAGTTACCTGATGCATTGATAGATCATTTGATGGATGGTTGGATGGATGGATAAATGATGGATAGATGGATAAATGATGGATGGATGGGTGGATGATATAAGGGGTGGTTGATGAATGATAGATGGACGCTTGTACCAAATATGATGCTGGAAGGACACTTGGGTTAGATTTGATGAACCTTGAGGATGGATGGACAGATGGATCATACTTGATTAGAGGATGAATGGATGAATTATTTAATAGAGAGGTGATGGAGACTCTGATCAATAACTGGACGAGTGTATATTTGTGGATATGGAGTCATAAGATGTGCTATTTGAAGGTTATAATTACAAGCTTTTCACACATGAACAGACAGCAAACCTAATTGTGTTCATCCTCATGCTGAGCCGCCTCTGCCCTTCATTAGTAAGACACCCACATTATATAACCATTATGAAATCTGACATTCTCCCTCCTTCCTTCCCTGGTGTCAGAGGAACAAACCAAAGCTCATTCTGCCGCCTGCTTGTCCTTTCATAGGGGATGAAAAGCACAGGGCCAAGGAGTCCAATTCGACAAGACTCAATTTAATGGACATTTTCACAAAGCGAGAGCGACTGCTTTCATAATCTCTGCAGAGGATAAGCGGTCGATTGCTGTTACGCGGATGTGTTGATCTGATATAACGGGGAAAATGACAGGATGTCCCTTTTTATGAAAGTTTCCAAAACGTGAGATAAGCATTTTTAATCTCTTTACACGAGGAATCATCCAGACACAACATGCTTTGTCTATTCTTATATTTTTATCTAACCAGGAAGGATGTCCACTCTGGTATTTTCTGTTCGCCAACTGCATCACTTCCAAAAAAGCTCGAGATCAGAGTCTAATTTCAGGTCTGAATGTGTGCGGCTCTTATTTAGAAACAAACATTCACACTTACAGAGAGAAGCCTCTGTGGTGAAAGTATACAGCACACAGACAGGAGTGGTGGGTGTCTTTGCTGGAGTGTTGACATAACATTTGACTTTCATTTTGGCCTGAAGTATTAATAATTCACTCAATCAGTCAGCTATAAACATGGGGGTGATGACATCTAATGAAGAAACAAACACGTTCCTACCCGCCTTTTTCACTTTGGCGTGATGGTGGGGGGGGGTATGAAGTAGACATACCTCACCTCATACGACGTATGTCCACTAGGGGGTGGGAGATGTGTGGATAATGAAAAAAATTACTATAATTCCGATCTTATTTTTGACTCATTTTGTCTCGAGGACACCAGCTGGCAGACAATAAAAAATAAGATATTTAACCAGAAGTTTGAGCGGTAGGTTACGGAGAAAACTAGCGAAATCAAACAAGTTTCAAATGTCAAAACAATTTCAACATTTGATGTTATCGAACAGAGTGAACGTTAGCAGATTCGCTGTCCGATGTCAGGCAGACCTGATGGCGCTCGTCTAATCCCCGATCTTGAAGGAAATCCCTCATGTGGCGCCTCGTTCAGGAACAAGCTGCTCAGAAACGTCTTCTTCACCACCTTCAGCCATGTTTGTTTGTTATTCTGCTCTGCGTGGGCTACAGCTGGGAGTCCATCGCTCCCACTTAAGTCATCAACCTGCATTTATTGCGTTTATCGTAAGACAGCAAATATTTATCGTGGAGGAATTTTCTGATGATATATCGTGAACAATAATTTATCGCCCATCCCTAATGTATGCGTCATACGGGGTGGCGGGAGACGAGTCTGTGACTGAGACTGTGCGGCGTCCGCCTCACTACGTACCGTCTTGTTGAAGAATGTCAAAACCATCCTGTGCAAAACTGGCAGAGTATGAGTGACAAGAGCTCACGACCAGAATCCCAGAATAAGTGGGTGTGGCCTCTGAACTATGCGGCGCGGCATGTCAGCAGAGGTGTATGTTGTGAGATAGAAAGAGAGGCCGTTTTGATAAAAACAGAAACTAATCGTATAATAATAATGCTTCAGATTTTTATAGCGCTTTATCAGAGACCCTTAAAGTTCTTTACATTGGATACATCATTCATTCGCTCACACAGTCACACCTTGGAGGTAGTAAACTACCTTAGTACTCCCAGCTGACCTGGGGCAGACTGACGGAAACTGTCTGCGCCTACGGCCTCTCCGACCACCACCACACAACACTCACAATCATACACCAGTGGAGGACACACACTGGGAGGAAGGCGGGTTCAGACAGACTCAGGATAGGGGGGAATTTAGCCGCCAACCTTCCGGTTATTGGACAACTGCTCTACCTCCTGAGCTCCTGCTGCCCCACACTACCACTTCAGTCTCTGGGATGGGATCGCATTGGCAGGGTGGGCGCTCTGCCAAATACTCTATAGGGAAAACACTGCCTAAAGTACCCTCTTGCACCCCACATGGAAGCAGTTAGGTCTGTTGAGACGTCTAGTCTTTGGAGCCAAAATTGTATTGTATTCAACACTCTGCAAATATGAGTAAAACAGGTCGACACAAGAGTGACGGCCAAAGTGTTTCATTGCAGTTACATTTAACACGATGTTGCGTAGACGTTGCCTCGGTTCTTCGTTAATTTGGAGTCTCTCAGGAAGATCTTGAGATTTGTTGAGAGTATGTCCCCTTGAAACTGGTTTAGGTGAAGTTTGGTCTCTTGGGTATTAAACTTCACATTCTAACATTCAACCCATTTGTTTTTTCCAACTCTTCTGACCAAGGATACATTGGGCGGCCACTTTGATGCCTCCCAGGCCCTGGTCGGGGAGCTGTCCCAGTTCAACCTGTGGGACCGAGTGTTGAAGCCAGCAGAGGTGGCCGCTCTGGCTGAATGCAGCTCCTCAGCGCTGGGAAACATCGCCCCCTGGACTGACCTCGACGTAGATGTCTACGGAGGCGCAACCAAGGAGTCCCTGGACCCGTGCCACGCCGCTCAGCGGTCCAACCCCGTCAGCTCCAAACAGTGAAAGGTTACTGAGGGAGGTCCGTGTTCAATAGGTCAATATAGGAGACAATTTAGAAGATGTTTAACAGCGAATCACAGGGAAGCTTGCTGGTGGACAGACATATGTCACAGAGCTAAAAGGCTGTAGGGGAAGTTTTATCTGTTTTGTTCGTTAGTGTTGGTGTCCACGCTCTTGTGTTAACTTCTGCAGTGAGACACGGTAGGATCACCTGGAGGGATCAGTTTCTGTCGTGATCAGGATCTGCGGTACAAGTGATCCAAGAGTGGGAATGTAGGCTTAGAGAGGAGCCTTTAAAGATGTCTAAAGGTTTCCTATCGGCAGAGTGACGGAGCGTTTCTGTGTCCAGCTGGTCGAGTTTGACGCTAAAACTGAGTCCTGAGATGTGATTATGGTTTGTGCTGATTTTAACACGTAATGATAAGTTTTAACTGTAAATGATCCTGTTCAGAGTCGTCTGTGTACTTCTACGTTTGTTTGTTTTTTACATTACCATGATGTGGTAAACCAGTGGTCTTATAAGTGTATAATGTGTAACCTATCTTTGCTAATGTTGCTCTGTGCCAGTCTGCTCCACATAACTGTAGCCTCACACAACACTCTCAGTCCTTAAACAGGAGCGCTCCCAACTGACTCCATGTATACTTAAGCACCGTTCAAACACTTCAACTGTGACAAACCCCAGAGAGTTTTTCTTTTCTTTCTTAAATGTGTGTTTTCTCCTGGAATGTAAAAAAAAAACAGATGGAGTGTAAATGTATCTGCATGAGCAAAGTCACCCTGTCGACGAAACAAGCTTTAAATGTATGAACTAAAGGGTTTGTGTCCTCGAAGAATCATCGCACAGATGCCTCTGTGGTGAATCAGATCCTCACAGAATACAAGCAGAGAGGCGTTGGAATATGTTGATTCTCCTACTGAGTATCAGACTTGGTACAGAAACAAAAGAGTTTCACCCCCGTTCCTCTGGCTCCAGAAAAAACCAACATAAATGCACAAAGATTGGACTGTAGATGGTTTGGTGGTGGGACGCTCCCCGGCCCTCAGCTCTGCTAAAATGTTAAACCTACTAAAATGTTATTTTAAGTAGGTTTGAAGACAGCAGAGGGAAAGACTTCCTCCGAGGGCGCTTACTACTTTCCTTTAAGAAATGAAATATCGTGTGTAAGAATAGTTCAGACTGGCCGGTCAATTCAAAGAAATCCACACAAGAGGTTTTACTCCGATGAGACATTTCCAACTTCAGGGCTGGGCAATTTGACCCCAAACAAATGATCATGATATATTTTTTTCATATCGTCCGATCTCGATTATTATCACGATTTTTTTTTAAACTGCCAGTTTTAAAGCATCTGAACTAAAAACTAAAGAAACTAGAGATTAGTTCAAGATTTTATCAACATATAAAGTAAATAACAAAACAAATTAAATAAGATAAACATCGAAAAATATAAAAACTTTTTAAACTCAACAGAACAACAAATGTAGATAAATACTAAATAAAACAGTGAACTAGTTCACAGTCTGAGTGTTTCTGCAGGTAAAAAGACCCAAAATAAACAAACGTCCCCTCAGAGATCATGAAGACGCCCTGAAATATAAACATTAGATGATGTAAACGTAGATGATACGATTGATTACTTTGGTCTGGTGGCTGCACCGCTACTTGTAGCTAAACTGCTAATGCTACTCGTACCGTCAGCAGTGACAGGCTGTACAGACTCCGCCCACATTTTAATGTTTTCCTCATAATCACTCAGGAAGAACTTCTTCAAATGATTAAACAGATCTGCTCGACATCACTGGAGATACCCGAACCACCGCCACAAAAACAACGTTGTTTTCTTTCTTCTCAACAATAACATCTTCAGGGGATGACCCAAAGTCACGTCTGACATCTATTTTGCCGCCCTCAGCTCCACGTTTAACTCCATGTTCAATCATGTCAAGCTTGACTCTGTGATCACCGTGATCAAACTGAAATTTATCACGATCATTAACCACGATCATAAAATCGCCCAGTCCTACTTTACCGTGTTAAATAATATATAATATAGTAGTTCCTTCTTGTATTTTGATTATAAAATCACTTTAACTCCTTAATTTAAGTCCCACAAACTAATATCAAACCAAACCCAGATTGTCTCTTCACTTACCTCTAAAACAGCCGCACGTTTGTGCTCTCAGAAATACAAGAACAGTGACTCACCTGGGTCTAAATTTAGTCTGGGACTCCATTTAGACCTTGTTTACCGTGCTGGGAACACTCTTGACATTTGAATGGACCCGAGTATTTCTCTTCTGAGCCTCAATCCCATCTGTGATCATAAACAGGACGAGACATTAACGCACAGAGAGAAGCTCAGCTGTTCATGTAGCAGGGCTGCTGAAATAAAATCAACATACTGTCATATCCTGTAAGAAACTGATTTATAACACGGGGAGGTCGTTTTACTCAGACAGGATGTATTTAATCTCCGGATGGGCTCTCAGAGGTGAGGGTTTGATTCCCACCACACCACACATGCAGCACTGTGCAGTAAAGTGAATTTCAGTCCGTATATTCTGTCCACTTATTACCTCAAGACATCAGCCCCCACCTGTGGTTCCACACCTGTTTGTAAAGTGCCTGCCTGGGCTCCGACGCCCGCTGATGATAGTGAAATGTTTTTTTTTCTCCGTCGTCTCTTTCTTCTGTCTCTCTCTCTCTCTCTCTTTCTGTCTCTCTTGCTTTTGGTTGTTGAAGGCTGTGAAAGTGTCGCGCTTGTCCTTATTTGCATCTTTATTGAGCCTCTATGATATTGTGAAATAGGTGGATTAAAAAAAATAAAGATAAAATGGTCATGACAACCTTACCAGAGTGTGCTCGTGTGTTTTAAAAATGTGTTTTTATTTTTTTTTTAATGTGAGATCACGTAGAACTCATCTGAATCACTGTGTGTGTGTGTGTGTGTGTGTGTGTGTGTGTGTGTGTGTGTGTGCGTGTGTGTGTGTGTGTATGTGTGTGTGTGCTCGTATTCAGCAGAGACGTACAGAGACTCTGATCTTGGATGTAGACATAATAGATTACTCATACTTCTGAGGAAGACCAGGTTGATTCGTGACTGCTGATCTGCCCACGCCCACGTTTCTTGGCGTTCGGCTCGAATGAACTGTGATCTGATTTGTAACCTCCCACAGATCATGTTTTAGACGATTGTTGTTTTTTCTGACTTTGGTTTGATTTCCTGTCTTTTACTCGGAGGACAAACTCTGTTTGAGGATCAAACACCTGATCAAAGTTTTACGATTTATTCCTCCAGATACGGTACGGAAGACCAACAAGCAAAACTGAAGACAGAGCTTTAGAAGACGCTATTCTATTCCATTCTATTCCATTCTAGTCTATTCTATTCTATTCTAGTCTACTCTAGTCTGGTCTATTTTTAGTCTAGTCTAGTCTGGTCTGTTCTGCTTTCACTTGTATTAAGTTCAAAGGTATTCTTTTGTGTTTTCATTTTTTTCCTTTTCTATATTAATTCTTTTTTTTTTTCAAATCTATTTCTTTTATATTTCAGTCAACATTGTTATTTCTTATTCTATTCTAATCCATTTTTCTATACTACACTATTCTACTTTTTCTGTTTTGTTCTAATCTGTTGCATTTTATTTTCATTTCTATTTCATTCAAAGCTATTTTAAAGTTATTCTGTTAAAATATGATTTATTTAATTCTATTTATCTTTATTACTTGTGCTTTTTCCATGTTTTAATTGTCTCTAATTCTGTTGTTTTCTACTCTATTCTTTTCTATATCTCCATTTTTTTATTCTGTTCTATTCTTTTTTAATTTAATGTCATTCTTATTTTCTAAACCCAGTCTATTCCATGTTTATTTTTATTATATTCTCTTCTGTTATCCTAAATTTTCTTACCTATAAAATTTTGTCTTTTCTTTTATCTTTTTTTATTCCATTGGAATTCAATATTTCTTTCTATTCCATGTTTTCTTTTCTATTCTATCAAATTCTATTGAGTTATCTATTGTATTCTATTCATTTCTATTCTGTTGTATAACAAGTTTTATATTCCATTCTATTCTCATCTATTCTATTCTGAGTTTTCTACTCTATTCTCATTTATTCAAGGAGTTTTCTATTCTATTCTATTCAATTCTATTCTATTCTATTCTATACCAAGTTTTCTATTCTATTCTATTCTGTTCTATTCATTTCAATTCTATTCTATCCTATTCCTTTCTATTCTATTCTATTATATTGCAAGTTTTCTATTCTATTCTGTACTAAGATTTCTATTCTATTCTATTCTATTCTATACTAAGAATAACTATTCTATTCTATTCTATTCTATACTTAGTTTTCTATTCTATTCTATTCTATTCTTTTCGATTCTATACTTAGTTTTCTCTTCTCCTCTCTTCTCTTCTCTGAGAAAACAAAGCTCAGAAACAGCCCCCTGTCTGAAGCGAATGAGGCTGTAGTCTTCTGTGGATAATCCGTTTTTTTCCAGCGTTCATCTTAATCCCTCCGTTTCTGCTCAGTTCAACAGTTTCTCTCTAAAAACACACACATCATCAAAGATGAACAACAGCTCTGAAAAATGGAGGGGGATCTCGCCGGCTGCAGGATGATATATTCACCTGAGGCAGCTCTCATTTGGCTCGCCTCCCTGCAGCTCCGGATCAATCACTGAATCAATCATCTCTGGTTGAATGAGTCAGTGAGTCAGTGATTGAGTCATCAACCATCCAGTCAATTAGACAGTCGGTCGGCCTGACAGTCAGTCAGTGAATCATGCAGTCTGTGTAGATATCTCCTCCTCCTCCTCCTCCTCCTCCTCCTCTGATTCTCCGCTTCATCTCTCTGTTGATCTCTGTCACAGCTTGTTAGCAGAGTCACTCGGGGTCTTATTCCTTCCCCCTCCTCAACAATCTGCTTCCTCTGCTGCTGAATTATAGATCTGTCTTAATCACCATCTCTGAGGCAGGAGTGAGTTATGAAATTCTTGTGTGACCCACCACCACCCACCATCCCCACTGTCACACAGAGGCATGGAGACGCCAACTCAAACGTTATTATTTTACTCAGAATCTTCATTTCTGTGGACTTTTCCTCTTCCCCTGCAGCATAGATGCTCATAACGTCAGTCAGATGATAAAATCTGATTAAAACTTGGATTCAAGCTCCACTCTCAGTCCGTTTTCACACTTGAGCCTCATCCACGTCATGCAGTTTCAGCAGGGAGCAGTCCTTCACCTTGAGCTTCATTGTAAATTTATCACACAGTGTTTACAGGATATATCCACTTATGATGAATTCTGTCCTCAAGGTCTTCATGCTGACTCCTCCTCCTCCTCCTCCTCCTCCTCTTCCTCCTCTCCTTCATACACCTTTTGTACCTCTCGGCATCTTTTCATCTTTTATTTTTAACTTCTCCTCCTGTCTAAAACACCTCCGTCTCCCTCACTATGAGCCCCTCTGCTTTGTTTTGGCGTTCTTATTTCAGCTTCCCCTTCCTGCCCTCCGGCTCTTTTCTTTGTCAGTCCCTCACTGGGGTATTAAAGCCCCACCCCCGAAAAAAAAACACACTCTTTTTCTCTGTACTTTAACATTTTTCAGTCTCGGTCTAAGGTGAGTGGCAGCATCCAGCACTTATAAGTCAATACTGAAGTTTTCTCAGATTGACATTATTCAAACTTTAAATTCGTGCACCACCTGAATGCATTTAATTGTCCTAAACATCATTTCAATGTTTTTTTTTTTCCTCTTTATAACATGGAGAAGCAAACAAAGACTTCACCAATAAGACTGATGCTTTCTGTACAGTCTTATTATCCCTTAAACTGGTTTGAGGTGTTTGTCAAACTGCAGAAACGCTTTTGTTTTTAAAGTTTCCACATGAAATGATCTCAATAAATGATGCATTTCACTGTCAAAGGTCAGGAGATGAGATTATTTTGTCAGTAGATGCAGCTGAGGCATGTAGAGGACAAGAAATGCAAAAGCTGCTTTGTCCACAGGGGGCGCCAAAGCTGACACAAACAAAAAAATCCTCACAGGAGCTTTAAATGTAAACACTGCTTTCCCCTCTCTCTCACAGGTGTAGATGTTTTCTCCAGAAAAAGCACACCTTCTGGCAAACTGATTTTCTGTTTTCTCACCTGAAGCTCCTCCCACTCTTTCTCTACCTGCAGCCAGGACATCTTTTCTCCTTCGTTTGACCAGATCCTTTTCTTATCAGTAAACATTATCGTTTGCATTCCTGGTCTCATCTCCTTTATGTTGCTTCGCCCTGAACCAGGGGAGTCACATATTGGGGTCTCGTCCGGGATTTGAACCTTTTGATTTCTGTTTTTCGATTTGATTTGATTTGTTCTCGGAGTGGAGCGAGGAGGCAGACTGCGTCCATTCTCTATACAGTTTAATGCTGCGTTAGAGGTACGTCAGATGTGCGAGCTAGGAATGACGTTTCACCTGAGTTACCAGCGCCAAGTCAAAAAAAGCAAAATCAGAAGTGGAAACAAGATGGCTACATCTACTTATGTTATTTTAGCACTTGCCTCTGATTTTGCTTTTTTTGACTAGGTAACTGAAACGCTAGAAACTGACTTCCAAGGTAACTCAAACGCAGCATAAAGTAGCTAGCAGGACGAAGAAAAAAGATCGAGCTAGAAGGAGCTACACGTCCGCATCGGAACTGCACATTGCTGAATGCAAAAAAAAAAAGAAGACAACTTTTAAGCCTTTTCCTTCTCAACTCCAGCTCTTTCTGTATTAAATTTATAAAGTTTGTCCACAGCTCCATAAGGAGGCGGGATTTATGACCTATACTGCAGCCCGTCACCAGAGGGCGCTGTTCTTGCAGTGGCTTCACCCAGAGAGGAGGCAGACGGCGTCCATTCTATATACAGTCTATGATGTATACATAAAACTCCCCCCAGGAACAAGAAACGTAAGACTGCCGCCTTTTGCTGGTATGTCAAAGGTCAACAGGATGTAAGCTGAAAAGAGGCGTGCTGCCACCTATGGTCGGGGAGGTGGACGTGACAATATAACTGGATTTTCTGCAAACTGGGATGAGAAGAGTCGACCTCTAACTGTAACTCTGCACTGAACTGTTCATGTAAACGTACCGACTGTTGAAGTGAGCGAGCAGATCTGCACATTAACGTGGAATTCAACTTTTCTCTCATAACTAAACTTTTTACTTTTTGAGTTTCGACTTCTTTCTTGACATTTTGACTTTTTTTTCCCTCAAACATAATGAAGAAAAACCTCCTTCTCCAGTTTTACTCTCTCATCTCACGCTCTAATACTCCTCTGTGGAGTAAAAGACAACAGAGGGCCTGAGGAATATATGATCCTGCTGAGGAAAAGTTACGATCGAGGCCCCTTAAACACAAAGTTAAGACGAGCTCTGAGAGTCGAAGATTTAAGGTTTATTCAACCAAACTGCAGATACCCTCTCCTACACACCTTAGCTTCTCATCTCTCTCTACATTTCTGACTTTAAATAAAGAGAAAATGTTTGAAATATTCTGTCAAATACACGCAGACGCTTTAAAGAAAATATCGTTTATGTGTTAAATCTGGATTGGATTCAATTTTAATAACACAGAATTCTGAGAGATACAGCGCATGTTTGACTACAACCAAACTAGGTCAGATGGGTTAATTACATGCAAAATATTACGTAATATAATCTATTAATGTGCGATTAGTTAATGGCTCTCTGTACGCCAAGCTGGCACACCGACAGGAGAGATGGTAGAGGAGAGCTCTTCGTATTTATGGTCAACAAGTTTCATCTCTCCTGCATGACTGAAGGTAGAGAGAGAAAGAGAGAGATTATCATCTGTTTGTCTGTCTTCACAGGAGCTGCTAATCCGCTCTAATCCAGAGGAGAGTCGGTGTTTAAAATCAATCCAGATGCTCCTGGTGGTGTTTCAGTCTGAGTTATTCCAGCGGGCGTGTGAGGTGAAAAGCACAGCCCGGCCAAACAGACAGAACTCCCACACTGGGTTTACGTGTGTGTGTGTGTGTGCGTGTGTGTGTGTGTGTGTGTGTGTGTGTGTGTGTAAAACAGACTGACAATTTTGGGTCAAAACTCTCCACATGGGGATTCCACCGCCCAGATGTTTCCAGCTGAATGTGGGTCGGATCCAGTAAGAGGGCTGATTAGGGACGGATTAAAAGGGTTAGTACTCACGAGAGCATAACAGATAGTGGTGTAATTTTAGAGCGGAGAGAGAGAGAGAGAGAGAGAGAGAGAGAGAGAGAGAGAGAGAGAGAGAGAGAGGGAGAGAGAGACAGAGAGAGAGACAGGGGAGAGATGTATAGTAACCAACCACACCTGTCCAGTTCAGTTCAGATTAAAGAGAGGATTTAGATACTCGACTGTTTCCATATTAAATCATGGTCACGTCCACGACGCTGCAGAAGTGTGAAACTTAACTTAAAGGGATATTCCAGCATAAAATTAAGATTAAGAGGTCAAATACACAATAGTTAATGACCGACCGCTTGATTCTCTAGTTATACCAACTTTAGTAATGACCGCACGATAGAAATACAGAGAGCCACGCGCTCAACCAAAACGCCACTCTATAGCCACAAATAATGCTCAGAACAGCACCTAACTTCATCAACAGGACATATAGGGTCACAGACATAGTACTAGACACCAAACATCTTTTCTTTATCATTTCCTTGAAGTAATAATCACCATATTAATCATTTTACAGACGCGGTAGTTCTTCTGTCTTAGCGTCTCGGTCTGATTGTATTTCCATGAAGAAATGATCATAAATGTTCTTCCTTGAGCTGCGGCACCCCGCTGTAGTCCGTAATGGACTGGCCTGAGGTCTCTCTACAAACAAGTGTCTGCTGGAAGAGAGTAGGTGAGTTGTGTTTAGTCTCTTTGCTAAAGAAATGAGTCAAAGTTAAAAAGATGTTTGGTGTCTAGTACTATGTCTGTGACCCTATATGTCCTGTTGATGAAGTTAGGTGCTGTTCTGAGCATTATTTGTGGCTATAGAGTGGCGTTTTGGTTGAGGGCGTGGCTCTCTGTATTTCTATCCTGCGGTCGTTACTAAAGTTGGTATAACTAGAGAAGGAAGCGGTCGACAACATTCATCTCTGGAGGGGGGGTCTAACTCGGTGTTACGGTGTGTTTGACCCTAAATTAATTTTATGCCAGAATATCCCTTTAACTATACACCGTTTTTGGCATCATATACTTTTGCCTTTTTTGTCACGTCAAGTGTTTATTTCTTTTAGTTTTAATGATTGTGTCTTACAGGTAATGAAAACCCCAAATTCAGAACCTCAGAAAATGAGAATATTGTGAAGATCAATGATCAAGAGAATATGAACCTAATCATTTAAATGCAGAGGAGGTTATACACAAGGATGCAGCATCTCTCCTTTTACAGTCTTATATCAGGGAGGGGATAATCATGCAGCAGGAGGAGGCCAAGGCCAAGGATGCCTGCAAACAAACATGTACTCACTGCTCCTCACAGTAAGGAAAGAGGGTACTGAGATACTTATTTCTTTAAACAGCTATACATTGAACATTTAGTAATATATTACACTATTCATGTAGGCACGGCATCAATTTCCACAGCTATGCTAATGACACACAACTTTATGTTGCCGTGTCTCCTGATGACACAGGGCCACTCGATGCCCTTTTTAACTGCATTATAGACATTAAATCCTGAACCTTTTACAGCTCAGCCAGGACAAAACTCAGGTTTTAGTCATTGGGACAGGGGACGAGAGAGAAACTGGTCAGCAAACTCCTATAGCATTATCCTAGAATCCAAGTCAACAAGCCAAAAATGAAGGTGTTTTATTTGATTCAGAACTGAGGTTTGAGCCTCACATACGAGATATCATCATTTAAAAAACATTACCTGAGTGTGACCGTTTCTCTCTCAAGCCAATGCAGAGACATGAATTCATGCTTTTATCACTTGTAGAATAGATTATTGTAATGCCCTAAAAGAACATTTTACACCTGCAATTACTCCAAAATTCATCTGCAGAAAGAGAGAGCACATTACACCGATTTTTAGGTCTCTACATTGGCTCCCTGTCTCTTTTAGAACAGATTTTATGTTTGTTTTCTTGGTTTTTAAAGCTCTTAATGGCTTTGAGCCTTCTTATTTATCTGATCTGCTTTTACCTTATGAGTCAGGTAGAGTCCTCAGGTTTTCAGGAAGTTCTCTGTTAACATTATTACCTAAAGTTAAAACCAAGACATACGGTGAGACTTTTTTATTATTCAGTGATATATAACACTACTAATAATAGTCATAATCATAATAATCGTTATAATAACTCCAGTTTTCCTATTTTTATCTGGTAAAGTGCGACTTCTGTGAATATATCACCTAAAAAGACCCAAATGTTTGATATAAAGGTATTTGTATTAAAAGATAAACGTTGTTGCACTATCACTTTAAATATCATCTTTCAAATGATTGACGGTTCGTGAACCAATAGGAGTGGAGTTGTGTTGTGGTGGGCGGGTCTTCCTCTGTGGAGACATCAGTTGTTTAAAATGTCTCCCTAACAACCGAACTGAGAGTCAAACACAAGTTTATTTTGGACAAACGCCACGTAAGTTACACACTTTTATTCATCCACCTCCTCGTCGCTGTGTCTATTTGACATCTCCGATACGATCTTTTCTTCATATTCCGTCTGCTTTTCTCAGTACGTTGATTTGAAGGAGAAACATCAGCCGGTAGCATCAGCTGTTTGCTATCATGGATGCTAGGCTAATTAGCCGGGAACCTGTAAGGCTGCTAACGCTCTCAAATATCATCCTGCGGGGTCTTATTGATAAACGTGCATTTATATGTGATTTATTTACGGTAGGAAGAGCTGAGCCACATCCATGTTTGAGCCTGTTCGCCCCGGTGTATCCTCTGAGGCTCTGCATGATTCAGATGGATGTTAGCTGCAGATGTTAGCCTGTTTGGAAACACTAGACTGTCTGAGCTGACTCTCAGAGATCTCTGCTAACCTATGTTTCCTTTTTCAGGAGTCGGGATGGCTGGGACTGCCGAGGTGAAGAAGGAGGAGGCCGACTACAAGAGGATGCACAGTTTCCCTCTGATCAGGGTAAGAGAGAGAGAGGAGGACAGAGTCTGAGGGTGGAGGATCATCATCCTGAGCACTGCTGGGACAGAGTTTACATGATCCTCTAATGCTGTGAAGGATGAGTGTTGGTGTAGAAATGAAACTCTTCAGTCTCCTGTGAAAGTGTGTGAGAGAGCAGTGTCAAACCCTCAACTGGAACCAGTGTTCCCAGATCAAACTGACAGTTTCCAGACCAATCCAATAAAAACCAGTCCAAACCAGAAAGTTTCCAGACACCCATGTAAACTCGTCAAATCAGAACACATGCAATAGAAACACTCGTAAGTATCCAGAGCTTCATACAGCGTCAAATAAGCACACATAAATAATGAATAGGTTTAACTGCAACAAACAAGAGCGCAGTAGTTTAGTTTAGTTTAGTTTATTGAGGATCCCCATTAGTCTACACCGCAGTGGAGACTATTCTTTATCACACAATCACAAAAAAATTCATACAATACAGTACAGCATGATCAATAATAAAATCTTGTAATGCAAAAATAGCAAAAACAATAAATAAAAAAAACAATAACTTGGAGTTTACACAATAATGTTCGTACCAAAGATAAAAAGAGCAATATAAAAACAGATATATATTTTTAGCAAAAATTAAACAAAGAACTAATGGCCTACAATATACACATTGGTGTACCTAAAGACAAATAATATTCTCAGTGATGAAAAAGTACCATAATGAATAAAATATGACATAAAGTACATAAAAATCAAGATAATATCAATATAAAAACAATAACCAGAAACTGAAATGAATTTAAGCAAAAAATAAGTCAGAAGAAGATAAATGAACCAGTCATGACGTTAGTAATCTCTTTCTGCAAAACTTCTCCTCTCAGTCTGTTCTTTAAACCCACTCTGCTGGTGATTGATACCAGATATTGTGGAGGTTGATTCCAGGAGGTGATTGCTCTATACATAACAGTCTTTAGTATCAGCAGTAAATCAACCATACTCAGACAGGAGTCGGTCTAGTTATCTGTCCCTGTCTGTGATCAGTTGTGTTTATGAGGATATTTGATTTTTGTTGATATTATTGTTGAACTCATTTTGGTTGATGCTTTCAGACTCTCACTCACTTTTGTTTTCATTGAGAAGAACACTTGAATGTACCTGTTACTCTCATTATGATGTGAAACAACATTTCTGCCGCCTGTTTCCAACACTTCAAAATTCTTCACTAACACTTTCCTTGACGCCCATCTCTATAACGCACTATAAATATATTTATAAAGTGTTATAATCACTTTACAGTAGGGATGCACGATATTTATCGGACCGATAAAATATCGGCCGATTTGGGGGGAAATTACGTCATTTTTTTATCGGTCCGATAGGTGCATTTTTCCGATAGAAAGATCCGATATATTAATGAAATTACGAGTAACGTTTGCAGGCGGAGTAGCCGCCCGTCCGAGACGCGCTGGTCACGTCGTCTATCGCGCCTTACTCGCAGGTCCCAAGCCTGACCCCGTCACTGCCTGTCAGATGATAAAATGTCTTCACCAGCATGGTCGTTTCTCTCAGTGGCAGAAGATGACAACAGCTGCTATATGCAAAACCTGTTCAGCGAGGATTCCGAGAGGAGGAAAGAAGACGTCAAGTTTTAACACAACGAATCTGATAGCTCATCTGAAAAGTCGCCATCGCGGCGGAGCAGTATTAAAGGACTATGAGACAGCCGCCGAAGCTGCTAGCGGTACTAAAGCTAAGACAACAACACTACGGAGGATCGATGTCCCCATTCAGCAGGCGTTTAAAAACTGCAAAAGCCTCTCAAGAGACAGCGAAAAGGCTAAAGCCATTAACGACAAAGTGATGGAGTTCATAGCGGTCGACGACCAGCCTTTTTCCGTCGTTGAGAACCCGGGTTTTCGTAAGTTAATAGCACACTTGGAGCCACGTTACACTCTCCCAAGCCGCCGCTTCTTCTCGGATGTGTCTCTTCCTGCACTCTATGATATTGTCGCCACATACATTCACAACCTGATCGACAAGAACGGACTACACGTGAGTTTTACCACAGACATATGGACGTCAGATGTTAGTCCGGTCAGCATGCTAAGCCTAACGTCTCATAATGGCTCCTTTACAGTTTACAGTTCTGTTGAACAGTTCAGGGGATCAAATGAAGTTCTGCTTTTTGCTCTGTTATTGTTATTTATAGCAAATGACCACATTTGAAGAGCCAAAAACTTTAGTTTGTTGTTCTAGATAGGCCAGAGCAACAAAAACATCAGTTTTCAATCGCTGCATCCTGCACAAACTGCAGATTATATGAAGATTATAATAAATGTAAAAATATGAATTTATCGGTTATCGGTATCGGTTGAAATTTTTCATATCGTGCATCACTACTTTACAGCACTATATAACTGTTGTTATAAACACTAATAATTGATCATAATGCTTTATAGCAATAATCGTCGTCGTTTTCTTCCACTTCATCCTGGTCCGGGTCGTGGGGGCAGCAGCTTCAGGATGGAAGCCCAGACGGCCCTCACCCCGGCCACTTCCACCAGCTCCTCCGGGGGGATTCCCAGGCGCTCCCAGACCAGGAGAGAGATATAATCCCTCAACCTGGTCCTGGGCCGACCACGAGGTCTCCTCCCGGTGGGACATGTCTGGAACACCTCTAACGGAGGCGTCCAGAAGGCGTCCTAACCAGATGCCCGAGCCACCTCAGCTGACTCCTCTGGACGTGGAGGAGCAGCGGTTCTCCTCTGAGCGCCTCCCGAGTGTCCGAGCTCCTTACCCTATCTCTAAGGCTGAGCCCGGACACCCTGAGGAAGAAACCCATTTCAGCCGCTTGTATCTGCGATCTTGTTCTTTCGGTCATTACCCAAAGTTCATGACCATAGGTGAGGATCGGCACGTAGATCGACCGGTAAATCCAGAGTCTCTCCTTACGGCTCAGCTCTTTCTTCATTACGACTTATCGAAGCGTCTTCAGCATCACTGCTGACGCCGCCCTGATCCGCCTGTCGATCTCCCGCTCCATCCTACCCTCACTCGTGAACAAGATCCTGAGATACTTGAACTCCTCCACTTGAGGCAGGACCGCCCCTCTGACCTGGAGAAGATGATCGACCTTTTTCCAACTGTTGACAGTTAAAACACATTATAATACCTGACCTTGTGAGTCATGATAAAATGCTTTATAATTAGTGGTGCAACGGATCATCATTGATCAGTGATCCGTTCGGATCGACGTCATCGGTTCGGCACACACGTTACCCGCGGTTCGATTTCTGAAAAAAAAAATTTGGCTTCCCTGTCAACTATGATGAGGAAGGAAAGAGGTCAGTGGACAAAACTGCGAAGGTGTGTAGGCACTGTGGCATAAGAAAGCCATATGACAGTGGAAACACATCGAGCATGCTCACGCATTTGAAAGCGACATCACCCGGGTGTTTTAATGACAGGTGTTGTGCCGTAGACTGCACCCCTGCCGTAGAACGCACCCCTGCATCCCCTCCACTCGTTAGCTTCTTAAAGTGGAGATAATGATCTCATATTTAAAGAAACACCAGTATTAGATCATGACAACATGTCAAATGGAGCAGCAAACTTTCATTTTCTTGTTATGTGTCTCAAAAATGCAAATATGGAGGTGTACTTGGGTATAAACTGTACAGAAAGCTGTCCAGGTAGAGAGCATTATATTTTCGGGACAGCAATATTCCAAGGGCTGTTGTTTTTGGCTTCTTTGAATAGCCTGAATGAAATTATTACAGGCAAACGCTTTTGAATCCATCCAATGTAAGAAAAACTTGGATTATTTCGCCTCGTTATGTACTTTAAACCGCGCTCCCGTCAGGGGGTGCATTCTACGGCAGGGGTGCATTCTATGTCACAACACCTGAGATAAAACGAAAGCTGGCCAGCAACCGCTCATCACCGCAGCATTTAAGCAGCCTCTTCCTGCGCAATCCGACCGGGTTAAAGTTATCACAAACGCCATCGGTGTGTTTATAGCTGCAGACATGAGGCCGTATTCAGTTGTGCAAACGAGGGCTTTAAAAACATGCTGAAAGTGCTTGAGCCACGTTACAATATCCCACCGCGCACACACTTCATTTTTGGTTCATTGTTACATTTTAAAGGAAGGAGATATGCCTGTATATTGCACTTTAAGTTGTTTTTCATTAATAATTATGTTGAAAAGAAGATATTATGCCGTATGCACTACTTTTATATATTTTAATTCAACCATTTAAGTGTTTAATATACAGACAAAACTGCTTTTTGCTGATCCGAAAAATGATCCGATCCGTGAGTGTTGTGATCCGTTGCACCACTATTTATAATGTGTTGTGACTATTGCTATAAAGCATTATGATCATTTATGAGTGTTTATAGCTATAGTTACTCAGTGCTATAACGTGATATTAATGCATTATAAATAAATTTATCGTGCGTTACCAGTTCTTCCATATTTGCAGACACTGATGATGAACTCCTCCGCTGTCACCTGCTGTTTTGCAGTGAGGTTTTGTTCGCCTGTCGCCCACTCAGGTTGGAAAAGAACAGTGCAGAGCTGGAAATGTGAACTTTGACCTGTTGTGTTTGTCTCCAGCATACAGACATGCCAGAGGAGATGAGGGTCGAGACAATGGAGCTTTGTGTTACAGCCTGTGAAAAGTTCGCCACTAACAATGAGGTGAGTGTGTTTTCCTGCGTGGCTCTTTTCAGCCGAAGCGTGTCAGCGCCTCGTCTTTAAAGGGTCATTATGTGTTTTTTTTTTTCTGTGTCCCAGAGTGCAGCCAAGATGATCAAAGAGTCCATGGACAAGAAGTTCGGCAGCTCGTGGCACGTGGTGATCGGCGAAGGCTTCGGCTTCGAGGTCACACACGAAGTGAAGAACCTGCTCTACATGTTCTTTGGGGGGAGTCTGGCGGTGTGTGTCTGGAAGTGCTCGTAGCACCTCCTCCTCGTTGTCCCTCCTCCCCTCTGACGCTGTCACTGGGCTGGAAACGAACACCAGCTACCAGCCAGACGCTGGTCACACTTTGTTTGCAGCAGGTCAGTTTGTCCACTCATCCAGCCTCCGTGGCAGATAATAAATCGTGGCGTGGAGATCTTATAAGTCAGAAAATGTTGCTGGCAGGGAAAGTAGCTGAAAGGGAATTCTAAATCAGGCAGGCGTATAAATAGCCGCCTGCCCTGTCTGTTACGTTCCTCTTTGTTTTCAACCCTGTCCGTCTCTGAAGCCGGATCCACGGTCCTAAACGTAACTGTGAGCGTGTGAGAGCGAACGGTCAACACTTTTACAAACACTACAGCCAGCCAGGGTCTCCAAAGTCCTTTCTCCTCATTCCTCTGCAGGGAGAGCGTGCGTGCGTGAGCGACTCAAATGTTCGTGTGTGCTGGACACACACTTTTTTTGAAATAAACATTTCATCGTCAGCGTCCTGTCTGCACCGTCATCACTTTCACACGTGTCTTCTTTTCTCTCTCTCTCTGTCTCCAAGCGCACTAGTCTTTCAATAAAATTTTAAATATTTTTTATCTGTACATACTTTGAAGCAATTTGAAAAACTTCTTTTTAAATACCAGAGTCATCTTCTTACAACGACCGGCTCAGAGTCTCCTGAGTCCAACTCCACTAAACCCAGTCCACCTTTTCTCCCTGTGAGGGTGTTTGTAATAAACCCGGATGGCTTCCTCGCGCTGGGTGATGTCAGCAATGTGATTGTTTTCATGGTGATGCCAGTTGTAACGATTCAGTGAAATGGACCATTTTGTGTCAGATTGTACAATAAATCCTGAAATGTGGTGAAATAGGAAATGAAAGTCTGTGTTCTTTAAAATCGTTATGAAGCGTTATGAAACCTGATGGGTCTGAGGCACGGCCATTTCTTTCTTTCTTCTTTCTTTTTATTTTATTTCGAACATTATTTAATCAAATACGACAATAAAATACAAATCAGGAAGAAAAGAAAACCAACAACAATGTCCGAAAAGGAGTAGGATGAAGTTTAAAACTTATCGAGCTCCTACCCCGCTTTTGCCAACACAAATTTCTTTACTGCATATACAATAGTTTAAATGACTGCAGTAGTATCAGGGATAAAATTATTCAGACCAACCGATTGAAAACTGAAAACAGGGCTGTTTTGACTCAATAGGTCAACACAGACCCTCCTCATCTGAATACCTCTTGAAAATAATATTTTTATATGCCTTCTTGTAAATATTCAGGTTTGGACTTCGCTGAACCTCCATGCTCAGTCCATTCCACAAACTCACTCCACAAACTGAAATGCACATCGTTTTCAATGTTGAACCAGCAAACTGTACCTTGAAATTAAGCTCTCGTCTCAAATTGTAACCCCCCTCTTTATCACTGAACATCTTCTGTATATTACCTGGCAAAAGCCTGTGTCTTGCTCTAAACATAATCAGTGCAGTTTTGTATTCAACAAGGTCCATGAGCTTCATAACATGTGATTGTAAAAACAGTATGTTTGTGTGATCCAGGTATCCTACCTTGTTAACAATTCTAATGGCTCTTTTTTGGAAACAACATAATGGTTTTAGATTACTCTTATATATCTGATCACAGGGAAACTCAACAAGAGGCTTCTGGTAAGTTGAGAGAAAACGTCAACATGTGGGCGGCTGGAGATTTGAGTTTCAAGTTGCAACAGAATTCGAACGCCTGATTTAAAATGTTTGTAGAAGCAGAGTACATTCTTCACACAGCGGAATAACATGCGAGCATCTTCCTTTGAAACCGCTTTTTATAGATAAGAAATACACAGAGGAGGAGGCTAACAAAGACGCGTCCAAAAATACCCAACGAGCGCAGAGAGAAGGTAAACGGCGCCGCATGAGGGACTTGTCACAGAGGATGATGAAAACTGCACGCATCGGTTTCTCCAGAGGAACTGCAGAAAAGTGTTGAAACCGTTTTTTCTTTTAACATTCAGATGCCGTTTTTTCCCTCTGAAGACAATTGACATATTTTTTGGAAAGTTTCTCAAGCTGCCAGTTTTGGTGAAATGTCTTTGTAGAGTTTCTCGCTGAAACAAACATGAGGAGTAACACACGGCTTTGTAGTTCCATTGAGAGATATCCCAGTTGATGCAATCCGGTTTTAAGTGCATCAATAACAGAAGATAACAACGCCAGTCTCTGTAAACTGGAATCTACATTAAAAAAGGGGACGAATACAAAACGTCAAGGATGTATATTACCTGCTGTTTCATCATTCTCGAAGTCGTGACGGAAAAGATCGGGATCATATCCAGATAAGAAAATAATTAAAGGTAATTTGCTTGAAGCCTGTGACTCATCAGTTTGCTGTCAGTGATGCAAGAATCTCAAGGACATTTTCTCTAACCTGAAATCTACAAAATCCTCTAACAATGGAGCTCTGGTCGAGACAGAGGGATTACAGAGCGGATCAGGAGGAGCAACAGCGGACTGTAAGGGCCTGTGTCAAAAAAACAAACGCTCTTAGTGGCAGCTGTTTTTTTTTTTTTATATAACTGTGCTCAAAGCGCTTTCAGTTTTATTGTTTTTCGTTTTGGGTATATTTGTGAGGTAACCTGTTTGTCTTTTACCGCGAGTGTTATCGCGAATGCTAGTTAGCTAGTTAACTAACTAACTGTGGGGTTCCTGAAGCGTTACCCGTGGCAAATAAAAAATAACCAGCGGGTCGGCTGCACCGATATCACCGATTGAGTCGTAAAAACGATGACCGTTCATTTTGTCGCTGATTTTACCTCAAAAGTGGATGAACGAGCGCAGGCAGAAGGTGCATCTTTTCCAAAAGAAGAAAGTGACGTTGTTGTTGTTGTTGCAGCTGATTGGCTAACGTGGGCTTAAGCTTCTCGCTACACTGCCACCTACAGGTTTGGCGTGCTCTTGATGGCATATACACACGGGTAAGTGTAAACAAAAACTTTTCTGAAAACATAGTGGTGTGCACGAGGGCGAAATGTCTGTTTATGAAAATAGCCGGGCATGTGTAAACGTAGTCTTAAGGTCCTTACACACCGGGAACGACGCAAATTTATGACGCGAAATCACGAAATATTGGGAGGCGAATTTTGTCGCGCCTGACTATACACATCAAGCCGAAAAAAAAATAAATAATAATTGACTTACTGAAATAATCTCACAACAAATACAATCCCGGTGTGAAAGGACCTTCAGATGAACACTGAGGATCAGAAACTCAGAAATAAATTAAAACTAGAAAAGGAAACTAGCCTCTCAGCTAACTCTGGTATATTCACAGAAATGTTGACCAACACGCACAGTTCCTGCAAAATACATAAACATCACAGGTACATCAGTATCATTGAATTATCAGTAAAAACACAGGTAGTCACAGGGTCATAATTTATTTCCTGTATTTCAGTCTCACAGGTAACAGAGTTTGTATTACTGCCACTTTGTTGGTCTCATGTGCGAGCGAATGTGTATTTATACTGATGCCTTATCCTGATCCACTTTGAAGAGCCGTGTCTTTCCATATATGAACTCATAATAACACATTTACATGCTCTGATGAAACTCTGAGATGATAGAAGATTCTCATCATCCATTATAACCAGATTTCTTTGGATTAACTTTAAAATCATAACCATGATAATGAATTCCTTCAAACACGATCCTCCAAGTCAGTGTTTGTTTTCCTTTTTATTGTAAAGTTGATGGATTTTCATGAAGTAAATCCTTTTTCATCGATGTCCAACGGCTGACAGCTGACCAGAAAGACAGCCGATGAAATCTGCAGCAACGAATCAGAGAGCAGAGCTGAGTCAAAGCTGAGACAGCTGTCTGCGCAGGAGAAACAACCATAAACACATGATGTAATGAACTTCGCCTTCTGGCCCCTGACAGCACTGAGGGCATTTTGACCCTGCAGTCAAAAGAAATATTGACACATGATCAGAATCTGGCAACTTTTCACCCCAGCTTTGTGTGTCTAAAAGTCATGACCTTGAATCAGGTCGGCCTGTCCTGCAGCTCTTCAGACGAGTTCATTTCAACACGCTCCCTGAGCTCATACTGCTGTCAGCACCTTTTACTCGCAGTGAAATTCTGTTTCTTTGCAGGAAAAAGTCACAATGATGATGATCTGGCCGTCTTCACCTGATAGTTCAGGTTCATCGTATATCTGCAGATGTTTAATGACAGCTCCTTTTTCGCTCCCCTGAAAGGCTCAGAAGAGTTTACATGAACAGTGAAATTCACACAAAGATAGAGGTATTTCAGTGTAGTTTGGTATTTTACCCAGAAGATGGAGCTCAAAGGAGCACTCTGCTGCACAAAGCATGTAAACGTACCCAGACAAAAAACAATGAGGGTAGATATGAAGGAAAAAATGGTTTAATTAAAGTGACCCCCAAAGAGTGACCAGCAGAGGTAGGAGGCAGCAGTCTCAGTGAATCGGTACCAGACAGTGAGTCTGTTCTGACTGTTGGCTTGGTTGCAAACATAAGTCCACTTTGTTAAAAATACATTCAGAACTGAGTTAACTTTATCTGTGCGACTTATCCTGGAATTGACGATAACTCTGAGTCCTTCCGCTGCCTTTATTTCTTCATTATTTTGCATGATTAAAAAATACACAAAATCATGTTTAAAGCCCCTTTACAACTTTTAATTTGTGTCAATTTTGGCGCCCCCTGTGCACAAAGCATCTTGTTTATCTTGAGTCTTGATTCATCCTGCTGATTTCGGACACTCTAATGTGTCATTTATTGTAAAGATGTTCGGTGGAAACGGTGTCCTAACCCCTCCTAACATAAAAATGAGAATATAAAAAAGTTCAGTCAGTGATCTTGTTCACTTCTGAGGATCATGAAAAAACTATTTAAATTTTAGTATTTCATAAACGTAAAAAAAAATCCTCACAGGAGCTTTAGTTTAAGTCTCAACGCGCTGCAGTATCCTCACTTTACATGATATCTCATACAGAAACACATATTTGGAAATATTAGCACTAGAGTTTATTATAAACAGATTTTGTTGTTACTTCTTTGAAAGGAATTTTAGTTGTACGCAGAGGAAGTTTTAGCCCCTAACAGTCTCCCAAATCCTAACCCCGTCACCGCCCTCCCTAAACCAAAACTTTTCATGTTTTTGGTTTTGATGTCTTAAAGTCCCACTCGGGTTGGGTTTTTATTTTTTACTCCTTAAAGTGTTCTCAGTGGTCTTTAATAGTGATTATGAAGTTTTTAGCCAAAATCATGTTACCTGTAACATTTTTAAGGACTTTTCTTCTGCAGAGCTCCGGTAGCTCATCAGCAGTTCACCTCTCAGGCAGAGTCAGCGCTCCTCTTCACGCTAGCTTGTAGCATAGGAGCTATTTATCTCTTGCACACTAATGACTTTGGGGACATGATGAAAGTTAACATCATAATCAGCTTTCTTATGAACATTGCAATCCCCTAACATGCACGCTTGTTCTGTGATCGTCCTCTCTATTTCAGCGAGTCAGGGCTTTGGGGGCGGAGCTTGGATTTGCTACATAGGAAATCTCACTGAATCTGAACCTGCCGTTTGGGCTTGACAGAGATTCACAGTGATTTTCATTCAGAAATGCGATTTCACACTTATTTTTCTCATATGTCTTTTAGCATCAGAAAAATTGTTGTAAAAAAAACAAGAAAACATGATTTTCACCGGAGTGGGTCTGTAATGAGTCCAAGATGTCAGCCAGGAGTTCCCGAGTTCTTTAAAAAGAAAGGTTGCTGAAGAGACCACCAATCCTTTTCTGAATTTTCAGCATCCTCTCTGTGCACGAGTATCTTAGAGAACAGATGAAGGAGTTAGCACCGCACTGACAGCGATGTTACCAGAAAAATCTCAAACCCAGCCGTGGCGAGAAAGTCCCCGTCAACACTGATTCGTTTCTTGGATTTCTGTTTTTGGGAGAGAGGCTGGAGTAAAACTTGGTTACGAGGCCCGAAAATGAATGTGACAGTTTTATATTTGGATTGATCTGGAAAACACTGATAACTTTCACCTGGGCTCACTTGGTCGTCCTGATTTATGCACCGCAGCCCTGCACAGTCAGCAGTTATCCCAGCAACCCTCTGATTAATCCGGTGGGTCCTGTGTCAGTAAACATGGTTCCGCCCTGCCATGCAACTCATTCATTATTCACCTCAGACACTCCTTATTCATCTCCTCCTCTCCTTGTGTCTCCTTGGTTGTTAAATATTCATACAGAGGAGCCGCGGCGCAGAGTCACAGCGAAGCCTGCTGGTTTGCTCAATCCCAACTCTGAAATGTTTTTGCCCAGTGCACTTAAGGACAGCTCATCACTCAGCGAGGGGCTTACAGGAACTTTCAGTGATGTTAAGGACAAAATCCCATGAGGCAAAAATGTTAAATGATGGGCAAACATCCCTCTTACACCAAGTGGGGCGTTTCTTTTGGTTCCAGCTGCTGGTTGTTGCACCAAGGATCCGAACAAATTCAGGGATATTTATTTTCAGGAGTGTTGTACCAGTTTAAGTCTAACCCTCTTATGAGGGCTGCACGAGTTTGGCCAAAAATAAAACCCTGATTTTTTTTCCCTGAAAAATCTATTTTTTGATTTTGATTTTATATTCAGCGACAACTTCACCAAACTTCACCAAACTTCACTTTAAAAATACAAAGTTTTTCTATCATCTCTCAAAATGTAAACACTGAAAACGATGTAGTTCACATACCAAGTGGCGCTGTAACGCTGTAACAGGAAATGCACAAAAGACAGAAGAAGAGTACAGAGCATGTGTATAAAGGTTGTTTTGGCGCCATAACAGAGTTACTCTGTGTGTCACATGATCGTTTCCAGAGATGCAGATAGACATCCACACGGAGAAGAAATGGTCGTCGTTCTCGGGTTCCTCCATCTCAGCAGACAAGTCTTCACAATCTTAATTTTTCAGCAGCTTTAGAAGAAAAACCAGCATGAAGTCAAATTAAGCCAGACGAAGACTGTGCACGGATTCCTGAATAAACAAAATTCAAACAAAGATGGGATTTTGGAGGTTTATTACCAACATTCGCACCTTTTTGATGGGATCAGAGCAGCAAAGAGTTCAAAGTCTTTACAGGTCTACGCTGACTGACAAGGAGAAACTGTCGAGCCCCTAATTATATCCTGTGTGTGGTTGTCTAAGCTGTGAGTGACTTCTGAGAAGTTCACCACAAGGTCACAGACACGTTCACTTTTCGTGAGAATCAGGTTTTAACCACGTCCTGTACACCAGATCACTCTGTCCTGCTGAAATCTTTTTCATTTTTCATTTTTCATACTTTATTTTATTCAGTAAATATTTAAAACATTCAATACAAACAAGTTAAAAACATGTGAATGAAAAGGAGCCGAAAGAAGAAAACTCTTAGTACCAACACTGACATGTCCGGCTTTAAGTAGTCCACTGTCCCTGTGTACTTGAGTTAATGCAGGTGTCGATCTAAGGGGACTAATCAGGTTACTGCGTAAAGCCGACATGTCAGTGTTGGTAATGCTGAATGAATGAGGGGAGGTTTAGTGTCCTGGATAGACGGATGGCTGAGTCATCAGGGTCCAAAGCTGAAGGAATCAAACAAACTTCCTCTAAATCCCCCTGACAGACCCCACTACTTAAGTTGAATTATTTCAAGGCCACGCATTAATTTTTTTTCTCCAATGTCACCAGAGGGGCTCCGTAAGAACCAAACTGGATGATAGAGAACTGTTTTTAGTGTAATGTACAGCAGATTTAAGACACAGGTGAAAACTGACCCTTAACACGGTGGGTGTGTAGTAAAAGCTAACACAGGACGAAGGTTAACTGTCTTTTCTGGTCTCCCACCACAGCCACCTACAGCCCACATAGTCAGAGCAGACAGTAAAGTTTTATCTCTTTCAGGTATTTATTATTGTAGGAATTTATTTTTTCATAAGAACAATTTAGAAGAGTAAAAAAGCCACAAAATGTTATGATTTCATTTATAAATTTGTGTATTTTACTTATTTAGTGAGGCTACAGCTCCCCCTGCTGGTATAACTTGGTCCTGATGGATTCTCCTCCAAACTCAGACAGGAGAGAGTGACAGCAGACGTGTAAAAGTGAACACACACTAATAATTAGATTAGGAAAGACGTTCTTTGATTGATAAAGATGAGGAATAAGTGCAGACCACGCTGTTTGTTTGTAAAATAGATAAATAAAGACTGAATTCGGAGTGGACCTCCCTGTGTGTCTCTGTCTGTTGTGGACTTTCCCGGTGAGTTGTTAGCTAACTAGCTAAAACTGCGACCTAGCACTGCTAATGTTTGTACCAATATTAAAGTAACTATGACTTAAATGTTGTTTACTAAAAACATTCGGGAAGATTTAACTGAAAGAGATTATTAAAGAAGTAGTGTCTAACTTTAAAACCGTCATATTGTGATTTAGCTAACCGAGTTAGCTACTACAGGGTGCTAAGCTAACTTAGCTAACAGGTTGAATTTCATGTTTGTTGATTCAGTCAAAGTTTACCTCAGTGGTTACAGACAGACTGATATAAGAAAGTTTATACCTCATGTTCTGTGTAACACATATCGAAAAATATGGTTTTATTAATATTTAATGTAGTTAAAAAGCAGAACTTTGAGTTGATGTTGAGAATTTAATGTCACATTACAGTGATTAAAAAGAGAAACTGGAAGAAACTGTGAAACAGAAACATGACTGACTGTTCTGACACCTTTGTTTTCTCTGTTACAGGATGGTTTGTTGTTGCTGTGTGAGACTGACCCAGAAATTCAAAGTACCCTCCATTATACTGCCTCCTGATTCATCCTCATCTCCCCATCATCATCATCATCATCATCATCCCCTCTCCTGACACCCCTCTGGGATCAGGATGGACTCTAACCTGGTTAACGTTTGGGTAGGAACTCTGACCAAGCTGTAGATTAAGTCAAACTGATTCATATTATTGGGAAACTGATTTAATCTCTTGGTCATATGTGTCGATGTTTACACTTGTAACAGAGGTTAAAGGTTAAAACACAGAGGATCAGCGTATTTGGAGCGTGGCAGCAGGGTTGTGTGTCACGCAGCAAATAGGTTTCCATTCTAATCAAAGCAGCAAAGCGTACAGGATGAGTATCAGCTCCGTCGCAGCATCGCATCGAGAGCAGTTCTGCTAAAGATACACAGCGAGTCGATTTTTGCAGAGAAGATCGTTCTAGACAGGAAGTCAACCACAAAAAAACATGCATGTCATCTGATATTTTAAAATAAAACAGCTAGGGGTGGGTATTGCCAAGGACCTCACGATACGATACGCATCACGATACTTGAGTCACGATACGATATGATATTGCGATATCCAAATGTTTGCGATATATTGCGATATTCTACATAGTTCACTGAAAAATGTAAAAGGCATTATGCATCTTAAAATCCCAGTTGTATGTACATCAGATGATAGTGATAATTCATGGGACAAACAGTCAAAACAATGTAATTCAAATTATCGATGCCATTTTATTGTAAGTGCAAGTTACAACATATTTGCGTGAACAACACACTGTCTGAAACACATTGAAAAGTGCAGTGTGCATTATTCTTAGTCTCCCTGAGCACAATTATGACACAAACTGCAGTGTGGGTCAGTGTCCACATACTGAAACTGAATTGAAACCCCAGTGGATTATGTTTCTTCTGAATTTAGAGTAAATACTCAAAATAAAATGCAGTGTCTCACACACACTGAAATTGAAAATGCAAAATAAAGTGCAGCTTCTTGCCTTTGACCTTAAATGACAAAATTTAATTCACAGTTGTCTCCCTGGACAAGAACTGTGTCACTGTTTGAACACTTCACTGAATGTATGTAAAAAATAAAATATGCAATGTTGCTGCCAGTGTGGCTCTCGTACATGGCTCTCGTCTGCAACACATGTGTTACCAGCTCCCATTCGGCATTAATGTGGTGCGCCGTAATTGTAATGTAGGACTCGGTGGCTCGTGATGTCCAACCGTCACAGGACAGTGCGACTCTCGGAGCAGAGCTAAGAACTGTTTTTATTGTCTCCTTCACCTCGTCATACATTTTTGGCACAGCTACGTTAGCCATGTACTTACGCTGCGGCATCACATAGCGCGGCTCCAAAGTATGAAGCATCCACCGAAAGCCGACGTTTTCCACAACGTTGTATGGGCGCAAATCTTTACAAAGAAAATGCACCATCGCCTCTGTGATCCCCCGGGCTCGGGTTGAAGTAGATGGGAGGACTTTGGCGATGTCCAGTGTAGTTTGCTTTGGATCGGAAGGTTTCGGTGGCTCCGGCTGAGCTAATATGTCGGGGTGGTGTCTTGCTAAATGAGTTCTCAAGTTTGTTGTGTTACCCGAATATCTAATGGGAGCGACACAGAGTTTGCAAAGCGCGTACTCTTTGTCCAGCTCATTGTGTGTTTCTCCTTTCCTTTGGAATCCAAAGTATCTCCAAACATCTGCCTTAAAGTTCGAGGGCGTTTCTAGTTTAACGTTACCAGCCATGCTTGATTGTTTTTTTCCCGGCTCCTCTTCCTCACTGCAACCGGCGGGGGAAAAAAGAGAAGAAGAAGTGAGGTAGCGGTACAGCGACACCTAGCGGAGCGGAGGTGCGGAAGTCGTACTGGATTTGTTAACCCGTCTGAAACCTGATTTATTATTTGAACAAAAAATCGATATTAATATTTTGAATATCGATATTGAATCGGAAGTCAAAGTATCGCGATATATCGCCATATCGATATTTTTGCCCACCCCTAAAAACAGCATATGTGAACTCCCGCCTGTGTATCAGTTGGTGTAGATGAGAAATCCTTCCTGGTTCTGGATTTATCAGTAACACAGAACAATCCGATGGTCAATCCCTGATCCATGTGGACCCCAACAGGACTTTGACCTGCTAACTCTGTCTGAAGGGAACAGCAGAAAGGAACAGAGTTTACTTTATTAAACACCAGGAAACCTGCAAAAACACAAACTGGAAAATCACTTCAATATCAACAGTCACTGAATTATATCCACATTATCAGGAAATGGACCACAGAGAGGAAAAACAACCTGTTGTGTGCATGTTGTTTCCTCTGCTGCACTACGCTGCTGCTACGCTCCAAACACACTGATCCTGTATGTGAAACCCAACGCTGCTCTAAGGAACGTGCTCAATACGCCGATCCTTTATGTTTTGGGCTTAAGGGTGAACATAACTTTTGGACGTGAAGAGTATGTTATTTTGAATGTGAAAGGGAATATTCTGGATCGTATGTTATAAATCAAACACAAGGAGTAAGAAAAATTCAATCCAGTAAGTTTGATCAAGAAGAAATCAGTGTTGGTGTCAATTATTAACGGGAGGCTGAAGTATGATTATTTCTTTATGGCGTATCAGCTCTTCATTGAACCTCGACTCAGATCTGCCCACGCAACCTCACTTTGAAGGCTTTAGATTGTAAAAATCCAATTGTAGGCTTTTAAAGGCTCTATTTCATCTCTATTAGATCTTTTATAATATGATGATGCCTACATTTGGATAGGACAATGTTTAGCATAACTTTGACAGCTTGAGCCATATTTATGAAGAGACGCTCTTTAACTGATGTTGAAATGCAGTTTGTGGCTTCCTAATGTGCCCTCTTTCAAACCATCTCTGTGCTGGAAAAGCTCACAGTGCTGTCTCTTAGCAACCTTTGTACCACCTGCTATGATGGGTGGAAGGTTGGAGCCTCATGTGTGTGTGTGTGTGTGTGTGTGTGTGTGTGTGTGTGGAAGATACAGAAGGTAAAAGGCAGAAGCAATCGGTGGGGAGGTTTAAGATGCAGTGACTGACAACTTCCCAAGTTCAGTAGCTGATAGAGAGTAAAAACTGAGATTTAGTGAAGGAGAGAAAGTTTCTTTTTCGAAGTGAAGAGACTGAAATTCAGAGATTTCATCAGCCGCTGAAGGATACAGAAGATGAAGAGGAGTAGAGCGAGAGTGAAGTGTGTCGGGCAGACGTTAGTTAGAGATGGAGGGTGACAGAGGACAGCGAGAGGAGGGAGGATAAATAATTAATCTTAACATCACAAGTGTCCTTTTTTCATACCCAAATGAGAAACACAATGCAATATTAACATAAGCGTGCGCGTCCAAGGCAGCTCTCGCTTTGACCATGAGCTGTAGCGGCATGTTTCATTAGTTCTTTTTGAGTCTGACATAAAAAAAGGGACCGCAAGTTTATTTTTGGGGAGGGGGGAGTCGAGGAGAAATGAAGCGAGATTAAAGAGGGAGAGAGGGATGAAAGATGAATGGATGGAGGTCTGAAACAGCTTGTTTATAATACATCAGAGAGAGACAGAGACACAGAGAGTGCATTAGACAAAAAAGTGAGAGGAAAAAGAGAAAAAGGGGCGCGAAGAGGAAGTTAAAAACAAACTCTGGAGAAAAGATGGAGAGATGACAGGTACAAACATATCCTTGAATGCTGCTGCTGCTGCTGCCTCATCTTTAATTTAACCAGATTAAATCTTTGAACGGATCAGAGGGTTCAACGATGAGGTGCTTGTTAATTACACTTGGTCCTGGCAGCCTTGAAGAATACAAGGAACAAGAATGTGACTAAAATCGAAAGGGCAGGAGGACTCGATGATAAAAATAAGAATTAATTGAATTTACATAGCGCATGTCGAAGAACCCAAGGTTGCTTTACAACGTGGTACTGATGAATTAAAGATGTTAATATTATATATACATAGGGCTGGACCACATAACAATAATGATACATATCAAAAATTAATTTCCCTCAATACTGATATGAAACATGATTAATATCCTTTTAAATAGATGAATTCTGACATGTTTTGGTCAACTATATGAATAGCCAATGAAAAGGGGTCACGCTGAACCAATCATGAGCTGAATTAGAACCAAGTATCAAACAACTGCGTCGTAGCAGACAGCAGCTACACCCAACCATAGCACTTTAACAGGTGAAGCAGTTAGGGCTGGGCGATATGGGAAAAGTTTATCACAATATTATTTTCATATCAGTCGATATCGATCAATATCAGGATATAAAATGAAATCTAACAGTGTTTATTGGTCTCATGTCTTTTCCAACACAATAATCTCCTGCATCTGTGAGGTCTTTGTGTCTCTTTGGCGTTTTGTCGTAAGGCGTCGCTCTAGAGAAAGCCGACTGAATGGTCGTCTGTTTCAGGCGCCATGGGCTCCTCGCTCCTCTCGGGGTTTGTAACCTTTTGCGTTGCGCGTGCTCTGCGGCGTGGCGCTGCTTCAGGTGGTGAAAAAGATTTGAGGTATTCCCCGACTTTGTGAGAACATGTACTCGACATAATTTACAGTCCACATTACTCTGCTTCATGTCCGACCTCCAAAAACCAAAATACCTCCACACCACCGACGTTTTCCTAACGCCAGTGTTGTGGTTGACATTGATGTGGTCATCTGTTGAGCCTTCATGGTCATTTCTGTCGGGGGTAGCACTCATTTTCTTTGTTTCTCACCAACAGTGCTGTCGGCTTCACCTGTTAAAGTGCTATGGTTGGGTGGAGCTGCTGTCTGCTACGACGCTGCAGTTGGTTGATACTTGGTTCTAATTCAGAACATGATTGGTTCAGACCCGGAGAAACTCCCCTTTTCATTGGCTATTCTTATAGTCGACCAAAACATGACAGAATGACGACTATTGAAAAGAATATTGATCATGTTTTATATTGATATTGAGGGAAATTAATTTCCGTTATCGTTATCATACCTAGGAACATTTACGATTGACAAGTGATTTTTTCAGTATTGTGATATCAACATGGACGGACATGAAAAAGATATATGATAAACTTTTTCCCCTTATCGCCCAGCCTGATATAGACATGACTAAAAGACAGATAAAATAATGAATCAAGCACACACTGTTTTTTATTCAAAGAGGTATCTCTCCAACACTCAGTATAATGCAGATAAAATATATTTCATTATCAAAGTCAAGACTTCCTGTACAAGAAGGAAAACCAGGGGCCTCTTTCTTTCTTCCAAGTGTCCTTGGGTTTCGGAAAAGATGCTTCAAATCTCATTTCTTTCCACTTTTATTACTTTAGCTCCCAGCGAAGTCGTGCTTCACAGGCAATTGTTGCAGGGGCCTTGAGTGCAAACAGACTGAAACAGACTCGAGAGAGGACATGAATAAGAAAAGCAGGAAGACGCACTCTTATGAATGCCAGATATTGTCAAGTGTGAAACAAAAGGAGAGAAAATATGTGTTTTTTTCTTTTTTTCATTGTTTAAGAAATGTAGAGGAGCAAGAGAAACAAGTAGAGATCTGTGCCGGGCGTCGGAGCTGAGGCACAAAGGCATCCTCGTTAAAATCACAAACCACATGAAAAGTTACGGCTCCTTCCTTCTGTCTCCAGCTGCTCTCAATCCAATTATGGCCTCTGTAGAAAACTTCATTCCTCTCATTTATATGTAGCTCATGTTTTAATCCACATCATGTATGTTTTATGAGCGCTGATAAATAATAAACGACTCTGACCACCTGAACGAGTCCAGTAAAAAAACGTGAGATGAGTCACTCGTCATTTTTGAGGGGGGTGATCGGGAGACAGGCGCCATACCGACAACTGCGCGAGGTTTTCTCTTTTATGTCGCCTGAGTCTCAGATCTGTCACGTGGATCGCCCTGCATGACATACACACACATGTGCGCTATGTAGATGAACGCACACACCCAGACTTTAAAGACCCGTGCTTCACAGGAACAGGGTCTCCTGCGGGATTTTCCTGCAGGTTTGAGGCGTTTGAATGAAAGTCTTTTTGCAAGCACACACACTCGAATATAAAACTTATGTCTTGCGGTTGTGAGACCTAGTTTACTTCTTATGCATGAAACAGTATGCTGCACCAGTAACATGCTGACTGATGCTTTTTTCATACCTATCTTATTTTTTTACTGTAGGATAACAACCGGAGCTGGTCGTTGTTTGAAGAGTACAAGCTTTTAATGGAGATGTTTTGTTCTGAGTGTTTGAACAGAACCTGTGATTCTTATTTTACTCATGTATCCAGACTTTCAGTAAATCTATTTTGAGTCTTCAAGTTAGAAGAGAGACAACAATTCAGACATCCATCTAAGTTTATGCTTTGCTTTTGGTATCGTTGCCATGGTTGCATTTGTTGAGCTTCCATCTCTAGATAGCTTGCTTTCTGATTGGCTTATATAGTCGTTCCATGTGGCAATGATCCTCAAGGATTCCCCCCGCGCTTAAGGATTTCTAATCGTAAAGCATCGTAGTATTTATGATTCGATGTTAGGGAGGCTCCAATCATCATCCATGGGGGCCGCGGCAGGGAATAGAAATCACTCAGATTTTCAGGTATTTGCTGACTTGGGAAGAGGCATCATTATCTTGGTAGGTCACCTTACTTTCACATTATGTAAAAGTAGTTTTGAGTTTGTGTAGCATGGACTATCTGAGGTAGAAGTGCGTAAAAAAACACTCAACCCCACTGAAAAACCCTCAAAATTTTGTGTGTAATTTTGCCCCTCATAGTTGTGTCCTCTTTTTGGGGATCCAGAATGTGGTCATCCCTGTGAAAGGGCTGAAAGCTGCGGTTCCCTGAGTGCTCGATTCAGGGTGCACTGGAAATGAATCAAATAAGTCTTTTTCTTTCTACTGTATAGGGAGTGAATTTATTTAGTATGTTAATGATACAGGATTTGTGAATCAGAGGGTTTATGGTGCTACGGCTGTTTGCAAAGACACTAAAGGCTTAAAAGTTATGTTGAGTCAGCATTTCCAATATTGCAACCGCCGCAGATCGGCTTCAAAAATCACTCGGATAGTCTACGATCATGACTGATGTGGCAGTGCTGAAAGGAAGAGTGGCTACATCAGATGCTAAACCAAGAAAAAAGGAGGAGGTCTGACCTTATTTGTTAACTAGAGATGGTGTCAATTTTTCACACATAACCGTGGAGGAGACGATGTGAGGTCCGGATATAGAACTGTTGGCAGCTGCTCTCCAGCCATATTGTGTTCTAAGGGAGTTCAGTCATATCATGACATATATATATATATATTTAATTTGTTATGTTTGTCTTGATTGTTGTTTTATCTTTTAATCTGTATAATGCTTTTATTTTTTTATAGCTTTTATTGTTTTCATTGTTTCTGCCCATCTTTACCAGATAGCACTTTGGTAGACCACTGGTGGTTTTGAATGTGCTATATAAATAAAGCTGACATTGACATTGACATAATACTTGTTTACATCCCACCCAAGGCAACGGCTGAAGTTCTGTGTGATGTTTTCCATGAAACAACTGTGAGGATACAAACTCAATATCCTGTTTCAAAAAAAAACAAAAGACAACGGTGGTGGACGACTCCTCTCTCTTCGGATTCAGATGATCTTTTGTACCCACAGCTGTCGGACTTCCCAATTCTTCTATAAATAGTACACGAGACTCCAGACAAACAAATTTCATTTTGGGGATCGATAAAGTTCTTTTTTGTTCAGTTTTATGATCAAAAGTTTCACAGCAGTGTCATGAAGTCAGGTGGTAAACAGCTGGGAACACTGTGGTGAACGTGAACTTTTCTAAAACTTTATTTATAGAGAAGTCTGTGAAACAGTGAAAACAGATGACAAAGCCTTTTGTTCTTAAATACATTTCAGTGAAAGTAGATGAAATGCTCCTTTGTCACCTGTTTGAAGGCTGAAAGCATTCACGAGTTTTTCAAGGAGAGCTTCACTTTCTACACACACTCCAAGATTTAAATGTAAGTTACCCTCTATTTAATATTTTAAAAAAAATTCAACTTTCATTTTAAAAAAGAGGTTAAAATGTCATGTTTTTATAATTCCTTGTATTATTTCTTCAAACTTGTGTAGGAGGGAAGGTTTTTTCCCCCCACTCAGTTTCTTATACCAGATGCAAATTGATGTCAAAAGGTGAGAGATGTCTCAAAGCCTGTGTCTGTCTTCTGAACCTCTGTGCTGAGTCAGGTCAAACACGAGCTCGTGAAAAGTTCCTGGTCTTCACCTCGTGTTTAGAAATATCAGAGTAATGAAGGTTTTCTCTCAAAGGCTTGTACTAACGGTAATTCTCTGCCCACAGGGGAGGTTGCTGAACTCCAACAGAAACCTCCGAGTGAAGGCCAGAAGTCAGATTTCCTGCATTGTTGTGTTTCTACATAATAAAACATAATAGTGTCTCAGTTTGCTGTGAAGGGGTCGTTTGGAGATCATGTTTCAGATTCAAAACACAACAGCAGTGCAGCACACCCATCACTATCTCGTTAGTTAGTATGAAGTGCTCCTCATGTATGTGGATGTTCCTGACTAGAGAGTTTGATGTAGAAACCCAGAGTGGATCTGCACCAATACATTTCATTAAAGTCCCACTCTGATCCATTTTTTTACTCCTTAAAGTGTTCTCAGTGGTCTTTAAATTGTGATTATGAAGTTTTTAGCCAAAATCACGTTACTCGTGTCATTTTCAAGGGCTTTTCTTCTGCAGAGCTCCAGTCACTCATTAGCAATTCACCTCTGAGTCGTGGGCGGAGACAGCGCCGTTCATGCTAGCTTGCAGCCTAACATTGTTGGTGTAGAAGAAGTGGCAGGTAACACTAATGTCTGATGAAAGTTAATATCATGATTAGCTTTCTTACAAGCATTGCAATCCGCCAACGCACACACTTGTTCGGTGATCGTCCTCTCTACTTCTCTGAGTCCGGCCTGCATAGTAGGACTCCGGGGGCGGAGCTTGGATTTGTGATGTAGGAAATCTCACTGCGTCTGAACCTGCCGTTTGGGTCTGCCAGAGAATCACAGCAATTTGAATGCAGAAATACTCAGAAATGCAATTATACACTTAATTTTCTCATGATTTTCATCAGAGTGGGTCTTTAACTCTTTTCCACTGTTAACTGGTGACTCACGGTCACTGTATCACCGTAGCAGCGTGTCCTAATGACATGCAAGCGTCATACGTCACGTCAGATCGAATGGACGCTCACTGCTCATGTGAAATATAATCAACAATAGTCCTGTGTTTGCTCCTCATAAACAGAAAAACAACATGGCCAGAGCAAAGTTAAAGTCTGTCAAGTCTCGGCATTTAAATCACAGAAGAGGAAATTATCACTTTTTCCACATTATTGTAAAAGCTTCCAGACTCTGAAATCGAGACATAATTTTTCCTCCGAACAGTCCCGGCTCTCTCTCTGCTGGTTGTTCAGGTTGCTGTGAAATGAGTCGTCATCACACAGACGGTCCTCATTTGTTGTTTGGATCCTGAAATAAGAAACTATGAAATTTGGCTGACTCCATCTCTATCTTTCTTTTGTTGCATGCTGTTAAGACCATAGACTGTATATAGATGTTGATGTTGTAGACCCACTATGCTGATTTTTAGAGGTCTCAATGAGGAATCCACTCACAGGGCAAATAAACAGACTGAAAACAGAGTGACTTTAAAAAAAAGGGAAAGTAAACACATTGATCTGTGTCCAGATCACTTTAACCTGGCAGCACTCCCTACCTGAGCCATTAGCAGAGGGAGTGAAGGTACAAACAGCTGAATAAACTCAGGATACTGGATAGAGCTCTTTCTTTATCTCTGCAAAGTAACAGGAGCAGCAGGGGTGGCTGAAAATTCAAAGGAAGGAAGCTGAGAGTAAGTATCTTATTTTACACGGATCATTATGAGTGTAGTGACTTCAGCACACGGAGGACCGAGTATTGAGACCTGTGTGTATTTAGTGCAGAAACATGTCAGGATGTCTTCCTCAAGGTCGTGTTGGACATTCTAGCATTTTTGCTTTTCAAATCTCTAACATTCAATGTGACTTTTGTTTCATCTTTGTGTTTGCTCCTGACCCCGCGTCTCCCTCCTCGCAGCAGGATGAAGTGGCGTATGCGCTTTCACTCCAGGACAATCTGTCTGTCCTTGGCCTCCCTCACCATTTTCCTCCACCTCCTCCTGGCGTTTATCTCTCTTCCCATCTACCAGCAGCCCTGTGACCCCCCGCTGCCACCCAGGACTCACATCTTGAGGGACCTGGCACGCACCAACTACACCTCCACAGGCAACAGGGGTCCAGCTGAGCCTCCAACTGATACCGCACACAGAGATTCTTCCAGTAAAGATGCCAACGAGGAAGCCAAAGGTCATGTGCAAACACTTTCCAACTTGGGATTAGCAGGAAAGGAGGGAGAGAAGGATTCGATAAACATGCCAGCCGACGTGGGTCGCCATGGCAGCGGCAGAGAGGATCCTGTGGAGGCTGGTCTGTTGAAACTGGAAGCACTGTTTGACCATCCTCTATACAATATCCCCAGCCCTCCAATCCCAGAGGAGGACTGGCTGCTCAGAGTGAAGCCCAAGGTCAAGGCCAGTGAGAAGAGCTCCCAGATGTGGTCAGTATATGTATGACAGTGACTCTGAAGAAGTACATACTTCACATTAGTGTTGCAGATTTCTGTCCTCTAAAATTCATCATTTTTAATCAATCCACACAGAGTCCACTTTTCATGTGTGAAATAACCACAAACTGCCTCTAAACAGTGACAGCCACCTTTATCCCTGAGCCCCAGATACCTTTATCCCTACTACTAAATACTACTCACTTCTCCCTCTGTTACGTTTGTGTTTTATGCATTTAGTCCTAAATAACATGCATGTTTATTCTACTATGCAAACTGCACCCTTCTTGTGCAAACACTGCAGGAAGCATGCATAAAGTCAGGGAGTGTTATCATCCTGTGTTATCGTTTAGAGGAGAAGATAACAACACAAAACTGATCGTTTCCAAATACCAATAATCTGCAGCTGTCATGAAGTTCTCACATACTTCTCATTAGTATGAACTCATATGTCATCCTTCTCATTTTAGCAGAATACATTGTGTTCTGCAGCTGTCCTCCAGGGTGCATATAAATGTGAGAAGAACATAAAAATAGGTTTATTTTTTAATGCTCCTCAGTTCTCTCTGTTTCCTCCACAGTTTTCTCCCTGTGAGTAAATAACAAACTTTTACTTTTCACTAAAAAAATAAACCACTGCTGTCTTTATAGATGCATGGAGCATATTTAAAGCTGAGGAACACGACTTATAAATCTGACTTTATTACAGCGAGGATTTAAGCAGTCCTCGTTAAGTTAATTATCATGCATAACCCGACTCGTAACACCAGCACTCATCTATCGGTGACAAATCTCTCTCTGCTGAGGTTTAGGTGCAGAAACTGAGGGACTAAAGAGTGTGAAAATGTCTCTGTAGGTATCAGAGTGTGTGTGTGTGTGTGTGTGTGTGTGTGTGTGTGTGTGTGTGTTTGTGTTCTGAGATCAGAGCTCATCGTTTCTCCTCTCTATATAAAAAAAATACCTTTCCCAAAGCAAAGACACTTTTTCGTTTAACACCATCTTTCAGCGCTCACTGAAACCTGATGTTCTCAACACTTCTTTACCAAGGACATCTTTACATACACACACACACTCTCACACAAACGCAGTACGCTGTTCTAAAGAGGCTCCAAACCAAAGGCTGAATGTACATTATATTCAGGTTTGTTTGTATATTCACCTGAAAGGAAAGTCAAATGCAGGAAATATTGTGAGCAGGTGGTTCAGACTGCAGGGACATGAAGTCCTGTTGTCAAAGACGATCCTGGTGCTGTCACCGTGTCGCAGCTTTAACACTAGACAGTGAATGGCGCATGTTTACGTATATAAGGCTTTGTCATGGCTTCTGAACAGCTAAGGCACTTTTACATTCACCCACTGAGAGAGTGATTCACTGGTGAGAGGAGCTTTAAATACCAGTCAGGTAGAAACATGAATGTTAAAAAAACTCCTCACTGGAGCTTTAAAGGTGTTGTAGTTCAGGATCTGAGTTAGTTCCAGTTTTTAGGAGAAATCTTGAATGTAAACTCTACCCCTCCAACCAGTTTTCCCCTCAGCTCCTCCTCTCCCTCTCTTAAGCCCCGCCCACAAACAGACGCTCCTGCTCGCTCGTATCGTTCCAATTAAATTCAGATATAATGCAGATAAATACTTCAGATCATTACAAATGGGGCCCAGTCAAGGTGAAAGTCAAAAGCATTGGTGCTACTGTAGATGCCAACAGACTACCAGCAAACACAATGTTTGCAGGACTTCTACAACGAGGATAAAGTGACATAGTCCAGGACCCGAGGGAGGACAGTTTAGCGATGGAGCTACAACACGCTACAGCAGGTCCGTTTGACAAGAAACACTTCTGTTACAGACACTTGTCTTACTTTGTTAAAGCGGTTTACCTGTCCAGCAGAAAGGTTACAGGGTCACCAAGATCCCCAAGCGTCCCCCATCGTTTATGTTGACCCGGCTTTTTAGCTCTTGTCCGGTCTACCTCCGTTTTAAGCGCCCGTTATTCCTCCAGAGTCTCCGGTATTTACTTTGTTTTCTTGCTTGTGTCGGCAGTCGTGGCCAAAGGAGGATTCAGACAATTTTCCGAACTTTCTGGTTGGTTTCTACTGTCCGATATTGTAGCACGCTAACTTTGTTTGGGCTCCTGAACGACACGGGGGAGCAGCATTTTCTTGTTGACTGTTTTCTTGTTGACTGTTTTGGTGTGGACTGTTTTCTTGCTGACTGTTTTCTTGTTGACTATTTTCTTGATTGTTTATGGTTGACTGTTTTCTTGCTGACTGTTTTCTTGTTGACTGTTTTCTTGTTGACTGTTTTGATGTTGACTGTTTATGGTTGACTGTTTTCTTGTTGACTGTTTTGATGTTGACTGTTTTCTTGTTGACTGTTTTCTTGTTGACTGTTTTCTTGTTGACTGTTTATGGTTGACTGTTTTCTTGTTGACTGTTTTCTTGCTGACTGTTTTTTGTTGACTGTTATCTTGCTGACTGTTATCTTGCTGACTGTTTTCTTGTTGACTGTTTTGATGTTGACTGTTTATGGTTGACTGTTTTCTTGCTGACTGTTTTCTTGTTGACTGTTTTCTTGTTGACTGTTTATGGTTGACTGTTTTTTGTTGAGTGTTTTCTTGCTGACTGTTTTTTGTTGACTGTTTTGGTGTTGACCATTTTCTTGTTGACCGTTTTCCTGTTGACTGTTTTCTTGTTGACTGTTTTCTTGTTGACTGTTATCTTGTTGACTGTTTTCTTGCTGACTGTTTTTTGTTGACTGTTATCTTGTTGACTGTTTTCTTGCTGACTGTTTTTTGTTGACTGTTTTGGTGTTGACCGTTTTCTTGTTGACTGTTTTCTTGTTGACTGTTTTCTTGTTGACTGTT
The DNA here is from genome assembly GCA_962446985.1 of Xyrichtys novacula. Lineage (NCBI taxonomy): Eukaryota > Metazoa > Chordata > Actinopteri > Labriformes > Labridae > Xyrichtys > Xyrichtys novacula. The sequence continues at coordinate 38,545,066 of OY660866.1, forward strand.
TTCTTGCTGACTGTTTATGTTTGAGTGTTTTCTTGCTTGTGTCGGCAGTCGTGGCCAAAGGAGGATTCAGGCAATTTTCCGAACTTTCTGGTTGGTTTCTACTGTCCGATATTGTAGCACGCTAACTTTGTTTGGGCTCCTGAACGACACGGGGGAGCAGCGTCTGCCTCACAACCAATCAGGTTAGAGGAGGTGGAGAACGGCTTTGTTTACAGTCAGAAAGAGCGGACCGCTCAAAAATGTTCAAATGTTGACGACACAGACATAAGAGAACACAGAGATATCGATATATTACCAAATAATCAATAACTAATAACTATTGACTGATATTAGAAGAGTTTTTGTATTTACACCACAAAAAAAGATGCTTCCTTAACAGATTCCTGTCTACTCCACCTTTAACTCCGCCATGTCTTACTCCATCTTTATCAAGCGTGTCTGTTTCTGTATCACTGAGTGACTCTGACAGCGTAGCATCATTATAAAACCCTTTTTTTGTTCCTTTTTGATCCACTTTGATCTTCTGATCCATCATCGTCTCTCCTCCGTCTCCCCTCAGGGTGAGCGCCAGTCAGGAGGTCTATGAAGACGTCCAGTGGAACAGCAGCAGTAACAGCCATCCCCCCTGGCTGCGCTTTCACCTGGGCATCACCCGCTGGGAGCTGTACCCGCACCGTGACCCCAACATGGAGCCGCTGGCCGAACAGCTCGCCACGCACCGCGTCGTCAGTGCAGGTGTGACATTAAACTCTGAGTTTTGTTAAGATCAGTCTGTGCAGTTTTCTTGTAGAGTCTCATCCTCCTAAAACAAACTCATGAGAGATGACAGAGGAGGTGACTCAGTCTTCATAAGTAAGAACAAGAAGGAGGAGTGAACCTTTCTGTGTTCAGTTAATGTCTTCTTGCCCCTGGATCGGAGCCTGCCACGGTTTAGACGAACGGGTTTCATTCAGGGAGAGAGCAGATGAAGGGAGACGTGTGACACCTGAAGTTCTAGACTTCCAAACGTTGGCTCTCTTTGAAGTTCTCCCAAAATAAAAGGTAACTTGAAGCTTTGAAGAGACCCAGCTGAGGATGGACAGGAATACATGAGGCACTGAAGGGCTGCAGAGGAACTTTCTGGTTGTACTGGTGTGAGCCGCTCTCTCAGCTGACAGGGTGTGAGAAGTTTGTTAGTGTTTGTCTTTATCTGTTCCTCACCCCTTTTATACTACGACTGTACGACCGCTCTGACGACTGTAACGCTCTTTAGGTCGGTGTTTATCAGGCTTCCCTCAAACGCTCTCAGTTCGTCCAAAATGCTCGTCTTATAACATGTAAACAAAACCACATCACTCCGATTCTGTCGTCCTTCCATTGGCGTCCGTTTCAGTTTAGAATTCATTTTAAAGTTTTATTGTTTGTTTTTAAATCATTTTAATGTGATCTGCAAATGTTTATGCCCCCCCATGTTCCCTGAGGTCAGCTGATCAGCTCCAACTCCTCGTCCCTAAAACTCATTTGTAAACCCGAGGTGACCGAGCTTTCCCGGCTGTGGCTCCTAAAACACCCCGACTCTAACTACGTTTAAATCTCGTCTTAAAACTCATTTTTATTCTTTGGCGTGAGAGTCATGTGATCTCTGTCCTTTTACGTCTTTTCTGGTCCTTTTATCGCTTTTACTTCTTTTTGTGTTTTTATTTCATTTCAAAATTTTTTTTTACCTGCTTTAATTTATTTCTTCTTGATGTTTTTTTTAAATTCTGTAGTGTTTGTTGTTTTAATTTTACTGTGCTGCACTTTGGTAAACTTGAATGTTTTTTAAAATGTGATAAATAAAGGATTGGATTTATATCATTGAACCAGACACACTAGCTGCGTTTACACAGTCACAAATGATCGGAATAAACACCCGAAAGGACCAAAAATGTGTCATGTAAACATGTCAATCGGACAGAAATTGTATTCCGATCGAGAGGGGTGGTTTATGCCGATCGTTATGCCGATACACGTCCATGTAAACACTTGTCCTGATCGTGACTCTCTAACCTGACTCCATCTTCACTCTTTATTTATTTAGGTCAGTTCAGGAGGTTTCAGTATTAACACAACCTTTTCCTCTGATGACATAACGAGGCGTACAAACAGCGTGATGATGTCACATCTGCACGCACAGAGCAACCTTTGACAAAACAGTAAAATAAGTACGCAAGGGCGCCATCTAGAGACAACATTTAACAGGAGGGAAAACTCCTGAATTGGACAGAGTGATCCACTACTGTGTTTGTTAGTTTGTTGACGGCACAGACGTAAATACAACTCATCTTCTTCTTCTTCTTCTTCTTCTTCTTCTTCTTCTTCTTCTTCTTCTGTGGTTGTTTTAGCAACATTAGAAAACTCTGCGCATGTCCGAATGTTTCTAATCTGAATAAACCTCGGTGCATGTAAACAAACGTCATGATCAGATTATTTGATTTTGTTAACGTATAAACAGTAGATTCAGATTTTACCAATCCCTCAAATTTCCAATCAGATCTAGAAATGTTGTCTGTGTAAACACGACTCTTGTCTCGCTAAAGTGGATTATGGTCCTGCTAAATCCTGACCTGCTCTTTTGACCGAGAGTAGAAGAAAACTCGGGTCATGATTGGGTGCTTTCCTAATGAAAATTGATCGGCTGATTGATTAAAGAAGAGTTTGTGACTATGATGGCTCAGTGTGATTATAATCATGATCCAGATCACTTTTGGCTTCTTAAATGAATAATAGATGAATGATGAAGATCAATAGACTCTTTAAATGATCTTCGATGTTGTATAGTGATGTGATTTCTGGGTAACACTCGTTTGAATGACTACAAGTTATAAAAATAACGTCCGTATATCCAGGAAGTGTTCGGGCTGTGTCATACCTCGGCACTGACGCACACACTCTCATTGTCACACTCTTCTTTTTGTTTTCACCTATGAGTGTGTGTGTGTGTGTGTGTGTGTGTGTGTGTGTGTGTGTGTGTGTGTGTGTGTTTGTGTGTGGTTCTTACCCCATTAATGGCCTGTGTGTTCTACCACTACCACCGCGCTGTGTTTGTTTGCACTATGTGTGTTGTTGCCATGGAAACATTATCAGTACTGTTTTTAGTGCAGAAGTCTGGAGGGACGCAACTGAAGCTGGTGATCTCATTTCCCAACTACGGACAAGCCATGTTCAAACCCATGAAGTGAGTCCTGGAGCCGCTCAGACACTGTCCCACTTGCTGCAAGATTAAATACTCTCAATAAATGATATTATGTTAATGTGATAAACCACGAGGGGAAACTGTAGCTGGAGATCAGAGAGAGGTTTTCAAGCATTCAGGCGACTGGGAGGTATTGTTAGAGTAAATATTTGGAGGGATATCTCTAATATTTCATCATCTCTGCTTTTAGATTTATTTAATGTCAAATGGAAACCTCAGCTCTAAAAAAAACCATCATGTGCTGTTTGGTTTTGCTCTCTGTGGCAGGCAGGAAAGAGATGAAGAAACCAACTACAACCTGTATTATTTCTCTGACTTTGAGAGACACAACGCAGAAGTGTCAGCTTTTCACCTGGACAGGTACCGAGTCTGAGAGTATTACAGCTTCAAATGCAATGCTCAGAATGTGCTGATAAGATTCTCTCACTCTCTCTCTCTCTCTCTCTCTCTCTCTCTCTCTGTCCCTCTCTCTCTCTGTCCTTGCATTTGTCTCCTTCTCTGTATTGCTCCTTTCTCTAACCCCCCTCCCCTCTGCAGGATTCTGGGCTACAGGAGAATCCCTCCGGTGGTGGGAAGGCTGGTTGATGTGGTCAAGGAGATCAAAGACGTCACTACTGACCGCAAGCTGGCCAGAACCTTTTTCAACTCCCCCGGTATCAGCTCCCGCTATTCTCCATTATTCATTTACTCTGCTCAAAAATGCCCCTTTGTACCAGCTGATTGAATCCCTTTGAATTTTCTTTCCATCCAAATTATTCCCTTTCTTCTCTCCTCTGTGTGTTCCTCTGGGTCCCCCTAGTGGGCAATGTGTGTTTCTACGGTCAGTGCTCCTACTACTGCTCCACTGAGCATGCTGTGTGCGGACGGCCGAGAGACCTGGAGGCCTCCTTGGCTGTCATGTTGCCAGATCTGTCTCTGGCAGCTCGCCGGACCTGGAGATCCCCCTGGAGGCGCTCGTACAGTCGCAGCAAGCTGGCGAAGTTAGTAGATATAGAGGAGTAATAAGAAACAGAGGAACTAAAAATATCACCCCAGTACACTCCCAAACCCAGAGACTGTAAAAATAGTACAAAAACATTCAAATGTATTTATTAACCTAGATTAGAAACATACCACATGAAAAGAAGTATGAAAATAGAGCATGGAGAACGGGCTGCTACTCGTAGTTTTGTAATGACACCTTAATTAAAAATGCAGGCATGTTCAAATAGATAAAAAACAGGTGCAAGAAATGTTGTCAATATTAAGCGTTCAATCAAGAAAAGGTCAACTTTTTTTTCTCCCTGTGGTAAAAGCGATGGTTTCTATTTTATCCTCTTATTAGTATTTACGTCATGTTCTCATTTATTTATTTAGCTTTTATTTCTTACTTCTTTTTAGCAATGCTAACCTTAATAAATGGTCCCAGTTTGGTCATTTCTAATCAATCAAAGTTTTTTTCATTGTTGGTACTGAAAAATGTACTAGGTCAGGTCAAAGATTATCATTTAGGTTCAAACCTGTTATAATGTGCCATAAAACTTGGTCATAAAACACACTTTTAATCGTTATTTTGTCATAAAAAATTGAGTTATGTCCTATAAAGTGTGACCGATAAATCACTGGTCGTCCGTAAGATGGTGCAGCATGCTGGACACAAAGTGAGGAGGACCGGTCCAGCAGCACAAAAACTCAATGTAATGCAAGTTGCTGCACAGAAAGACAGTTTGTATATTTACTTTCCCTCGTGGAGATCCCTCAAAGCAAACTCTGACTGGTACAACATAAAGAGAAATCCAAGAAATGACTGGATGGTGCTTTTCCAAGGACTGAACTGTGTTTGTGTTTTTTAGGTGGCAGACGGAGCCGGACTACTGCGAATCAGTGAAAAAGACCGCACCATACGATAAAGGCACAAGACTGGTGGACTTCATGGACATGGTCATACTGGACTTCCTGATGAGTAAATCATAGTGATAGTGGTCATAGAGGTGTTAACAGTCCGGCATAAGTTTGACTTCATACACAGACATTCATAGTCTTAGAAGGAAACAGTATTTTACAGAGTTAAACAAGAAGGTCTACCTCGTATCATAAACTAACTTTAAGGTGCTATAATGAACTTCAAAGATGCTGTGTTCATTTTAAACTCAGTAGTCTCTGACTTTCAAGAACAAAACCATCTCCAAGAATCAAGAGTTGTAAAATTCTGACCCTCAACATTAGGGGAGACCGGGGCTTGTTGTCACACTTTTTACACTCTTATATATTTCTTGCAATCAATCCATTAAATATATAAACAAAATGTGTACCAGACTACAGACCAAAGTCTCAGGTATATATTTCATATTTATGTCATTTTCATATCTTGTGTCAGAGCAGAGTTATAACCATTCAAACAGAGAGTGTGATCATGTGACATGTTGCCCCACCATCAGGTAAGTTGGATTTTTATCTGGAAGAAGATTATTTTTAAAATATCTAAAGCTGTTTTGTTTTTTTTACTTTGGGTTGTGTGAAATGGTTAATTGGCGCTCAGCTCAGGACACGACCCCTGAGAGAAGAAAACTAGTATTCCAATTTTTAGTTGCGCCCTCTGGTGGCAAAGATAACTGCAACGTGACAACTTACCTGTGTGACAACAAGCCCCGGTCTCCCCTATAGTGTAGTCAGTTTTGTTGGCATATATCCCTTAGAAGAGACACCAACTAATTATTCCATCCCAGCAGTCTATCATAATGCACATAACTCCATAACCTCCATCTTGACTTCCTCTGCTGCTGCCGACCACAGTGTCTCTCTGTTAACCTGTCTGAGGTGTTTGGTTCACTGAGACGGTCTGCTGTGATTTCACACTACTATCTGTGGCGTATCCCAGATCAGCTGTATCGGATAGAAATGCGGCTGAAGACTTGAAACGCGTGTTTGGTTTTAGCGTTTTGACCTTCACCGGCTCCGTAGTTCAACCAAAGTTACGGCGCGTTACCATGCCAACGACAACTTCTCTCCGCACGCAGGTAAGAGAGTCAAACACCGAGTTTTCCTGTCACTGTTCTCTGCTGTAAAGTTGTTTTATCAAACTAATGTAAGGTTTAAGGTGATCGAGCTTCGGCAGATAGAGCAGCTGTGTCTGAATAAACGGGTTTAATGAAGTTTCTCAAGTTAACGACAGTTTTTAACCGTTTGAACCCAGAGCTAAACTAAAGTTCACGGACAAACTAACGTAGCGAGTGAGTTTGTTTTTAACTGGACTTGTTATGCTGTCAGAAAAAAAAGGGATTAAATCGTGATTTCGTTAACTTTAATTTGCATGAAATGGTCCGTTATTATAGATAGATAGATTATAGATAGTTTAACGGAAAGTAGAAAGTTTCAGTTTGAGGTTATTTTCTCTGTTTGAATTCCTAACACCATCGCCAGGTGATTTTTACCTGAAATAATAAACCCAAGAAAAAGTCCTTGGCATCAAAGTATATCAAAATAGGACAATACATGACAAATGAAAGTCGTTTATTTTTAACTGTGTCATGTCCAAAGGGAGGGGGAAAAGTGCCATGAGTGGACCAGATAAAAATACAACAAAATAACTGAAATGAAGCATCAACAAAAAATTCATAAACATATATGTATCATGGTACCCCTCTCTCCACAAAACGTGCACAATGGGTCCTCCCTCAAACCCTACTTGTGCAAGTTTGTTGGTGTTGGGAGTGAGTCATACACCCTACTTTACCCTCTATCACTATTGCTGAGTGAAAATCAGCCTGTGAACACGTGTCTGTAGGAAAAAGCAGGTTTTGGATCAGGGAAACAAATATGTCTTCAAAGATGTCAAAGTCAATGCTGAAGATACCCAGGGACTCATGATACTCAGACAAACACAACATCATGAAAATCACCCTGCGATGGTGTTCTCGGGTTAATGTCGAAGCAGTTACGCCAGAATTGCAGCATTTTCAGTTTTCTGATATCTATCCCAATCAAAAGATGATGATTCTTTAACAGATAACCATTTTACATATAACCTGTGTTTCCTGATTCCTTATTTATAGGATTAATTGATGTTTATAGAAAGAAACATTAAAGTTAAAGAGGTTTTGTACATTTCATTTCCATTTTTTTATGCATCTATAAAGAAAATCTTGCTCTCATTATGTGTCCATAACATCATCGCTCTTTTTTTTTTTCCAGACAAATCTGAACAAAGTTGGACAGTAGATCTATAACTCTGAGTCAGTAGTACCTGAACCTGCCTGTAGTGTTCACGGAGACGTCAGCAACATGTCCTCAACATTTACAGAGAAAAAATCCTGTCCTGAAGCTCCTCGGAGCAGTGGTACAGTCCCCTCTGGGAACAGATCCAAAGTTCCAAAACTGCCACTTCTACCCCCAGAGAAAGCCTCTGTCTCAGCGTCTTTGTTTGCCAGCCCTCCGTCATGGGTGGTGCAGCTCCCTCCTCTTGTGGCCGAGGTAGAACCTGGGGGAGCCAACTATGATTCTAGATGGACAGCACAACCTCGCCCAGCAGCCTCAGCACAGGGAACCCACATCCCACCCGTACCCGCTGCTGGGTGGACTGCACTGAGGTACAAGGACTTTATTTACGGGGGTTTATGTTCAGCATTTGAGTGATCCAGCACTTGGTCATTTTATGGTGAAGGAATTGATGGTGATGACGAAAGGTCTAGATTGATTGGTTGCTTTATTGTGCATTAGCTTTTCCACCACAGTACCATCTTGTATTCACATTAGTTAGGATAAAGGTGTCTGCTCAGTGACATTACCACATTGTAAAAGGTTTTTAAACAGCTGTATTGCAATAGTTTTAAAATGTATTACCTGAAGGTATTTTTTTAATAAATAATTTATTTGGGATCAAATCGTTCTGCTTTGAATTTCACAGTCGGACTGTCCCGATCCTGGTCTTTATGATCTTATCTTGACCTTTTTATTGATTATCAGCAATTTGAGATGTCAGCCTTCACTGAGCACATTTTGCAGAGTATGCAAACACAAGGATTAGTTATTCTAACCTAGTTCTCTGTGTTTGGCTGTTTCAACAAGCAGGGCTCTCAGACGTCTTGGAAGTTTGTATATATATATATATATATATGTATTTCCTCATGCTAATTTGTGGTATCAGGAACCCTAATGTTCTCCATCCTCTTCAGAATAAAGGTGAGGTAACAACGAAGAGGATGATGCTCTGTAAGTGGACCAGCCTTTGGTTCACTGTAAAACTAAATCGCTCTCTTCCCTCAGAAGCTTGGGGAGCTGTAAAATGTTGGTAAAATGAGCTGTCTGTTACCTTCACTGTTTGAAACCTGATATAGTTGCTCCTTTGTTGACACTCGGTTGTGATTGTTTCAGTCTTACAGGAAAAGATGAATTCAAAGACGTCGGAATCTGTGCCGATAAAAAGAAAAACACTGTAAAAAAAAGGAGAGTGTTGAAACGTAGTGAAGGTCCGCTCACTGCCACAGAGGTACTTCAGATCTATAACCAGCAAACATGCTCTTCCTGCGGGTATTATTTCCTGAAGGAAGTGGATGGAGACTCATACAGGTAGAGTGAAAAAGACTGTGTACCATGAATATAAGTAACCCTCATTACACACAATCCAGCTAATCGCCTGTTACTTTTCAGACCTTATGACTTACAAGTGGTGGAACCCGGTAATACTGGCCCTGATTACTACATGTTCACGCCTGATTCTGTCATACATGTGACCGGGGACAGTTCTGAGGAGATTGGCACTCCGGCAGAGTGGCACAGAGAGTCGGTGTTGTGGACAAAATTGCGGGAAATCCCATATTTTAAGAACTTCATCCTGATGCAAACATTCAGACGGTAGTCACATACAGTCTGTTCATTCCATCCTCCCTTTCTTTCCTCCCTCTTGGAGCATTTCCTGTTCATTTGTCTCATCTCTGATAGGTGGCGTGAGAATGTGCGAAGGATCATTTTTCAGCGTAAGTGTAAGAATCTGCAGGGTCAGCTGGTGATGGCTGTGCCTCAGTTCGGAGAGGCTCTTCTTCTGTTTACCAGGTAAGTCATACTGGAGTGTGAAATACGACAAGACGAGTACGAAGGCTTGACAGATGAGGTCATTTGAACCTCTTTGGTCAGAGCAGATGTTGAGTTTGAACATTATGTGAATCTTTCACAGAGCGATCGAAGAATTAAAGGGGAAGCATTTTCTGCCTCAGGAAAAATCTGAATCCTACACATTTCTGGAATTCAAAGACGCTCTGAAAACCATGAGTCAAGAAGGTTTGGAGATGTTGAAGAGGCTTTCCCAGTTCCGGTCCTTTGTCCTAAACAAGGTACAAATTTTTTTTAAGTCTTCCTGTCTCCAGCCGGTCTCCAGTGGGTTGGATGAGTTTAAAAAGGTGAAAACAGGGGGGGTGTTCTGAGACAGGCTATGACCTGAGAAACGGGGGTGCTCTGAAAACACCCACATCAGCACCGAGTCTGTTCCTCTTGATGAAATTAACCATAGACTGTAAACTGACATGTGCTCGACTCAGCACGTATCGATCAATAAGTTGACTAGTCGACTTCACAGCCCAAGTGTTTTTAATGGGAATGACTTCTTATAAGGTATAATAAGTAGAATCTCAAAAAACAGCATTAATATTGAGCTCGTGATATTAAAGACTTCATGTTTCCTTCAACAGAAAAGGCCTCTGGGGTTTAGGTTCGCTTCATCTTTGACTTGTTTAATTATCAGTCCGGTTTGAGTGTGAAAAAGTGATTGATTGATCACTGATCCAGGTCCAAAACTTTTACCTTTAAATGAAAAAGCGATAAGATGAAATGAGGTTAAAACAGGATGAGAGAAACGGTCAACAGAAAATTATCAGAGCTGACCAAAAACCCGTTATCTGACTAGACTGGTGAGATTTCAATAACCCGCCAAACATCCCAGAACCACACCCCTCAGTGACCATCCCGGGAAGTGACCGATTAGAAATCTGACTTTCAACAAATATATTTTGGCCCCTACACTTTCTATACTTCTAATACTTGACTGCACTGATGTTACCTGACCTCCAGGTTAAAGAGGACTGCTGCACTGCAAACAGGGAGCTGCAGCTGCACCTGGAGTGTGCTGAGAGGCCAAATAACGGACCCATCTACCTCCATGTGGCCCACCAGAGGGGTCTAAAGAAGGAGTTGGCTCAGTCTAAGAGTGTCATGAGGAAATTAGGCAACTTTGCTGCCGTCGTCAACCAGATGACCGTGCAGAGTCTCGTCACACTCTACCGAGAAGATGTGATGTCTTTCCTCTCCAATGTTTTGAAGGTCAGTACTCCACCTGTGCTGCAAAATGATCCTGCAGATGAGAAACTACAGCATACAGTACAGTGTAGGCAGATCTGTGAAGAACTTTGAGCTTCAAGCTGTTTTATTTTATCTGTTCTTAGAGGCAGCAGTCTGACCGTGGCGTTTCCCTCTGCACTGAGCTCTGCTTTGACGCCAACAATCAGCTGACTGTGGACCCACCGGTGCATCAGTACCAAAGAGTCGTGAGTGAAGCACTGCTGACAGTTGGAGACACTATAATTCAGGTAAAATGTGCACTGAAACATGATTTCATTTAGAAATGATGGAGTACTCATTAAAGCAGTGATGGGCTAAAGTTGATATTAACGTCATTTTTAGGGTTTGACTGGATTATTAAACTATATCTTCATCTAACTGGAAACTCTTTCTTGTAGTAACTTTTCATTTCAGCTTTAAACCCCAGTGCGGTTGTAAACTCCCTCCTGATCAGAGACTTTAACAGGTTTCTTCTTCTTCTTCAGCAGATGTGTGAGAGTTGTGGATTCTTCCTGGAGAGTAACAGCGATGTTTCGAGCTCTGATTTCGAACACGATTTGGCCTCTGACATCTGTTTTACTCAAAATCCCACCACTCCAGGTATGCTCATCTGTACTGTGATGTCATGTTTCCGGACTACATTCGATTTGGTCGAAGCTCCTCCCCCAAGCTTGCCTGAACAGAACATTCTTCATTCTTGGTGTCCATGTGTTGTGAATCCTTAGAGAATGACCAAACCTGGAAGTTTTGCTGCCAGTATCTCCGTCCCGGACGCGTCACGTCTCGCAGGCCAGAGCTGATAAAAGGGGATGGAGTGCACGGCTGCTATCCTCCCCTCAGCAGGAGACAGCTGGAGTGGCAGATCAGCATCAGTGATGTTTCAAAACACGCTGAGAAAGAGCAGTCAAAGATCATGCAGGTTAGACTACACCTTAATAGGAGTAAATGTTAATGAAACACGAACACCTCTGCTCATGTGTAATTCTCATGTTTCTTCACAGGAAGCTGAGTCAGAAATTGTGCCGCTGTGTGAGAGCTTCTCATGGCTGCTGGATGTCCGTTTGTTTACTTCTCAATGGAGTAGAGCCTCTTTGGAGTCTCTGAAGGGTCAGCCAACGGTACATTATGAGGAGCTCATGAAGGAGCTTCATTTATGGACTGAAAAAATAGGCACATTTCCCTCTTCAGTTTCAACTTCCAGTGACCTATTCATCATCAAGTGCAGAGGCATAAAGGAAAGCCTTGGTACGCCTGCCGCAGATTAAATTGATATTCTCTCCACGGTTCAGTAAAATGTTCCTATTCAAGAACGTATTGAATAAGGGTTTTCAAGTCGGTTAATGGAACAAGGCGTTGAAAAGAAAATATGGCACTTTTGTGAAACATCTTTTGTTTGGTGAGCTGAAGGGTTAAGATTCTGCCTCTGTGCTAACTGCACCTGTACTCTTGGTCTGCGTTTTTGAAGGTCAGCAGCTGAGGTCTGTTGAGGAGGAGGTGCTGAAGCAGCTGGAGGAGCAGATAATGCTGCATTCAGAGAGCCTCATCTCAGACCTGGAGGGAGCAGCTGCCGAACTCACAGCAGAGGCCATAGGCATACATGACATCTCAAAACTCGCTGATAAGGTATGCCAAACCTTAGAGATGGGACAAACTTGAAATAAAAGTTAAAGGAATTCATTTTAAGTTAATAATTCAACCCAAAGCCTCTGTCATGTCAGATCAAACCAAAAATCAGATACATACAGAACATTTAGGACTTATATATACACTTTTTTCCTCCACAGGGGTCAGGATTTTAAAGATTACCAAAGACATCTTGTGTTATTTAATGGGGTATTCCGATGTAAAATTAATTTAGGGTCAAACCCACCGTAACACCGAGTTAGACCCCCCCTCCAGAGATGAATGTTGTCGACCGCTTGCTTCTCTAGTTTTACCAACTTTAGTAACGACCGCAGGATAGCAATACAGAGAGCCACGCCCTCAACCAAAACGCCACTCTATAGCCACAAATAATGCTCAGAACAGCACCTAACTTCATCAACAGGACATATAGGGTCACAGACATAGTACTATATTCAGAGTTGTTCTAACTCCTAAGAAAACAAACTTAAGCGGGGGCGTTTCTCCACCTCTGTAGTCTATAAGCTGGGCCAATAAACTTCTACTGTAGTAAAATGAAAAGGTAAAGGTGTTTTTATTGAGCCGAATTATCAATAAAATCATGATTTTGTTAACAGGTATGGATTTATGTGCTGTTGAGTTAATATATTTGAACAAGAGCACAGTAAAGTTAAATCAGCTAATTTTCCAATGAGGTTCTGTTACTGAACAGACCTACATCGTGTTCTACTGAGGTTAGTACATATAGGGTCACAGACATAGTACTAGACACCAAACATCTTTTTAACTTTGACTCATTTCTTTAGCAAAGAGACTAAACACAACTCACCTACTCTCTTCCAGCAGACGCTTGTTTGTAGAGAGACCTCAGACGAGTCGATCATCGAGTGCAGCGGAAAATTTATGATCACTACTTCAAGGAAATACAATCAGACCGAGACACTGAGGCAGAAGAACTACTGCATCTGTAAAATGATTAATATGGTGATTATGTGACACCCATGGTGATTATTACTTCAAGGAAATGATTCGCTGCACTCGGTGATCGGCTTGTCAGGGCTTCCCCGCAAACAAGCGGCTGCTGGAGGAGAGTTGCTTAAATTGATGCTGTAATATCTGTTTAACTGTCGTCTGACCTAAAACAAAAATCTTTCCTCAGATCAAATAAAAAACTATCCTTTTTAAAGATTTTCTCTCGCTCATATAAGTTTTCCACATTGAATTTAAAGTGAAAACCTTTCAGACCCATGATGACCTTATAGGGTCCTGAATATGCTTTCTCAGCAGAATTCCTAAGTCTTTGTCAATTTCATAAAACTGCTGAATCTCATTTTTCCCTCCTCAGGTGAGGGAGTCTGTGAAATGGTCGGTTGATGCACAGAAACGTTTGGAGTACATTCATTCCCTCCAGAATATTTTGTGCATAAACGACAGGAAGATGATGGAACAGGAGGCGGCTTTGAAAGAAAAGGTCTGCAGCCATGACGGAGGAAATGAGTTTCATGAACTGTTTGATCACATCTCAGCGATGGTTTGGTAATCATGGCGGCGTTTGTGGCTGTGTATTTCATCCAGGTGCTGGCCGTGTGGGATCGCTACGACGCCCTCTTGAAGCAGGCGGATCACTCTGTGTGCCACCGTCTTCCCATCGCGTCCCATGTGCTGGACAGAATGTTCTCCTCTTTGGTCAGCGACCTTAAAAACACGGTCTCCAAGGCTACATCAGGACCTTTTCTTGACCCGACCCAGAATGAAAAAGAGATGGTCTTCAAACTGAAGTTAATGTGTAGGCATGTGCACAACCTCAGGGAAGAAATGCAAAAAATGAGTTCTTCTAGTCAGAACCTACAAGGTAAGATGTAAATAATATTCAGTCTTCTGGTGTAAATCTGCAAAAACACTCCCTACAAAAACTTTTCATGTCCAATCAGAGCGCCCGTTGGATACAACTATTCTGACAACACATATCACTCAGTTGGAGGCCCGTAAAGACTTATGGGAGCTGAAGGACGTGAGCAAAACATGGATGGAAGAATGGAAAAATCTGCCTTTTAGTGAGGTGAAGGTGACGACACGTCACTCAGCCACTACTCCGACAATCTTCAGATAAACCAGTAAACCTTTGTGGGCGTTTCCTTTAGGTCTCGGTGTCACACGGCCTGGAGAAAATCGCAAACTGGAAGGAACAGACTCTGTCACTCACTGATGCCATACCCAGCCAGGATGCAGTCCTCCAGGAGACTTTGGAGTTCTTGGACGACGTCATTTCTCGGCTTGTTCTCCTGGCTCAGCTGCAGAGGACCACGCTCAAAGAAAAACACTGGGACGCCTTTTTCAAAGGTCAGACTTGGCTTTTTTTTATTTTATTTTATTTTATTTTAATTTTTTTTTTATTTTTTTTTATTTTTATTTTATTTTTATTTTAAATCCTTTTTTTAATTTATTTTTTTTATTTATTTATTTATTTATTTTTTTAACTTTATTTTTATCTTTTAAGGCAAACTTTCAAACATACACGCAAATCAGACTGGCTTTTTTAAACACATCTATGCACACATGGTATGTTTTAATTTGACCTAAACTCTAACATATGTTTGATTTGATGAGCTCTGTATCTGGCAGGCATTGGCCTACATCATGACCCAGAGAAGACGGTGATGGTTGCTGAGTTGATGTCTCGAGCGCATGAAATTGACCAGAAATTGATAACCAAGGTTGGAGCTGGGGGGATGTCATACTGTATATTAAGATTCTGAAATCCGATAAAAACATAAATGTACACCAGCTGCCCCCTTTTGTAACTTATTAAAATACTCCTGCTGCTTTCTGCGCTCTCAGGTGTGCAGGGCTGCACGGGCGGAGTCGAACATGGAGCAGACCTTCCTGAAGCTTCAGCAGGGATGGGAAGAAAAACTCTTCCAGCTGGACCGACTCAGTCTGCCTGTTCCGCATCAGTGTGAGCCCCACCATGGATCAGAGTCAGAGAAGCCCAGGGAGGACACAGATTCAAGTCTTGTCAGCACTAGTCAACCCTCCTGTGATGATGTTTCCAGGGTTATTATCACAGGTATGCAGAGCAGGTGGTGGTGTTTGCAGTAACGTTCATCACAAAGACAGTAATAGGTGAAGAGGATGTTCTGCTGACACGTTTCTGAGATTAGACGTGTATCATCGCTCTCAGGTGCAGAATTACACTTGGCTGACATAGAAAACGACTTGATGACACTGTCCGCCATGATGAATTCTCTGCATGTCGTTGATTCCAAGACGCAGATGGAGGAGTGGACACGATCTCTACAAGATCTTGGTGAGATGAATAAAAAAGATAAACTGTGTCTTTTCCTCTGAAATAAATTTCGTTTTTCTCTCGAGGTTAAAAAGCGTTTTGTCTCTGCAGCTTTTTTATCCGTTTTAGATCATGGAGACCTGTTGTATATGAACGCTTCAGCTCAACATCTGAGAAAGACTGACTCTGTATATCATGCTTCTCTGAGGTTTACTACTAACTGTTGGGCCTTGACCAATCATAATGAACTGTATTTTAGAGTGTAATGGCCTTCTTTGTCCACCAGGAGGTCGACTCACTGGTACACTTTTATTTACAAGGCCATGCTCGCTCCGACTCCTGCCCTCTTACATTTATAACTTCTGCTGCGTTCTAGTTTCCTCGGAAGTCGGATGTCGGAGCTGAGAATGACGTTAAGACCTGAGTTTACGGCGTTCCTGTAAACAAGTCGGAAAACCAAGATGGATGCCTACTGTTAGCCGTTGTCAGCTGTAGTTAGCCGTTAGCTATACCAGTTGTAAACAACGTATAACACAGTATTTAACTCTTACAAACACCACAGCACCGTGTTCACAGTTAGACGTTGGGCAGAACAACATAAACCACTGATTTAATTTCACAAAAACAAAACAGAAGTGCTAATAAATGATAAAATACGAGAGCTTTCCCTGTTACTCTTCACTGTTGATGCACTAAGCTGCCATCTTGGATTATGACGTTGTCGTCTAGTCGGGTCGGTGAGGATCGTCTGACTTCAGGGGGGCGTTCCAGGTGAATTTTCAGCTCGGAGCTCAGAATTCGTGACTTCTTAGTACAACTGGAACACAGCAGTTTGTTGCTCACGGTTCCATTTGCCCGCACTGAGCTGGGTTAAAGGGCGTTTGTATTCTCTGCTCTTCTGCTGCTAAAGGACCGGAAACTATCAGAACTTTTCTCTTCAATCCAAACTGAGAGCACTTAGGACAGCCTCCTCAACCTGTAATTGTTTTATCTGGTTTGTATGTCATTGGTTGAAACTAACTTTTAAAGAGGTTTTTAATCTCAATTGGACATTCCTGGTTAAATGAAGATTAAATGATTAATGATTAATTAATTAAAATGAAAAAAGATTTTAAAGATTTACCATTGAACTGTACGGTTCTGTTTTGTCGTTTTTCTGTAGGAAAGCTGCTCAGATTGCTCATAAGGTACCAGCATATGTGGACCTTCCTGGCCAAGATGTCCCATGAAACACCCGTTTGTGTTCAGACAGATGATTTGGTTTGTCTTAGCCCGTCCTATAAACACATGAAACTGGTAAATCAGTAAGTTTAAAGATCAGATAACGGTTGTTGTTTTTCTTCACAGATGGAGCAGTTCAGACCTGTAGATGAGACATTTAAGGAGATGATGGACGCCTTTTCCAGTGACCCTCACCTGTTGAACTTGATTCATCCTAAAAGAGAAAAAAACAGTTTCCATGGTGATCACCTTTACCAGGTTCTCTCTGATGGTCTGTCTACAATGGAGGCGATTTCAAACCAGTTAACGGATCAACTGGACTTCCACCGGGAACACTTTCCAAGACTCTGGTTCCTGAGTGACAGTGAAGTGGTCCGACTACTTTCCATCCAGCCGTCACCTGCCACAATGCAATCCTTTGTACCCAAGTGCTTCAAAGGGGTGCGTTCGCTTGAAGTGGATCGTGAAAAACCCTCCAGAGCAGAAAATGTTCAGAGCAGCATGGCTACATGTCGGGACCACAGACAGGCGAAGGTTCTGGGGATCTTTGGCAGCCTCCAGGAACACATCAGCTTTCTGTCTCCTGTAGAACCGAACCTCAGTGCCTCATCTTGGCTCTGTGTCTTTGAGGAACAGCTCAAGCTGTGTATGAAACAGCTCATGCAAAAGTGTGCAACTGCTAGAAATCAGCTGGAACCATCTATTCAACATCTGTGTGATAAAACAACTGGGAATAAGCCGTCTGAGTTTGTTATGAAGAGGAAAAGTCGAGAGGCTGTTCTCACTCTGGTCTCTGACTATCCTCTTCAGTGTCTTCTGTTTGTTGAGGAGGTGGTTTGGTGCAGGTCTGTTCAACAAGCCTCCGAAGAGTCGAGTCCAGGGAAGTTAAGAACCCTAAAGGAGCGAAACTCTGTGAAACTGGGAAACCTCGTCTGTTTCATCAGGAATGGAGTCACAGGGGCGAGGAGTGCGACTCCTCTGTCCAGATATATGATGACGTGTCTGCGTGGATTAGTGCAACTAACAATGAATCATGCGGACCAACTCTGTAAACTAATGGAGGTGCAACATTCGCCTTTGGATTCATCTTTTGAGTGGCTTAGTATGATGAAGTACCATTTAGTATCAGAGGACATGACTGTGAAGAGCAATGAGGACCTCAGATGTTTCGTAGATGTTCTGGGCCATCAGTTCCAATATGAATATGAATATTTTGGTCCTGAGGACTTGGGGATGGTGTACACCCCGTCCACAGATCGGGCAATACTTGGGATCCTCCTTGCGCTGACAACTTACAGATGTGGGTTCTTGAGTGGACCTCGCATCTCAGGAAAGAAGAAGACTGTTAACCATCTGGGGAAAGCTCTGGGACGACAGGTCGTCAGTATTCAGTGTAGTCCACTCATGAAACCCATTGTTGTTGAGCGGGTACTGTTGGGAGCTCTTCAGACTGGAGCCTGGCTTCTGCTTGACTCTGTAGACTTGCTAAAACAAGGTCTCCTGTCAACACTAGGACAGCATCTGGAGGACATTCACCAAACCTTTACTGTGAACCCAAAAGTAAATGAGGAGCTCAGAGGGAGGACTGCAGATTCAGGTTGTCCAATGGTTCTTGCTGGGAAAAGCCTTTCTGCCAGACTGAGTTTTGGATGTGTTCTCATCTCTTCAAATGGACATCAATCTGAGGTTCCTGAAAGCCTGCGTTGTGCAACCAGACCCATAGCATTAACCCACCCTGATTACAGGGTCATCGCAGAAGCACAGCTGACGGCGAGTGGTTTCTCAGAAGCCACGGATTTAAGTCGACGTCTGGTGACCCTCATCAACCTGGCCAAAGATTTCAATTGTCTGCCTGATTTCATGGGTGTCAACCAGAGCTGCTATCTTCATATCCTGCAGAGGATCATCCATGCCTCTGAAATACACTTACAACAAATTATAAGGCAACGTGGAACATCAGATGAACCTACAGGACTGGCTGCAGAGCACCCTGATCAAACATCAGCTCAAGATGAGAAAGAAACTGTCGTCGAGCCGAACATAAATGAACCCGGGAAGCCCGTCAGACTGCGCAGATCCCATCTGTTGGTTGTGCGGGGGTTGATGGAGGAGGAAGCCATCGTCAAAGCAGTTCTCTCCATCTTATTACCCCTGATCGTTGAGGAGAAGAAGGCCTCACAGTTCAACGTAATCTTTAAGGAAACCCTCCCTTTAGTCTGTCAGTTCCCTTTTTTCCAACAGTACATGGAGGATGAAGAGAAGAACCAAATTAAAGAAGCGGTCTCAGAAGAAGTGCAAAGGCTTGGGTTTCACTTTGACACTGAGATGATGCACAGCGCTCTCACGCTCCACCGCTCCACGAAGGTCTCTCAGGCAGTCGTTCTTCTGGGCCCGCCAGGCAGCGGAAAGACCACTTGCCTCACTGCTTTAGTTGGAGCTCTCAATTCTCTGGTGTCTTCTGCAAGGTTTGTAAAAGATGAACAAACTGGAGGAGATACACCGCAGGCCGAGTCGAGGACCTCGTCTTTAACCTGGAGCTCTGTTGACCCTGTGGTGTTGTTTCCTAACACCATGTCTAATGAGGAGGTCTTTGGATTTTTCTGTGAAAGAAGAGGATGGCAGGATGGTGCCGTTTCAAGGGTGCTGAGGGATGTAGGACAACGTGAGCAAACAGGTCAAATCTGCACCTCTGACAAACCTGATCACACGCCAATAACAACGTGGCTCCTGATGGATGGGGAACCTGCAGGGCAGCCTGGGTGGTTAGATCACCTGACCACGCTCTGCAGTCCGGACGACCCTTTTCTTTTCCTTCCATCATGTGAAGTCCTGCGCTCCCACTCACACCTGAAGCTTCTCATTGAGACCTCAGACCTACGCGATGCGAGTCCCTCTGCAGTGACCCGCTGCAGCCTGGTGTATTTCAGAGGGTCTGATCTGTGGAGAGCCGTGTGGAAGAGTGAACTGGATGCTCTCTCTTACAAACACAAACTGGGCCAAGAGACCTTGAAAGTGTGGGGTCGTCTGTCTGAAGATCTTTTCCCCAGAACACTGAGTTTCATCAGGGAGAATTCTTTATCCTCTGCAGTCCAAAGCAAAGAAGGATCTCTCAGCACCTCCACATATGGTCTGCAAGAGATCACGTCATTCGTCCGGATCCTCCGCGCCCTCTTATGGAGTTATGGAAATGAAGTGGTGAAGGCTGAGGCAAACCAACAAACGGGCGATAAAGGTAAAAATGTGACGAACTATTACAGAGATACAAAGTTGTTGGGATTTCTGATTCATTTTTCTCCCACTAGATAATCTGATAGAAGAAAGCAGCGCAGCAGGCACAGATCCTGACCCCAAACAGTCCCTGCTCAGTAGAAACCTGTTCCTTATAGCTTACATCTGGGGATTCGGTGGACATCTGCATTCTTGGTAAGTGTGTGATCTAGGGCTGCTCGACTTTGGCCAAAATCGAAATCCAGATTTTTATTCTCTGAAAACTCGATTTTTGACTTTGATATTATATTCAGTGACGACTTCACCAAACTTCACTTTATAAATAAAAAGTTTTTCTATCGTCTCTCAAAATTAAACCACTGAAAACGATGTAGTACATATGCCGAGCCAGTGAGTGGCGCTGTAACGCTGCTCAGGAAATGCACAAAGACAGAAGAAGAGTACAGAGCATGTGTATAAAGGTTGTTCTGGCGCCATAAAAGAGTTCCTCTGTGTGTCACATGATCGTTTCCAGAGATGCAGATAGACATCCACACGGAGATGAAATGGTCGTCGTTTACAGATTTATTCACTCTCTGACCCGTTTTTAAAAAGTACCGTTTACAGTCACCTGAAACGCCGATACGACAAAAAACTTTATCGTTTCCTCCTGAATTAGTTTCCATGGTGACGGGTTGATACCGCCTTCAGACAGACTTTACAGCGGGGAGTGGTTTACTCTTCATCTGAAACTGTGAAGTCGTACCAATTCAACACGACTGACTCGCTCTTGTCCTATTTAACCACCAAATTATCGCCTTCTTTAGTAAACGCCATGTTTGTTTACACTGGTGTGTGAGGGAGGAGGAGCCTACGGTGGCCTGGAGGTGTGAGACCTGATAGAGAGGAAAATTGATTTGACAATTTTGATCTTTTTAACATCATCATGATTCAATAATCCGATTACGATTTAAAATCGATGAATCGCGGAGCCCTAATGTGATTGTTTTCTAGGAAAAGACACTCCGTACACACACACACACACACACACACACACACACACACACACACACACACACATCAGTCAGTAATTCCTTTGCTGTGTTTGTTGAATCTCCACTTTAGTCACTGGCCTCAGTTTGACTCACTGACCCGCCAAGTCCTGTATGATTGCCGGTACCAGATTGTGGTCCCTGATGGAGAGAGTGTGTTCGAGCACTTCTTCAACACCAACAGAAGGATGTGCCACAAGAATACGCTGTTGACCCGTGACATCCCTCCAAAGGTTTGTCCTTATCGCTCTATCACTAATAGAAATAAGAATCACTGCCTTCAAACATTCTGACTCATGAGCGTTTCCTGTTTTTTTGACCCAGTATGATAAACACACACTCCTCCTGAACCTCCTGTTGGAGACGAACCAGCCGGTGTTGCTGGCAGGAGAGCCTGGCTCCGGGAAAACAGCACTTTGTAAAACCCTGCTGAGTTTTGACAAGCCACATGTTAGCCTACAAGGCAGTCCTCTCCTGAGCTCTGGAGACCTCCGCACAATCATAAGCTGCATCAATAATGAAGACACCAAACAGTCCATGGAGAGAAAGCCCAAACTCCTTCTTTTTGTGGATGATTTGCACGAAGCCCCTTGTGGTGAGTGAGAAAAACGCGCCTTTGAAAGAACAAATGAAGGTCGGCTGTATGAAGGTTTTTAATATTCTGTTTCTGTTCACAGACGTCTTTGGGAGGACTTCAACGGTCCAGGAGACTCTGCGCCAGATGATTTCAACTGGAGGAATCCTCACGGGTGATAGCTACCATTTTAGGCTGATGAGTTCCAGTTGCATCCGCTACATGGCTACCTGTTGTACTTTCGGTAGTTCAATATCCTCCAGACTGTCCCGCCTGTTCTCAGTCTTGGTGCTGCCTGGCCTCGGTGTGGACGTCATATTCTCCCTACATTCTCGTCAGCTAAGAATCTGGCTGGAAAAAACGCCCCTGAAGCGGAGTCTTGAGGATGCGGCGCACAGCATCATCGCTGCGACCACAAATCTGCTTGATGCCGTATGTGAGCAGTTCCCGCCTACTTCCCACAGGCCTCATTTCATGTTTTCCCATCATGACCTGCAGAAAGTGTTCTCGGGAATGTGTCTGTGGCGGCCAGAAAACCCAACACTGATGCAGGGAAAGGAGGAACCACCACCAAACATCGCACATCTGTGGATGCACGAGTGTATGCGTACGTTCGGTGACAGGCTGTGCACCGAGGAGGAACGAAAAACTCTTGTTTCACTCATATCTCAGACAGCGACAGCACATTATGAGATCAGTTTGGATGGCAAAAACACCGTCGAAGGCCCGAGTCCTCACACGCTGCCCGCAGAAACTCATCCTCTGCAGCCGGAGAACGCCATCTCCAAGCTGGTCTACGGTCCTGCGCTCTCGGAGGCCCGAAAGTTTGTGAACCAGACGTATCAGGACCAAAATGTTGAAGTGCTGCAGGAGGAGCTTCAGAAGCTTGGTGCTCTCATGGACAGAGAGGAGGAGAAAGGTGACGACAGTATTACCACCAGAGTACTTGTACACAGGCAGAATGTCAGTCAGCTGTTGCATATACTCAGAGGATTACTCATACCTGCAGGTCATGGGTTGCTTATGAGCTCAGAGAGAGGCACAGGCCGTAAAACCGCTGTGCGCCTCGCTGCCAGTCTCATGGGTTACCGGTTGATGGAGGTGCATCCTGGTAATGAGAACAACCTACACAAAATCCTAAAAGAAGCTGAGAATCAAACTAGAGAGGAAGGAGTGAATGTCGTCATACTGGTCCACGAAGGAATTCAGCCGTCTGTCCGAGAAGAACTTTTGGCGGCAATGACCTGCGGAGCCTATCCAGGGCGCCACACAGAGGAGGAGCTGAGGGATCTCGCCTCCAGAATGACTGCGGTGAAAAACTCGAGAAGATATCTGATGGACTGTTGGAAGTTTCAGAGGTAAGAGAAGAAAACTCGATTCATATCTCAGAGAAGTTTGACATGTTAAGACAAGTGAAAGTCATCACACAGACTGGAAACGCTGTAACTCAAACTAATTTACCATAAAACTTAGATATTAATGATTGAATGATGTTTTTGTTCTTTTATAAAGGACTTTGGACCAAATCCACAAACATGTCCATGTGTTCCTGTTGCTCCCCTCCTCCATGTGGGGCAGTAGTGAGACTCCTTCAAACAAGGAAACCCAAAGATGGAAGGTAAATGTGTTTTATTGGATAATGTAGAAGCTAAGCCACGCTTTAAGCTACTGAGGTATTTCATACAGGAAACCTTCTTGACGCGCTGTTACTCCACCTCGCGGATTAATGAGAGTCCAGTTGATCGGTGTTTAAGATGCAAACAAGCCCATTTATTTGACATCTAATGCTTTGATTCACACTCTCAAACGAACATTTCAAAACATACGGCAGCGTCAGCGGTCAAAAACTGTTTCCCCTCGCTCCGGTAGGAAACACCTGACGAGCCTCCGAAGGTTCCCACTCTATATAGGCTGACCCGTCACAGTTATGACACACAACAATTAACCGTAAATCTGCTCTTACAGATAACTAATGGTGCGTTCCAGTTGTACTCGGAAGTCGGGATTTCCGATCTCATTTCAACTGGAATGACCCCTGAGGTCAGATTTCAGACTCGCAAAGATGGCGGCGCAGGTCCTGTAACAGAAAAGAGAGGCTACTTTCTGCGCCTTTGTGTTTTCTCTTCATCCACCGTGTTTGCAGGTCGCAGAAGGACGACATATTTGTTAATATACGGACAAGACAAGCGTGAGAATAACTTTCGTAGATGTAAACATCTTGTTTCCGCTTCAGTTTTTGGCCGTTTTTTACTTTTTTCCGACTTTGTAACTGAAACGCCGATAACTCGGGTGTGACGTCATTCCCAGCTCCAACTTCTGACTTCCGAGGTAACTGGAACGCTCCATAAACTTGTCATTGTTTCTTTGCACCTGTATCTGCTACAGTGCAGGAAAAAAACATGTATTTCAGCTCAGTGTAAAATCTGTGACGTAGGCCCAGCTGACCAGAGCCTTGAGTCGCTGTTGTTGTGTGGAGGTCTACCAGCCTTGGTCCAGTCAGTCTTTAGTGGAAGCTGCTGCTCAGTGCCTCAAAGACCAGAGTGAGTCAAGCTCGGACCCTTCTCACTTTAATTTGACCTTCTTTAACTGTCAGTGTTAATTCAAGACTGAACCAATACCTGTCGTTTCTTTTATTATGTATCTAGTGGACAGAGACGGATCAGAGGTCAGCCTGTCCGTGGTTATGGCAGGAATTCACCAGTCTGCGTGTCAGTATGCGTCCGTCTTTCTAGCAGCTCAGCCGTTCAGCCCTCAGACTTATATCCAGTTCATCGCCCACTTTGGTCACCTCTTTGAACACCTGCGCAAGCAGATCTCGACCAACAGGTAGTTCTTCATCGAGTTGATAAGCAGGAGTTTTTATTTGTTGTCCTGATGGCTTTAAAAACTACATACTGATGTTTTAATTCCTTTATTTTTCTTCAGTAAGAGCAAAGTTCTGTCTCAGTTGGACGTCATGAAGAAAACAGCTCTGGAGTTCAAACAAAAGATGTTAGGAGTTCAACGACAGCTCGCTGCGACCCAGCAGGTGATTAAAGACATTTAACACACGCAGTCGAGTAAAATCAATACTTAGTATAATCATTGACCTGACCACGAGGGGTCAGTTCTCACTGTAACACAGTAACGTCAACTTAGTTTTGAAGTAGAGAAATTAAAGTCATAGAACAGAACGTGTGTCTCTGGGGTGTTCAGAAACAACTGCTGTGAAAATCTCTCTTTGCAAAATGAAAATGTAGTGATTTGTAGAAACTGTGTCTCTCCGCCCTGCAGCGCATGGAAAAGCTCCTCGGAGTGATCGGTTACCAGAAACGCCGACTTGAGGAAGCCGAAGAGACGATCGCTCAAAAGGAGAAAGAGATGGAGGAGGAGTTGGAGGAGTTGGAGGAGAGGGTGAGTCCTGATCAGAAACAGCTCCACGGAGCCCCTGCTTTATTGAAATCTGCATCGAGTCGGATCGATTTAACCGAGAAGAGTCAGAAACAGAATCATAAAATCTCAGAGGTTCAGATCTGTAGCAGTCATGTCCCTCTGAACAGTTCAGACGACGTAAAGGAGAATGATCTCAGTGTGTATAAACTCTCCCTCCAGATAAACGCCGTTTTCACGCCGGCCCTCAAAAGTCTGTCTTATCTGAACCCGTCTGACCTGGAGGAGGTGCGCCACTACAGAGATCCACCCGATGGAGTGGTGAAAATAATGGACGCCATTTGTTTGTTGTTTGCTCGTCCACCCGGCTGGGAGACGGCTAAACAGCTTCTTGGACAGCCCAACTTTTTCCAGGTGTGTGTGGATCGTATGATGAGGTGTAATCCCGGGTCAGACTGCTCTTTTATACGGTTCCTTCAGAGAGCGTTAGCTGATGTCTTTCCTGCTTCTATCATCTTAGGAGTTGGAATTTTTCGATCGCTACAGTTTGACGGACGAGCAGCTGCAGCAGCTCGGCGAAATAGTTCACAGCCCTCAGTTTGTACCAGAGTCTGTGCGAGAGGTGAGCAGGGCCTGTGAGTCTCTGTGCCGATGGGTCACGGCTGTGTACGGGGGCTACCGCGCGCAACGTGATCTGCGGGAATTCAAAAGAGAGACGCACCTACATCTGAACCCAGCCAGACAGCAAAAGGCCGAGGCGGAGAGGTGTCTGAAGGACGCCGAGCATCAGTTACAGTTTGTTGTAAAAGAATCGGAGGAGCAGATTGTGGATCTGCGTGCAGCTCAAAGATCGGTGGAAGAAGCTGACAGAGCGACGCTGCTGTTGGAGACAAATGTCAGTGAGTGGAGGACTGCTGCTCAGGTAACACACATCAGAAACACCCCTCAGTGTTTTTAGATCCTGATTTTTAATTCATCGTTTTTATTCTGACTGTGTCTCAAATCTTCCAGCTGGAGGAGGAGCCGACCCTGCTCGGCGATGCTCTTATCCTGGCTGCAGTCATCTCTTATTTAGGCCCCTTTGCACCTGATATGCGCGCAGAATTATTGAGCAAGTGGGGGGAGCTATGTCAGACTGGAAGCATCAAAATAAACCCCAAGGATCCTCGAGCTTCCTTATTCACACACTCTGACAGCGAACCTCTCCATCCTCTTCCTGGCTTCCCCATCCCTGTGTCTCAGAGGACGCAGCTGCCAGTGAGTCGGGCGTTGGGGATCCACGAGGATGTCCCCCTGGACAGGATGATTGTAAAGCTGCTGCTGTGGGGCTGCATGAGGACCTGGGTTCAGCACTGGCCTTTACTGGTGGATGTCCAGCAACATTTGGACATCAGCGCCCAGAGGTGGCTGGTCTTAGGTAGGTCCTCAGACAGACAGACAGACAGACAGACGTGTCCCAGAACAAAGCTGCTGTTGTCAGGGTAACCCTTGCTGCAAAGATATACAACATGACGCTCTACTGTTTCTGCTGTTTCCCTGATATCTTGATGTACAGCCCAGTTTGCAAACAGCACATCAGTCACACAACTTTGTGCACTTTTTGTCTGTCGAGAAAATCTCTGCAGAGCTTGTGTGAAACTCGTAGAGTAAACCAACAGTTCCTTCTCTGCAGGTGACAGTTCCACGCTCGACACGGAGACACAGTGTGGGATGGTGGTTCGTGCAGATGACCCTGAGTTACTGAGCAAGCTCAACCAGGCTGCAGTGGAAGGTGACCTCAGTTTATAACTTATCAACACTCTCTGTTAGTTACACCAACCCTCACTGTCTCTGTGCAGTTTACTCCACTGTTGCGTCGTATTGTGTTGTGAGATGAGCTGTAAGCGTCCTCACCGACAGTCTGCTCCAAAAGTCTTTATCTGTTTATCGTGGATTAAACTCGTGACTCAGACATCCCCAGTTTACGTCTCTTAGAGCAAACAAGTGAGAAGCAGCTCAGACCATTAGAAAAAACCCAGACAGCCCAGATTAATTAATTTAACCTCTTATCATTTTAAAAATTACGTACAAACATGTATTACAAATTTATGATGTCTCTAAGGTCTGTTTTTCTTTTACACTTAGAGGTAGGGCCGCACGATTCATCGATTTTAAATCATTATCAGATTATCTAATCATGATGATGTTAAAAAAATTAAAATCCTCAAATCCATTTTCCTCTCTATCATGTCTCGCTCCTCCAGGCCACCGTAGGCTCCTCCTCCTCCCACACACACCAGTGTAAACAAACATGGCGTTTGCTAAAGAAGGCGATAATTTCGTGGTTAAATAGGACAAGAGCGAGTCAGTCGTGTTGAATTGGTACGACTTCACAGTTTCAGATGAAGAGTAAACCACTCCCCGCTGTAAAGTCTGTCTGAAGGCGGTATCAACCCGTCACCATGGAAACGGTTTCAGGAGGAAACACTAAAGTTTTTGTCGTATCGGCGTTTCAGGTGACTGTAAACGGTACTTTTTGAAAACTGCCACTTACTGACTCGGCATATGAACTACATCGTTTTTTGAGGTTTCATTTTGAAAGACGATAGAGAAACTTTTTATTAAAGTGAAGTTCGTTGAAGTTGTCACTGAATAAAAAATTGAAATCGAGTTTTCAGAGAGAAGATTCTGTCTTTTATCCTGCAGCTCGAACTCTTACTCCGCCTCGTGTGTTTGCAGGTTTCAGAGTTTTGGTCACCCACGTGGAGCGAGCCGTCCCCGGTCCACTGTTTCTGTCCAGATTGACACGTCATGCTGGATGTTGTTCTCCAGGGAGTAAACAACATATCCAGAAAACCCACCCTGATTTCAGCCTCATCTTGAGTACAGACCTGCCCGCCCAAATGCTGAGTAACGGTAAGAAACGGTGGTGGAGTCTTATACACGCACATGTTGTTGAAATCTTGTTGAGAAAAGGTGGATACACAAAAACTTTAACAGATTAGATCACAACTGGAAGTGCACGATGTATTGATCCTTTTTCAGGGTGTGTATAAAAGCGTGTTGAGATGAACTCCTCTGACTCATCTGAAAGTAGCGGCTCACTTTGTGTTGTTGTTGTTTTTTTTCTCTGCAGCGATTCATCCATCCATCCTGGCTCAGGTAGGCGTGGTTGACCTCTCCCTCAGCTCAGAAGAGATCCAGGAGCTGATGCTGACACAGCTGCTGCAGTCTGAATGTAAAGAGCTGCTGAGTCTGCACTCGCGGATCCTGAATGACAAACAGTTGCTGCATGAGAAGCTGGTGTCAAAAGAGGTGACGAGACCCCGATTTATAATCATAGGAAGCAAACGCCGCAGGAGAAGAGTTAACGTCTGTTGGTGTTCGTACTTCTCTCTGTTTGGAGCAAAAATCGATGTTTCGTCTTAAACATGAATCAGAGTTTTTTTAATTGGAATTATTATTTTGCTAATTGTTTCTGCTCAAAGATCAATGATCAGCCCTTTGCTTTGTTTTCAGTCGGTGTCATAATAATCCTCGTCTTATTTCAGGATTATCTCATCGACTTCATCCTGCAGAATAACGTCCTCCTGCTGAAGGACTCCGACTCCCTCTCTGTTGTGGCTGCTTGTCAAACAGAGATGAAGAAACTGCAGTCAGAGGTCCAGCAGCTGAGTGACACGCTGGAGGACCAGGAGTCTCTGCTGGTTGTGCCCCGACAGTTAATGAGGCTGGCTGCTGACCTCTTCCAGGCTCTACAGGGGGTGTCCCGTCTCTCACCCGCCTACCACTTTCCCCTACAAAGCTTCTCTGCAGTTATGCAAGAGGCCTTTGTTATCGAGGGCAGGCCAATAGTACCGTACAGGACTGCAAACGTGCCAAAGGAGGTCATAGCAGAGGTCACGAACAGGATGGTTCACCAGCTGCTGCTCCAGTATCGACCTCTGCTCTTCAAGAATCACGCCGCCGTCCTGAAGCTGCTGGTGTCTGTGACTCTGCTCCAACACGACCAGCTCTGCTCCGAGGCTGAGAGAGCGGCTTTCACCAGGGGCCTTCAGGATATGAGGCACACTCTGACTGTTGTCCCTCCTTCCACGTCATCTTCATCCACCAGTGCTCTGCCTGGCTGGATACCTCCCCATACCCACCAAGAGCTCCTCCTCCTGGAGCAGGTGTCTGGTTTTGAAGGCTTGATTGCCTCTCTCTCCAGTAACTCTGCACAGTGGCAGGAGTACCTGCTGTCCCCATCGTCTATCTTAGCAGAACCTGTTCTCTGTCCCTCTCATTCCCATCTGTCTCTGCTTCAGCGAGCGCTCCTCTTTAAGACTGTGATCCCTAACTGTCTGGAGGGACTCGCTGAAACCGTCGCGGCCTACTACCCTTTCCTTTTAGGACAGAGACGGAGGTCTGAGGCCCCACATGTCAGGAATCCTGAAGCTCTCTTACAGTTTCTCTCCAAACACGAGGGACCCATCATCCTCACATTACCCAGTCAGAGAGGAGAGACGTGGACGAGCGTTCGAGCTCTTCCTTTAATAAAGAGACTGGCCCTCTGTGCAGCACAAGCTAATGAGGTAAGACACTCCTCTCCATGTGGTTCTGATTAAAGGGCTGAAACTAATTAAAAACTTTGACTCATTCACACAGGAGCTATAATCATCTGATATCACAGCTTAGACTTAAACAAATCTGGAGTTAGATCACAAGAAAGGAAAAAATACAGACAATGATTCAAGAAGAAAAGAAACGTTTGATTTTACTCAGTAAAACTCGTCAGGACCTCTGAGCACAGATGTGGTCTGTGTGAGGTCAGGTGCAGCTGGTCGATTAAAACATCTGTGAACGATCAGGGTGGGAGAAGAAACTGATACAGCGTAGAGTCACGATATTTGTCTGGTGATGTATCCTGTCGTCTCACTGACCAAGTTTTCAGATTAATTATTAATATGAAGTCAAATCTATAATAATGGAAAAATGAAATCAGCCGTTTGTCCAGTGAGGTTGGCAGAGGAGACGTCTTAGAGCAGGAGAGAGTTAGTACAACAAATATATATATATATAAATATATATATATATGTATATGTATATATATATATATATAAGAGCTGCGTGGAGGTGGTAGTTCATGGTATGGGGATGTTTATCAGGTGATGGAGTAGGAGATTTGTTTTAAGTAAAGGGTATCATGAAGAAGGAACAGTACCACTCCATCGTCCAGCACCATGCTGCTCCATCTGGACTCAGACTTGTGGCTCATATAGTCATGTTTCTTGTGTTGCAAATTATATTAATGAAACTCTGATCTTTTTTGTACAAATCTGATCTTGTTTCCAAACGTTTGGCCTGTGGTGTATTATTTATTATTTTTTCTAAGTTTCACTTCTGGCCTCCTTTTCTGTGCGGATGATCAGTCCGTCACTTTAAATGTAAAAGACAAAAGTTGATGAAAGTTCGTTCTTTTTTCAGATCCAGCTGAAAGTCGTTTCTCTTGAAGCTCTTTGTGACAGAGACCTGATTCTCTCCGCCCTGGACCGAGCGGTCGCTGACGGTCACTGGTTGGTCTTTAACGGCTGTCACCTGATGGAACGATGGGACCGTGAAGTCGTGGCTCGCCTCAGTCTGTCCGTCTCCGCTTCAAGAGGTCGGTGACCCGTCAAGAATCGACTTTTTTTGGCCTCATTACAAAACTGAAACCAAAAGTTTTCAGCCGGTTCTTTTGTTTGTGTCTCCTCTGACATTTTGCTTTCCTGCCCACTGATCGTACAGAGGAGCGGAGCCTGAGTCACCCCGGCTTTCGTTTATGGTTTATAACTCAAGAATATGCATTTTGCTCAATACCAGGTAGGTGTTTTATATTTATTATCATGCAGTCACTGTTATTGTTTTATTCAAGGTCAGTCACCATGGCTGCAGTCTGTGGGATGGATGCGTTTTTCATCACGTTTATCAGACTTTAAAAAATACCTCATTATATGGATTCATATTCAGAACTTCAAGGTTATCAGCCTTTATGAGTTCAACATAGTCTTCAGTTTTACGTCTGTTACGTTTAAGAGTAAAAAGTAGGTTTAACGGTTGGTCCTGATTGATCCTCCGGCAGCCTCTGTGCGGACGCTCGCCCTGCCTCTGGTCTGCGACCCTCCCTGGGATCTGGCGCAGGAGCTGAGCAGCTCCTTCCGAGAAGTATCGTCCATCATACCGAGTAAAATACCGCCTGGTGTCACAGCAGACAAGAAAGAAGTCCTCCTCCTCCTCCGCTGTGCCATCTTCCACTCAGTGTTACTGCAGAGACAGGCCTATAAATACTTGGGCCAGGGGGGACGCTACACTTGGTGAGGAAATAGGACAAAGTACTGTGAGGAGTTGATTTGTGGTGGTGGAGCTGTCTGTTCCTGAAGTTCAGTTGGACTTACAGTTTCTACCTGAATAAGTGTGTCAGTCTTTAAAATAACAGTCTGAGGAGAAAACTTGGATGTGTCGTGAAGGAAGTAAAATAAATACGTTTGTGTTTGATGTGAAGGAAAATATAAAAATAAAATAATATATAATAATAATAATATAATAATATAAAAATGATTACGTTTGTGTTTGATGTGAAGGAATCAGAGCGACCTGCAGGCTCTGATGGACGCACACGCCAGTATTTCCAGCCTCTGTCATGACGAGGATAAAGCTTTACGATACACAGCAGGTGATGGAGCTTTAACACACAACATGGTCACTCTGCTTCATCTACTTCATCCTCTCACCTGCGTGTTCATTTACAGTGAACCTCGTCCACGGGGGCCACGTACTGGACTCCGGAGATCTGAATATGTTGGAGGGCATCGCAGAGACCTGTTTGGGCAGATCACCACCCCTCTTGGGCAGCGGACCTCACGTCTTAGTGGATATTCTAACAAACACGGGAAACTTTGGTAACAAAAACAAACATAACACACTTCTAATGAGTCTAATGATTGGACGGTGTGCTGAAGAAAACGGACCACTTTGACTTCACCTTTTAAAACTTAGCTCAGCGCAGTTCTCTTAGATGTACTGAATCACAAGAATCAGTTCATTAAGGAGATTCGTTCAAAAGATTCGTTCACTGAATCACCGAATCATTCAGCGCTTGGTGGGAGGAGCCTGTGACTCCGACTTCCTGAACTGATTCACAGATAAACGGTTTAGGGAGACGAGAGTGATGTGGCTGTAAACTGGGCTCAGTGAGCATTTACCCCACAGTCCATTCAGTGAAGAATGAACCTGTGGGTTTTATACACGACTTGTTACATGCTGCGTCCTCCTGTACACGAGTCGTTGTGGTGGTTATTTAGCAGAGTTTAAAAAAAAGTTAGTTTTCTCTGAGGTAGACTTGAACACACTCTTACCTCCCTCTGTCGCTCCTGTCAAGAGTTTACTAACATTTTAAGTTTGTCTGATTGGGAACTAATCACTATAGGAAGTGATTCGGTTCAGTATGTTCACTGAAAAGATTCGGTTCTTTTGAACGAATCATTCCCGAACACTTCTGTTTTTTCATGCAGAGAAAGAAATGACTAGAGCACTGTTTTTTCTGACTGTTTTCTGACTGTTTTCTGACTGTTTTCTGGGACTGTTTTTTCTGACTGTTTACTGAGACTGTTTTTTCTGACTTTTCTGAGACTGTTTTTCCTGACTGTTTTCTGTGACTGTTTTCCTGACTGTTTTTCCTGACTGTTTTCCTGACTGTTTTCCTGACTGTTTTCCTGACTGTTTTCCTGACTGTTTTTTCTGACTGTTTTTCCTGACTGTTTTTCCTGACTGTTTTCTGAGACTGTTTTTCCTGACTGTTTTCTGTGACTGTTTTCCTGACTGTTTTCTGAGACTGTTTTCCTGACTGTTTTCTGAGACTGTTTTTCCTGACTGTTTTCTGTGACTGTTTTCCTGACTGTTTTCTGAGACTGTTTTTTCTGACTGTTTTTTCTGACTTTTGTGTGACTGTTTTTTCTGACTTTTCTGAGACTGTTTTTCCTGACTGTTTTCTGTGACTGTTTTCCTGACTGTTTTTCCTGACTGTTTTTCTTGACTGTTTTTCCTGACTGTTTTCTGAGACTGTTTTTCCTGACTGTTTTTTCTGACTGTTTTCTGTGACTTTTTTTTCTGACTGTTTTTTCTGACTTTTCTGTGACTGTTTTTTCTGACTGTTTTCTGAGACTGTTTTTTCTGACTTTTCTGAGACTGTTTTTCCTGACTGTTTTCTGTGACTGTTTTCCTGACTGTTTTTCCTGACTGTTTTCCTGACTGTTTTCCTGACTGTTTTTCCTGACTGTTTTCCTGACTGTTTTTCCTGACTGTTTTTCCTGACTGTTTTCTGAGACTGTTTTTCCTGACTGTTTTCTGTGACTGTTTTCCTGACTGTTTTCTGAGACTGTTTTCCTGACTGTTTTCTGAGACTGTTTTTCCTGACTGTTTTCTGTGACTGTTTTCCTGACTGTTTTCTGAGACTGTTTTTTCTGACTGTTTTTTCTGACTTTTGTGTGACTGTTTTTTCTGACTTTTCTGAGACTGTTTTTCCTGACTGTTTTCTGTGACTGTTTTCCTGACTGTTTTTCTTGACTGTTTTTCCTGACTGTTTTCTGAGACTGTTTTTCCTGACTGTTTTTTCTGACTGTTTTCTGTGACTTTTTTTCTGACTGTTTTTTCTGACTTTTCTGTGACTGTTTTCTGAGACTGTTTTTTCTGACTTTTCTGAGACTGTTTTTCCTGACTGTGTTTTCTGTGACTGTTTTCCTGACTGTTTTTCCTGACTGTTTTCCTGACTGTTTTCCTGACTGTTTTTCCTGACTGTTTTCCTGACTGTTTTTCCTGACTGTTTTTCCTGACTGTTTTCTGAGACTGTTTTTCCTGACTGTTTTCTGTGACTGTTTTCCTGACTGTTTTCTGTGACTGTTTTCCTGACTGTTTTCTGAGACTGTTTTCCTGACTGTTTTCTGTGACTGTTTTCCTGACTGTTTTCTGAGACTGTTTTCCTGACTGTTTTCTGAGACTGTTTTTCCTGACTGTTTTCTGTGACTGTTTTCCTGACTGTTTTCTGAGACTGTTTTTTCTGACTTTTGTGTGACTGTTTTTTCTGACTTTTCTGAGACTGTTTTTCCTGACTGTTTTCTGTGACTGTTTTCCTGACTGTTTTTCCTGACTGTTTTTCCTGACTGTTTTCTGTGACTGTTTTTCCTGACAGTTTTTCCTGACTGTTTTCTAAATGTTTTCTCAGACTGTTTTCTTTTGACTGTTTTCTCAGACTGTTTTTCCTGACTGTTTTTCCTGCCTTTTCTGAGACTGTTTTTTCTGACTGTTTTCTGTGACTGTTTTCCTGACTGTTTTCTGAGACTGTTTTCTGTGACTGTTTTCCTGACTGTTTTCTGAGACTGTTTTCCTGACTGTTTTCTGAGACTGTTTTTCCTGACTGTTTTCTGTGACTGTTTTCCTGACTGTTTTCTGAGACTGTTTTTTCTGACTTTTGTGTGACTGTTTTTTCTGACTTTTCTGAGACTGTTTTTCCTGACTGTTTTCTGTGACTGTTTTCCTGACTGTTTTTCCTGACTGTTTTTCCTGACTGTTTTCTGTGACTGTTTTTCCTGACAGTTTTTCCTGACTGTTTTCTAAATGTTTTCTCAGACTGTTTTCTTTTGACTGTTTTCTCAGACTGTTTTTCCTGACTGTTTTTCCTGACTTTTCTGAGACTGTTTTTTCTGACTGTTTTCTAAATGTTTTCACAGACTGTTTTTCCTGACTGTTTTCTGTGGCTGTTTTCTCAGACTGTTTTTCCTGACTGTTTTCTGTGACTGTTTTCCTGACTGTTTTCTGAGACTGTTTTTTCTGACTGTTTTTTCTGACTTTTGTGTGACTGTTTTTTCTGACTTTTCTGAGACTGTTTTTCCTGACTGTTTTCTGTGACTGTTTTCCTGACTGTTTTTCTTGACTGTTTTTCCTGACTGTTTTCTGAGACTGTTTTTCCTGACTGTTTTTTCTGACTGTTTTCTGTGACTTTTTTTCTGACTGTTTTTTCTGACTTTTCTGTGACTGTTTTCTGAGACTGTTTTTTCTGACTTTTCTGAGACTGTTTTTCCTGACTGTTTTCTGTGACTGTTTTCCTGACTGTTTTTCCTGACTGTTTTCCTGACTGTTTTCCTGACTGTTTTCCTGACTGTTTTTCCTGACTGTTTTCCTGACTGTTTTTCCTGACTGTTTTTCCTGACTGTTTTCTGAGACTGTTTTTCCTGACTGTTTTCTGTGACTGTTTTCCTGACTGTTTTCTGTGACTGTTTTCCTGACTGTTTTCTGAGACTGTTTTCCTGACTGTTTTCTGTGACTGTTTTCTGAGACTGTTTTCCTGACTGTTTTCTGAGACTGTTTTTCCTGACTGTTTTCTGTGACTGTTTTCCTGACTGTTTTCTGAGACTGTTTTTTCTGACTTTTGTGTGACTGTTTTTTCTGACTTTTCTGAGACTGTTTTTCCTGACTGTTTTCTGTGACTGTTTTCCTGACTGTTTTTCCTGACTGTTTTTCCTGACTGTTTTCTGTGACTGTTTTTCCTGACAGTTTTTCCTGACTGTTTTCTAAATGTTTTCTCAGACTGTTTTCTTTTGACTGTTTTCTCAGACTGTTTTTCCTGACTGTTTTTCCTGACTTTTCTGAGACTGTTTTTTCTGACTGTTTTCTAAATGTTTTCACAGACTGTTTTTCCTGACTGTTTTCTGTGGCTGTTTTCTCAGACTGTTTTTTCTGACTTTTCTGTGACTGTTTTCTGTGACTGTTTTCTGACTGGTTTCAAACATGAATCATGGAGATGTTTGTGTTTTTGTTCTGTTCAGCACCAAGTATTGATTGTGTCTCAGATTTTTCAGGACTACAGCGGATTGTGGAGCAGGATTCAGCGGACATAAACGACCCCCTCACACTCGGCTTCAGTGGCGAAGATGCAGCTGAGATCCGGACGATCAATAATCATCATTTGAATATTCTACTGCAGGCCTCTCAGACTCCTTTAGGAGCAGTAAGGAGTCTCTGCCCCAGGCCAAAGCAGTCTGCCTCCATTCCAGCCTACAGCCAGACCAGAGACAGACTTCGTGCTCTGAAAAGTAATCTTCTCCTGAAGAAGGACGGCACAGATTCAGATGCAGAAGCTGTTTCTCTCGGTCCCCTCCGTGACTTCCTCCAGGCTGAGTGGGATGAGCTGATCGATCGGGTGTCCTTGCTCCTCTCACAGCTCCAACACCCCATTCAGTCCAGAACGCCGGCCTTCACTCTCCTCCTTGAGCTGACCGACCTGTCTCGCCTGGAGAGGAGGGCAGAGTTACTCCGAGCTTACCTCTCGCACTTTAACACTTCAGATCCACCTGCTGCCTATCGATTATCCGCTTTCAGAAACGCCCGAGGCTTCCTCCCGGCAGTCATGAGAGAGGCAGCTCGACTCTATCGTAAAAACATCAGTGATATAACCTTGAAGTTTCAGGTACAGCGTATAAATGAAATCATATTAAAATGACCTTTAAGTTCCACATTGATCACCGACTGACAGTGTTTTTGTTCCTGCAGGTTCTGAGCGACAGCCCGTCCCTCGCCTCACTTCCTGCGGGTGCTGTGTGTTTGTGTGGCCTGCAGCTCAGAGGTGCATTGTGGGATTCACAGCTGGGCGGCGTACAGGACACGCTCTCCTCACAGCCGTGCGCTCTCCCCTGTGTTTGTGTTGAGGCTGCAGTCAGAAGCAGAAATAGCACCCAAACGAATCTCTCCTGTGAAAGCGTACCTGTGAGGGGCGCTCAGGTTACACAGACGGTACCGCTCTATCACTGCCCACTCTATCTGGACCAGAACCAGGAGAGTGGAAACCGTGGGCTGGCAGATATCAACATTATCACCACAGTTCCTCTGCATGTCAGGCTCAGTCCAGTGTTGTGTAGTTTGAGGAGAGTGAGGCTAGTGAGCATGCTCAGTTAACCAAACCTTCTCCGCTCGCCCACACTGAAACTTTCACCAGAGACACACGACTCTGGGTCAGTCAGGATCAATTCATTTATTATTTATTGTGAATATATTATAGTCATCATATTGTGATTGATTATGAATGTTGTGAACTGTGTATACCTTCATGCAGTTGACTTTTATATGTTTAACTTTCTCATTAAAATCTGTGTCTCACCGCAAACCTGTCGCCCTTTCATACGTCTCAGCTGATCCTCCAGACGTCAGCGCGGACTCAAACAGTGATGCCGTGATTTGCTGTCATGCTTTGCGGTTCATGTTCATATCGGCTTTAAGTTGCGGATAAATACTCGTACAAATCTACTTTTGGAAACACAAAAATGTCCCTGGAGTAAACTTTCAGATATCCTCAGGTCAGTGTTGAGTCATTATTAGCAGAGCTGTTTTTCTCAGGGTCTGAGCAGAAACACAGCAAACACATTTCTCATCAATGAACATTATTCAACAAAGATTCAGTCAAAATAATAGATTTAGATAATTTAAGAGCTGCTCCATTTAAAGCTCCTGTAAGAGGTTTTTAGACTGAAATTCATATTTGATGCTTTTTTTATGATACCCTAAAACAAACAGTTTAAGAAACAGTCCTGTTTTTACAATTTACACTTTAAATAAGCATCAAATAGTGTAAATAAAACCCAGTTCCCAGTGTCTGAGTCGGCCTTTTTCTCCTGTAGGTAACATGGACAGACACCACTATGAAACTTTTGAGAAGTTTGGCAACAACACTTTCCTGATCCACCTCGACAACGGCAGAGCGTGAGTGTTTCTGGGCTCGTTAGTTTGTGTTTTTCCATGATTGTAGTTGTGATGTAACCTGACTGATACTGGATCTGTTCTTATCGCAGGTTTGGGCGTCACTCCAAAGACGAGCCGACTATCCTGGCCCCTCTGGAGCAGTGCTGCAGGTAAACAAACACACACAGACTCTCCTCTTGTTCTGTGCTGTTCTGTTCTCTGGTTCATCCCTCCATTTTTGACATCTCTGTAGAATCCGGCGCTCTACCTGGCTCCGCCTACGTCTGCTGTCTTTGCCTCAGTATCGACTCAGTGACGTCATGAGGGCCTCACTATCCCACGATCCCCTTCACAAAGTGGCTCCGCTGCTGTCGGAGCCCCACCTCGCTGCTCTGGATCGACGCCTAAAGACCGTGCTGGAGACCGTGAACCGCTGCCTGGAGAACGCTGCTGGTCGTTCTGAGGTACTCTACGACGACCTCGTCAGCTTGAAAGACACGGTCACGCCTGCGGGGTAGGACGGACCGGACTTCACTTATTTTATGATATTTAAATGTGTCACTCTGACACGCGCTGACAACTGTGTGGTTTCTCCTGCTGATGAAAGACATGCTGAATAAAGTAAGGAAAAAAACAGGTTCAGAAGGCTGATCGATAACTTTATTGATATGGACTTCTATTAAATCCATTATAACACTTGTAATGGAAAATATAAAAATGCAAAATACAAAAATGAACCAAAAGAGTGTCCGTCCCACATGGACCTACGAGACACACAATAATTATTATGAGAACAATAAAATATCTTCAAAATACTGAAGAAAACATAACAGGACAAAACAGAATGAAAACTAAAAAAAATTTATATGTACATATTCAGATATAAACAATCAAAACACATGATATAAAATCAAAATAACACAGTAAGTGTGATCAGAGTGAACGTACCGGTCGTAACGGATATCTGTTGGAGGCAGGGGGCAGAGCCGATGAAGGCTCTTGTTCCCATGGTGACGGAGCGGGCAGATGGCGATTCAGTAAGGTGAAGTGAAGAAGAAGACCTGAGTGTGCTGGTGGGTGTGTTGATATGAAGGAGTTCAGAGAGGTGTCGAGGTACGAGGTCATCTGTGGTCTTAAAGGTGAGGAGCAAAGTCTTCAAATCAGTGCGGTGTTTGACCGGGAGCTGGTCTGTGCGGACGAGACGACCTCCAGACTCTCTGAGGGGAGGGAGGAGACGGAGGAAAAACTGTTGTTATTGTTGATCTGGAAAATCTCTGTTTTATTTGAGAAAGTTGCAGGAGAACCAGAACTCTCCAGGTAGAACTGGGTATCATCTGCACAGAAATGAACATGAACGTTAAATTCACATGAAATATGTTGAAGAGGAAGCACACAGATG
This sequence comes from Xyrichtys novacula, assembly GCA_962446985.1. Lineage (NCBI taxonomy): Eukaryota > Metazoa > Chordata > Actinopteri > Labriformes > Labridae > Xyrichtys > Xyrichtys novacula. The sequence goes on from OY660866.1 coordinate 38,584,036, forward strand.
ATGAACAGAAGAGGGTCAAAGACAGAATCCTGTGGGACCCTTATTGAAAAGGTTTAGATTTAAAGGTTTAGAGTCAAAGTCCCACTCCGATATATTTGTATATTTTTTTCTACTACTAAAAGTGTTCGCCAGTTTTTAGTCAAAATCACATTACCTGTGTCATTTTTAAGGTCTTTTCTTCTGCAGAGCTCCAGTAGCTCATTAGCAATTCGCCTCTGAGTTGTGGGCGGAGTCAGCGCTGCTCTGCACACTCCTCCTCACGCTAGCTTATAGCCTAACATTGCCGGTGTAGAAGAAGAAGCAGGTAACATAGAAGCTAATCATCATAATTAGCTTTCTTACTACTATTGTAATCTGCTAACACACACGCCTGTTCCACGATTGTTCTCTGAGTCTGACCTGCATATTGGAGCTTTGGGGGCGGAGCTTGGATTTGTGACATATGAACTCTCACTGTTTCTGAACCTGCCGTTTGGGTCTGACAGAGATTCACAGCGATTTTAATGCAGAAATACTCAGAAATGCAAATTTGCACTTATTTTTATCATGATATGCTCCTTAACATCGAAAAAATGAACATATGAACACGAAAGAAACAAGAAAAACAGGATTTAGATCGTAGTGGGTCTTAAATGAGCTGAATGCTGAATAAATGATAATGTCATTATCTCACACTCAGCTGATTTGTGCCTGCAGTGTCTTACTTATGGACTGATGGAGGCGATCAGAAATCTAACACACAGTTTTAGTTTCCAGTTTCTTCGAGTATTTACTGAATCAGAGAGGCTTGTTGACACGACGACAACAACAGCAGCGTCCTTGTTCGGGCACTTCTCTCATCGGAGATCTTTGTGTATCAAGTAAACAACTGAAGAGTCGTAGGATTACAGACACTTTAGGAAAACCTCCAAAATGTTGAATTGCATTATTGTCACAAAATCTGTTTGACTAACTTTGACTGAAAGCTGCAGTTATCCTCTGTAGCTTCAATCAGCGATTCAGACGCAGAGAAGGAGCTCTTCTTCTTCTCATGTTCCTGATGTCTGTTATACATTCATTACACAGAGAATCATTTAGAGAGTCAAACATAGATCATTTTAAAAGGCAGTTTCTTCCTCTGGTTTATAGAGAAACGTCTTATTATCTCCCGTTTTTCAGTGGTCGTTTGCTCCACCACAGTTGGAGGCCCCTCAGGTGTGAGTCCACGTCACACTTAATTGGGCAGCTGGCTGTTCCCCTTCTCCTTTCCTTTCAGAGCTTCAATCAATAATTCACCTTCCCCGGCCGTATCGATGGCACCTGCTCCCTTTTCTCCTCCTGCTGCTGGCTCGCTCGTTCTTTCCACCAAAACTCATGATGACAACTCGGGTGAAAGAGCTCATTAAGAAGTGACAGAAGTAAAGAGCGGAGGGAAGAGAGCCCGATCGTCCGATCAGACAGGTGTCATCCATCCTGAACAACCGCAGGGACAGTGGGGCTGCAGTGAAGGTGACTCTCTCTGCTTTAACACACAAAGGACGAGGGAGAGCCGAAGACGACGCCTCATCAGAAGTTTGGATGGGAACACAAACCCCGTTTAGAAGTTTCTCCACTCTCTCGTTCCTCTGAGGGTTTTTTCTCTATTTGAAGTCAGGACCGTCTTTGAAATTGGACACGATGTCTGGAGCCACCAGTGACCAGCTGCACAGATCAACTTTAACCGTCTACGCGGTGAGTTTGTACCCTCCTCTCATCCTCTACTTCAGCATCTGTTCATGAAGTCCTCACAGAGAGAGCGATCACTTTATTTTGTGTCTCTGTTTGTGTCTCTGTTTGTGTCTCTGTGTGTGTTACTGCAGAGCCTGATGGAGCAGTTCAACCCTGGCCTTCAGAAGCTCGTCGCTCTGGGGAACAGCTATGTCAAAGCTTTCCAGGGTAAGAGTGCTTCTGCTTTTATTCTTAATTAATTTCACTTTGGTTTTGTGTGGGTTATAAAATAGATGAATGCTGTATGTTTGGTGATGAAGAGGTGCAAAGAGACCTTGAGAATAAACACGAGTTTGATCAGACGAGTTTTCTCTTTCTGGACCTGATGTGCATGAAGTGTGTGTGTGTGTGTGTGTGTGTGTGTGTGTGTGTGTGTGTGTGTGTGTGTGAATACAGGTAAAATAATGCAGGTGTGTGTGGAGTGTAGGGCTGGGTGATATGGAAAAAAGTTTATAACGATATCTTTTTCATATCAGTCTATCGTTACATATCACGATATATAAAAAACACACTTGTCAATCTTAAATGTAACATCAAACATTTTCAAACAGAAACACAAATACATTTAAAAATTATTCATTTGAAAACTATAATCTTGTCTCTTTGACGTTTTGTCGTAAGGCGTTGCGCTAGAGGAAGCGGACTGAATGGTCGGCTGTTTCGGCGCCGTGGGCTGCTTCGCTCTTGAGCCGCTCTGGGTTTGTAACCTTTTGCATTGTGCGTGCTCTGCGGCGTGGCGCGTGAAAAAGAGTTGAGGTATTCCCCGACTTTGAGATTTAGAGTTACTCAGAGAAACTCCTCTTTTCATTGGCTGTTCTTTTAGTCAGCAGAATGTCGGTTATTGAAAAGCATATTGATCGTGTTTCATATCGATATTGAGGGAAATTAATCTTTGATGTATATCATCATCGTTTTATCGCCCAGCCCTAGTGGAGCGTTTTATTTTTGTAACCATACAGTGAAGTGATCCTGTGAACTTCACACCAAAAACAGGTTTTATGTCGGTCCAGGTCTGAAATCTGTAGAATGAATCCTCTTCTCCTCTAAACATTAGGATGGACAGTCTGTCGCTTCTTTGATGAACTCCGGCTGAGCTGAAGGAAAAATGATCCTGCAGACATTTGAACAGATGATTTCTGGCTTGTTTGAATAAATGCAGACAATAACGCAGATCTCTCTCAATGTACGAGGTCGCCGACTGTCTGGGACACAAACTCTGAGCGACTTTTGGTTCCAACATAATTATTTTCATGATTAAAACATCTCAGTCCTCTGAACACACTCAGACTGTGAGGATGAAATCTGGGGGGTTGTGTAAAAGTAAGAAACTTCTTGTTTGTCTCAGTTTCCAGTGTCCTCTTACTGGTCCAGTTAGCTCTGAATGAAACAGATACACACTCATAACAGCAGAGGACAAGTCTACAATCAGGACACGCTCCCCCAAAATCATCGGGGTGTGAATCACCAGTGGTTCCACGATACGATATTATCATGATACTTGAGCCTGGCTGGGTCATCCAGTTGCGTGAATCACTTGCCGTTTCCTTCCCACAACAGTCTGGACTTCGGCCAGTTGGGAGCGAGTATTAGAAACCAGAAAATAACCGGGCCAATCAGTGACTGTGTTTCCACTGTTCCCCGGACAACAGGGAAAGGCAGCCCCTGATTGGTCCATGTGTAGATGGTGACGTTTAACACATGCTGCGGGACTTTTCAAAGCGCCGTTCATTCAGAACGCCGATAATTCTGCAGCTGACTCTGCAAAGTCGGCAGAAATTGTTTATATCCGACGTCTTCTGTGGATCTAAACGATTGTAAATTCTTCAGGGGGGAGTTACAGATGAATTTCTGACTCAGAGTACAACTAGAACGCAGCATTACTGCAGAATCTCAGTTTGGAGACTCCATCCTGTGCATCCGTCTAGTTTCTCTTTGCTCCACCTCCAGCCAATCCTGTGTTATCACGGTGTCAGCCCTCTCCGTATCTTTACTGCAGAGTGGTGAAACTACGCTAACTGACGCAGATTTACTCCCAGACTGAATCACAGACTTCATCTCAGCACTTCTTCAGTTTACGGTGTATAAATGCAAAAATAGATTCATCCAGTCACGTGCAGATTCATTAGCATCGATTATTACGACCTGAAGTGTCCTTCTCTGCTTCCTTTCAGCCTTGGCTGTTTGCAGTGAGGCCTACTTCAGCGCTGTGGCTAAGATGGGCGACCAAGCCCTTCACACACTTTCATCTCGCTCTCTCGGTGAGTGTGTGTGTATTATCTGTGATTGATTGCTCCGCCTCCCCGTTACAGGTTTCACCTTTAATTTACTACCTTCATTACTGACGGTGAATTGTCCTGCAGAGACCGCCGAGTGCTCCATCAAGTTAATGTCAAGCCTGAGCGTTGTAAAACACCAAACACACTCCACAACTTTGAAATTACCTCCTCCACTGACACTCCATCCCCGTCCCTCCACCCGTGTCATCGTGTGAGCATATTTTCCACTAGCTCCACTTTCACTCCGACCCGAGGACGTGTGATAGCGTTGTCATGCTAACACGTCCCCCTACGGAGTGTGTGGGCTCGCAGCGCCGGTGCCAGCTCATCATCACCCACGTGGCGCCGCTAGGACGGCTAATTGAGAAGGTCAGGGAGCCGCAGTGTGACCAGGAGGCCCTATTGGATGACAGCTCCTAAATTATAGATGTGGACAGTCTTTCAGCTGCACTCAATTCATTAGCTCAGCAACAGGCCGGGACAAAAGACGAGACCAGAGGCACCTATTATACCGAGGGCTTAGCTAACTTTCCACTATCTCCACAGTCCGGCTGGTTTGATTAGAAGAATCTCTCTCAGCTTTGTATCGTGTTAAAGTTAAATATCAAGTTTCATACAGTATAATGTAGATATTAGGGATATATCGCACACCTCTCTAAAGTTTCCACAGTGTTTCTGTTGTTTGGTGAGCTGTTTCAGTATTTTGATGGTTTTAAAGTGAATCATGGAGCAGATGTTGGTCTGATTTACCCCAAACAGGAGACGTCCTGATCCAGATATCAGAAACACAAAGACGGCTCACAGCGGAAATGGAAGGAGTGGTTAGTACACGTCTTCTCTCTATACTCATGATCATGTTCTCCAGCTGTTCTGGACGACAGACTTAAAGAGTTAATGTCTGAATCTTCTCACTGGGTAAGGCCACGTTTAGACAGTGTGTCTCTGTGGCTGTGGAGGAAATTATAATCATTCTGACTGAAACTAGACTGGAGTGTTCCTAATATTTTGCCCTCTTCCTTTTTCTTGTTAATTATATGGCCAAAATATAAGGAACCGCTTCTATATAAACTCTGCTGTGTAAGCAGTTATACACTTCTTGATTGAACTTAGACTGGAGTGTTCCTAATATTTAGCCTTGTCCCTTTTTTTGTTGATGACATGGCCAAAATACAAGGAACACAGTTCAATATAAACACTGCTGTGTAAGCAGTTAAAGTCTAAGTGACTGAACTTAGACTGGAGTATTCCTAATGTTTTGCCCTCTTCCTTTTTCTTGTTAATTATATGGCCAAAATATAAGGAACATCTTCAATATAAACTCTGCTGTGTGAGCAATGATACACTTCCTGACTGAACCTAGACTGGAGGGTTCCTAATATTTTGCCTTGTCCCTTTTTTGTTGATGACATGGCCAAAATACAAGGAACACAGTTCAATATAAACACTGCTGTGTAAGCAGTTAAAGTCTTAGTGACTGAACTTAGACTGGAGTGTTCCTAATATTTTGCCCTCTTCCTTTTTCTTGTTAATTATATGGCCAAAATATAAGGAACACCTTCAATATAAACTCTGCTGTGTAGGCAATGATACTCTTCTTGATTGAACTTAGACTGGAGTGTTCCTAATATTTTGCCCTCTCTCTTTTCTTGTAAATGACATGGCCAAAATACAAGGAACACCTTCAATATAAAACGCTGCAGTACACCATCACCACCCACCGTGTATTTTCTAATAAATATAAAGCGCTGTGATCACCTGTCTGATGGTGATAATGTTAGAGGCTGTTCAGAAACACACCTGTGACTGTAGAATAATATCAGTTCTGTTATCTGATTTATAAAAACTCCTCATAGACTCACCGACTTTGTGATCCAGTAAATCACAGGTGCGTCTCTTTAAGCTCAGCCTTTCACAGAGATGAAGAGTCATGAACTCCTGCTTACATTTCACTGCTTGGTTTACACTCGTGGAGTTACACGAACCCTCGTTGCAGTGGCTTGAAGTGTCCGCATTGGCCGACAACACGGACCAATGAGGACAGCGTTTCCTTAGTCCCCACCAATCACCTTGTTTTTCCTTCTTGCTGCAGTTTCGATGGTTCCAGGTGGAAGTGCTGCAGGCCATGGACAAGAATGTGAAGTTGGATGAGGAGTACATTGATGTGAGTTTAAGTCTTTAACATGCACACTAATAATAAAAGACAGTCTTTTACCTGTACACATGAAAACTGTTTACAGATTATGAAACTTGCTTCCTGTGCTGCAGGGGAGTCGCCGAGTGTACGAGCTGGAGGTGAGGAACCAGGCGGAGGCTCTGGAGAAACAGCTGAGACGAGGAGCTTACAGGGATTCTCTGGTAGATAGTTAGACAGAAACACAAACCCATCACTCACTGAACCGCATGTGTACCCAGTTTCCTCTGTGTGTGTGTGTGTGTGTGTGTGTGTGCGCCTTTAGGAGAACAGTGACTACATGGTGTATCTGAGACAGAGCCAGCAGGAGATCCTGAAGGAGGAGGAGCGGAGGTATCGTTTCCTTGCGGAGAAGCACTGCGGCCTAACTCAGTCGCTGCTCTTCCTCATAAACAAGGTATATTCACACATCAGGTGGTTTTAACGGACCTTTAGTCTCCTCTTCACCTGACCGGACTCTCCTCTCCTCTGTTTTCAGACCGGTGCTTCACTCCAGCAAAAGGCAGATGGATGGAAGGAGAAAGTGAACGACACCAGGGGGTCCAGACCTCGAACTCCCACTCACTTGGATCAAGAGGCGCAGGTACCGAAAGCACTCTGTTGTTGTTTTTGCAGAGAGTTTGAACAAACGCAGCGATGATCAGGCCCCTGAATGCAGCAGGAAGAAGCTGCAGCATCAGTGTTTTTATGGCTGCAGTGACATGATTTATGCAAACCGCTCACTCTGCTGCTTTCTAACTCCTAAAAGTGAATAAATATTTGTTCCTTTTTATTATTTAGAGAAAGAAAAGCAACTTCTCTGAAACAGAGCAGCACCAGGCCGGTCCTTGATGCATAATTCTCTTGTTTTATAACTTTACTTTTTTATTATACACAAGTAAGAACTGCTTTTTCTGTCTGCCCTGGAGCTCGGGTCCAGCAGCTCGGCTCGGCGCTCTCACCTTTTTCAATATATTGGAAGGATTTTATTGGATTCTCAGCGGCCGCTTTACTGCGCAGCATTAAATTGAGAAATGCATGTAATATTCTCTCCCCTTTGTGTTTGTAAACATTAAAAATGTCTCTTAAAGTCCAGAAATACATAATAAACATGTAGAAGAAGAAACTTCTCTGACAGTCTTCATAAAAAGTGAGAAGTGGAAGTTTGGGCTGAGGGTTTCGTTTTACTGGTGTGTGTATTATCTCATAGAATCGATCAGTGAGTGACAGAAGTCGGTCTGTTAACAGAGAGAGGAGGTGTGTTCAGCAGGTCAGCCTGTATCTCCTCTCAGCTCTTCTGTTGCCTCTCACAGACCCTCACTGCCTCAGTTGGTTTGATTTATCGGTGTTTGTTCCTCCTGATCAGCTGCGGGGGTCGGTGAGCTCGCTGCTACAGACCGTGGCCAGAGATGAAGACATGTCTTGGGCCAGGAGGGAGCAGCAGGCGCTGGGCAGAGTGCCCTCTAGAGGTGGGACATAGACTCTGTTTTGTAAAAGATATGAAGCCTCATTCACCCTTTTTAAAAACTCTTTAGTACCAACAAGTTTCAGATAAGTTCACATTTATTTCTTAGTGGATTTGAAGTGTTATAGGGCTGCACGATTAACTGATTTTTAATGACTGTCAAAAAATTTAAATTGTCAAATTGATTTACAAAAGAAGGCGATAATTTCGTGGTTAAATAGGACAAGAGCGAGTCAGTCGTGTTGAATTGATACGACTTCACAGTTTCAGATGAAGAGTAAACCACTCCCCGCTGTAAAGTCTGTCTGAAGGCGGTATCAACCCGTCACCATGGAAACGAAATCAGGAGGAAACGCTAAAGTTTTTTGTCGTATCGGCGTTTCAGGTGACTGTAAACGGTACTTTTTGAAAACGGGTCAGAGAGTGAATAAATCTGTAAACGACGACCATTTCATCTCCGTCTAACGAAATGGTCATGTGACACACAGAGTAACTCTTTTATGGCGCCTGAGCGTGTCCGGTCAAAACAAATCTTAATACACATTCTCTGTACTCTTCTTCTGCGTTACAGCGCCACTTACTGGTCTGGCATATGAACTACATTGTTTTCAGTGGTTTCATTTTGAGAGATGATAGAAAAACTTTTTATTAAAGTGAAGTTTGGTGAAGTCGTCACTGAATTAAAAAATAAAAAATCTGAGTTTTTAGAGAGAAAAGAATCTGATTTTATTTCCGGCCAACATCGTTCAGCCCGACTTTCTTATCAGTCCCTCTTTTTTTTGCCCTCCTCTTCAGCACCATCTCCCATCCCGAGCCGCTCTCGCTCCAGCTCAGTGGGGGAGTCTCTGGGTCTGGGTGGAGGAAGAGCTATGAGGGCCCTGGTGTCTCACCCGTCCTCATCCAACCCGAAGCTTCTCCCTTTCAACAGGGGCGAGACCATCACGGTTCTGGTCCAGGAGCCGCGGAACGGCTGGCTGTACGGACGCACAGACAGCAGCCTGCGGTGAGCGTCTGAGTCCAACAGCTTATAGACTCATTTTCAGTGTCGCTGCTACAGACAGACACAACAGCTGCTGTGTGTCCTTTTGTCCTTTTGTCCTTTTGTCCTTTTGTCCTTTTACGATTCACAAGGACTTCACTTTGTCAAAACAGAATAGAAAAGTTTGTGGATAAGAAGGGACACAAAAGAAGCCGTGATGGAAAAACTGTCGAGTGTCTTTATCAGTGACAACAGCTCACATGTTTGAGCTGAAGGATCAACACGTCTGAGAGCAGAAGATAGATGATGGAGTGATGAGCAGAGACCTACGTATGACCTTTCTACAGCCTTTTATTTAGACTTTAGGTGGGGTCAAATGTCTCGCCCAAGGACGCCTCGACCTTGGTTTGAACCCCTGACCTTCAGATTTGGAGACGACTGACTCGACTCACACCTGCTCGTGATGTCCCAGATTTTATTGTGTTGTTCGCTGATCTCCGTCTTTACGGTCTTTTCAGTCAGGGCTGGTTTCCTGCTGCTTATGTGGCCCCCGTGGAGGACTTCTCCAACAACTTACTGACAAGGTAGGACTCGTGGTCGGTCTGCAGCGTGACTCTGAACACAGAAATCCTGTGACATGACACGATGGGAGGTTTAATGTGTTGAGTCATTAGTAACCCTTGTTTTCTGACCTTTGACCCCTCAGCGGTGGCTCTATAAGAAGCCACAGTATGAACAACCTGCTGGACACTGACCAATCAGAGAACAAGAGCTATGGCGACGTCCCGCCTCCGGTCACACCAAACCGCAGAGCCTCAGTAGACGTTCGGGCCGTCTCTCCTCTCCCTGAGAAGAAACTGGAACTCACCGTGGAGGTAAAACCAGGTCAGACGAAGACCTACAACGAACCGCCGCCCCCTCCCCCGCCGCCTCCTCCGCCTCCAAGTCAGAATCTAAGGAGGAGCTCCGTGGACTTTCGACCAATCTCTCCTCATCCTGACAGGAAGAGTGAGTCAGCTGCTGACGCTCAGGTACCGCAGGTTTCATCACGAACAGATCTGATCTGAGGACGAGTTAAAAGTTTCTGTAACACTTAATTAGAGTTATAATGTGTTAACTGTGAACAACTCACTGACCACGCCCACAGAGGTAAGGCAGTGAAACTGCTGTTAACAGTTATTACACATTATTATACCTGACATCGTAAGTCATGATAAAATGTTTTATAATGTGTTCTGATTATTATTATAAAGCATTATGATCATTTATGAGTGTTTATAACTATAGTTATATAGTGTTATAACATGATTATAACACATTATACATATATTAATAAAGTGTTATAGAGATAAGCGTCTAATAAAGTGTCTCCAAAGTTTCTCCTCAGTAACCTGAAACAGAAGAAAGATCACATCATTGCTTTTCTTTTCCCAGACATTATCACCACATGGACAACCTGAGAACCCGCTGTTTCCAAGGTAACCGCCGCCTCCTGACATGTCCACCATGTTTGCACATTTGACTGAGGACTTTAGAAAGTCAGCGTCGTATCAGAGAAATCATTAGATTAAAGTATCACGACCACCTTTTCATCTGGAGACTGACGTGAATCTCTGAGCGTGAATAAAAGTCGGCGCTGGTTTTACTGATGAGGAATAAGAGCAGAACTTAGAGCTCTGCAGACTGAGCTGTGGTTCTTCTCCACATGAGCTGCAGACACACAACAGTCTGACTGTTCAGCATCACTTCATGATTTCATGCATGTATGAGTGATCATGTATCAGGTCGATGGAGCATGCTCAGTTGAGATCTCCCTCTGGTTTGGGGTCAGGTGTTAGTTTCCCTTCCTCCTGGTAGGTGTGTGTGTGTGTGTGTGTGTGTGCTCGCGCGGCAGAAAGCGATCATGCTCGTGTGGCTTCGTGTTTCATTTTCCATCATCCTCTCGTTTCAGAGGCACAAACCCTTTCGCCACCGTGAAGCTGCGCCCCACCACGACCAACGACAGATCGGCTCCTCGAATCCTCTGATCCGATCCAAAGTGAGGCTGCCGGACGGGGCTGTGGAGTGTTGTTCTGAGTCTCAGGAGAACACCATGATACTCTCAAACTGTAGTGGAGGGTCAGCTCGTACTTTTGTACAGTGTTTGTTCAAACAGGAAGTGAGGCTGTAGAGTTAGAAAAGAGGCGTTCTTCAACCCTCTGTACAGTATTTCAGGTTTTTATAGATAGGTCTGTTTTTGTGTTGAACATCCATGACGCTCACAGCAGTGGAGAACCGCTGCAGAGCGTTTCCTCTGCCTCAGATCTACCGTCGTACATCTACAGTTATGTAGATCTGAATCCAAACACAGACCAGATGCTGCACCTTCTTTTAAAGGGATATTTCAGCATTTTTTGAAGTGAGGTTTTATGAGTTACACATCAAAACTAAGTGCAGGAGCCACAATGGATGCTGGGAAAGGGACACGCAAGTTAGGCTACAGGTCTCTGCAGATGGGATCAAGTCTACCAATAAGTTAGCTGAATGTAGAAATCAGTTCAGTTCAAGTGTTTATTTAGAGATAGGGCTGGATGATAAAACGATAATGATAGAAATCAAAAATTAATTTCTCTCAATATCGATATCAAACATGATCAATATTCTTTTCAATAGTCGTCATTCTGACATGTTTTGGTCGACTATACGAACAGCCAATGAAAAGGGGAGTTTCTCCGGGTCTGAACCAATCATGTTCTGAATTAGAACCAAGTATCAACCAACTGCAGCGTCGTAGCAGACAGCAGCTCCACCCAACCATAGCACTTTAACAGAGCAATAGAGAACATTTAAGATGAACAAGTGATTTTTTAATATCGTGATTCATATCGATATCGACTGATATGAAAGAAATATATCGTGATAAACTTTTTCTTATATCGCCCAGCCCTACTTCGCCATCAGAAAGTCTTTAATTTTGCTCCTAAAGGATAAAACACACAGATGGACTTTTGTGACTCTGTGTGTCAAAAATCAGAGAAACTCAAACACTAACAGGAGAGCAGGTAACAACAGCACATCTGTATCTTTGGGAGTCAAAAATACACCTTCAGCTCTTACAAGACCACAGGCTCCACTCAGCAGATGAATCAGAACCAAAAAACCAAGTAGAGGAGCGTTTTTATAGTCGGTCGTCTGCCCTTGTTGTTGTTTTACTGCTTTATGACAGAACTTGAAATAACATTATGGCGTCTGCTCGATGATAAAACATCAAAATTCATCCTGTGTCTGTGACTCCAACACCTTAGAACTGCTGAACAAGCAAACAGGCTGTCCGACGGCAAAGTGGGTAAAGCGTACACTTAACCCAGGACGAGTGCTTGGGTGGAAATCTCTCAAATGTAGCTGAATGGGGTCACAGATTTGACCCCGTCTGCAGAAAACTGTGGCTTAGCTTATGTCTGTGTCAAAAACACTGAAATATCCCTTTAATCGAGGCGACTGTCGTGTTTTCCTCTCCTCCGCTCATCACCCAGCTGTAAATATGTAGTCAGCAGGTTTGGTTCCTGTGTTCAACTGTATGTGAGTTTAGTTTCTGTGTCTGTCGCTGCGAGTGACAAAAATTAAAGAGACGAGTGTTATTCAAGATTTTTTAATCATCATTTCTTACTCTCTTCACAGCTCTCCTTATATATCTGTTTATTTACTACATCATCTGATCGGGGGCAGGGAGTGAGGAGGAGGAGGAGGAGGAGGAGGAGGAGAAGATAGAGGAAAGGAGAGGCGGTGAGGTGAGGAGAGGTGAGGAAAGGTGGATGAGGAAGAGGAGTGGGAGGAAAGTGCACTGATATGTGAACATCAAGAAGTAAAACCAATCAGACAAAAAAAGCACAACTGGAAATCCACAAAGAAGGAAAATGAAGAATTAAGAAGTCTTTGTAACATCTACACCTACAGCACTAGCACCACCTGTTTTAGAAACCACAAACTATCTTCATGAACTCATTCCAATGATTCTGAAACCCATACAGCATGTGTGATTAAATATATATAAAAAATGGAACTGGTGCCTGTGTATGCCTCCTCATGGTTTAACTCCCTGTCGCTCTGCTTCTGTAGTGTTTCATAGAGAGCAGGCCTGGTCTGACTCCATGTTCAGGGTCCCGAGGAAGGTGAGAGGACTTTGAAGGTGGCAGTTACAAAATATGAATGCAGGGACGGAGAGGAGGAGAAAGAAAAATGGGGGCGTTCATCCATCCCCTACTCATGCACCAGGGTCGCAAACTCTGAAAGAGAGAATAAAGACATTCGTACAGACGATCAGACAAACGCTGCCGAGATAAAGATCCACATTCATGAGGGAAATATTCTGTCAAAAACACTCACTAACTTTAGTTTATAACCTAAACTTAGATTCATTCAGGGGTGGAAATTAACAACGTTCATCTGCTCAAAACACTGTAACAAACGATAGTTTTGAGAAGTGTTTCCCCTAGGGATAAAAAGATCCCTAAAATCAACCAGCTGTCCGTCAACTCCATGACAGCCAGTCCTCAAATCTCTCAAACCTTAAATGTCAACTTGTCTAATTTTTTGTCACAACACTGTAATTCTTCCACTCTTTATAAGCTTTGATGACCTGACAGGTCCAAACCTAAACCCTGTTCCAAGATTTCAAAAGATGAAATTTTCTTGAAAAACACAAAATGTTTAATTTGATACGATACGACTGATACAATACAATAAGATTCAATGCGATTAATTCAATATGATACAGTTAGTTCAATATGATTCAATCGATACAATACGATTCATTTGATACGACACAATTAATTTGGTGTGATACAATTAATTAAATACGATGTGATTATTTGATGCGATTAATTCGATACGACACGATTGGTTTGATATGCTACGGTCAATTTGATACGAAACAATGCGATTAATACAATATGATACGATCGATTCAACACGATACGATACAATACGGTTTGGTGCGATTCATTTGATATGACACAATTAATTTGGTGTGATACAATTAATTAAACACGATGCGATTAATTTAATGCATTTAATTCGACACGACACAATTGGTTTGATAGAATATGATTAATTAAATACGATACAATGCGATTAATTCGATACGAAATGATTGATTCAAAACAATATGATACTATATGATTCAGTGCGACTAATTCGATACGATACAACTAGTTCACTATGGTACAGTTAATTCAATAAGATTAATTTGATACAATACGATTAATTTGATGCGATAAGATTAACTCGATGCGACACAGTTATTGATATGATACGATTAATTACTACAATGTGATTATTTGATTTGATGTGATTAATTCGATATTATAGGATGTTCTATGCTTTATTGGCCACTTCCATAATTTGTGGTGGACTGAAGTGCTCCTCACAAACGATCCGGTAACTGGAGTGTGTAGGAACTGACAAAGTGCAATACTGGAGAAAAATGGTGTAAAAACATCTAAAAACTCAAACCTGAAAAAGTCCAGATTCAGACTGATTTTACACATTAATGCTGTCGATCACATGACAAAAATCAATTCAGGAAAAGATGCTTCGACATCGTCATTTTGGAGGCGTGTCTTGTTTAAGTATTCGGCGCTTTTACATGCATTTCAGTTTAGATACTTTTGATCACACCGGTATTTTTCCTCCTGCCTCAGTCAAATGTCATTAAAGTAACTTTACTTCGAGTTGAGTATAATAGTATAATGTACTCTGTAAAAATACTGAGTATATATTTCTGGTTTAAGCCTGTAGCTTTCTAAAACACCACCACCGTAGTTTACCTCACTATCAGATCAGGACAGCGAGTATCTGAGACTCTGTAGATGTTAGTCAGTTACACGGAGTAGGACACGGCTCTCCTTCACTCCAGCCTCCTCACTCTGAACACTTCACTCTGTGTTTTTCCTCTGCTCTCTCACCGTCAATGCCGATCTTTCCGTCTCCATCTTTGTCTGCGGCTATGAGGAATGCTTTCGTCTCGTCGTCGGTCAGTTCTCTGCCCTCCTTTGAAAAGCCCTGCAGTACATACCTGAGTAAAGCACATAACAGCGTCACTGCAGCACAGTCCAACATGAAGACACGTTCAAACTCTGTGAGCCCCTATTTTCGTGTCCTCACTTGAGCTCCTCCTCCTCTATGAAGCCACTACCGTCCACATCCAGGACCATGAAGACCTGCTTGACGCTGTCAGCTGACATCGCCGTCATCCCCACCAATTCAAAGAACTTTTTAGGGTCGAACGTTTCTCCTGCGAAACACAAGACAGGAGATGTTTGAGAAATCATACAAGCACACAAACAGAACAGGAAAAACCATCTCACTGCTCATCTCTGAACTCTGAGACCTTCTGAGGCCTGTTTCCTGCAACACACCCACCTGCAAAGAAGTCAAGAGATTTCTTGATGTCCTCTGGCTTCAACAGATCTGTCATCGTCAGTTTGCCAGCTGGGGGGAGGGACACAAGAGAAGAGAGGAGACAGGTGAGAAAGAAACTAAAACACTTCAGAGTTTTGAGTGCAAAGGTGGAAAACTTGGAACAAAAGATAAAATGAGTCTTCAAACGGTAAACAACACATGTCTAAGAACCTCTTTGTGCTAAAAGTGAAGAAAAGGTCGGAGATGCATAAAGGAGAAAGAGTCTGTATGAGCTGGAGGAGACAAGCACACAGAGCGCTGTGACCCTGGTTAACACGGTGGAATAACTCCGACGTTCATACAGGGATGGTGAAGGAGCTCAGGAGAGACAATGTTCATTTATATATTTACACAAGAGTCTCAAGAGTCTTGACTTATTTAGGAGTCCAGCTGCATGTGTGTGTGTGTGTGTGTGTGTGTGTGTTATACTGTAGGAAGCCTCTGCACTCAGTGTTTGACCATGAAGCTGAAAGAGTGAAAGTCACTTTCAGATTTGATCCATTTTAAAAGGTCAAACACTATAAAATACACTGAACACATGAACCATTTTATCACCTGTGCTGCAGAATCCCCTCCGTTAAGAGACACTGAACAGCTGCAGGAAAAACATACAACCTCACACAGACACAGATGCATCTGGATGGACATAAAATATATCAGTTTGTTGTTTAGAATATTGACTTGGACCAAATTTCAGTGGTTCAGTTCCAGAGTTGTTGGTTTTCATACATTGATTCAGTCCAATAATGTCATTGGTTTAGATTTGACAGTTGCAGTTCCACATAGATGCCAATAGGTGTCAGGTCTGAGCTGAACTGTGTCTGTTGAGAACCTGGCATCATTGTGGTAGTGTGTGCTTTGTGTGTTTGCTTCTTTCTGCAGACTCGACCCCTGACCCCCGTTCCTCCAGAGGAAGTAAATCCAGTAAAAGTGTTTATTTGAAGCTTTGACTTTGTTCAGTTTATGAGATATTTTAGGATTAGATGAAGGATCCTCACCAGGAGTCCTTGTGTCCTCGTTGATCTGGAGGTCGTGTCAGTGATGTTAACATTTAACTTTTACAGGAAGTTCAACAATAATCCCACAGCAGCTCCGAACACGGAGGTTTACAGACGTTCAAACCCTCAGTTAAAATCTTGACTCCAGTTTTCAGTGTTTTGAGGGTCCGTTACACTCGTTCGTTCACCTTCATCATGAGGTTTAGATAGTGAGAGATGAGACTCAGCCTTAAAGAGGGACGCCTGTAGCTCCTTTGCATCGGTGGACACTCTTCTTTTAGAGCAGGAAGTTTCATCTCATCTGTAACTTTCCTTCTGACTTTCCTCTTCGTTTCTTGTTCGTACCTCCTCCCCAGTATCAAACATCAAACCGACCTCCCTTTCTCTGCATCCATATCTGCTCACGCCTCCTCTTTTGTGCTCACATCCATCTCTCCTGTCAGGACACTGACAGCTTGTGTAACTCTCTCTCTCTCTTTACTCGCTCTGATCCTCTTTTCATTCGTTTCGAGTCGTTCCTGATGTTTCCTGATTCATTCATGGTCGGTGCATTTATCAGTCTTGGGAGCTTGATCTGCTCGTATTCATGTCCCGTGCTGACCCGGCGCTCTGTCAGTGTCCCAACTATTGAATTACAGCTCATCAGCACTTATTGTAGAGAGACAACTGAGGCCGCCAACACCTGAAGGATTTATATTAGGAGACAAGGACAGAGAGACACATGAGGATGGGTTCATGTATATAATAAAGGAGGAGCAGGCTGGTCGAGGACACGACTGGAGACGGACAGATGAATGATGAGGATGATGAAGTTTGTGTTCAGAGTCGCAGTGAAGACATGAATATTATAGTCATGTTAAGATCATCGACAGTCAGATTTCCTTATTATTCGACCCTGCCAGAACACAAATCGTCATAATGACATGAAGGAAACTCCTCGAGGTTTCCGGTGGATAATAAAGGAAACAAAAAAG
The DNA here is from genome assembly GCA_962446985.1 of Xyrichtys novacula. Lineage (NCBI taxonomy): Eukaryota > Metazoa > Chordata > Actinopteri > Labriformes > Labridae > Xyrichtys > Xyrichtys novacula. The sequence goes on from OY660866.1 coordinate 38,601,082, forward strand.
TCCAAAGTGAGATATCATCTCAGCCCAACAGTCTTTCTAAACCCACCCAGAAGTTGTCGTGTCTGGTGGTCCGATTCAAGACTGAAACGCTCCCTTGCTCACCCCTCTCACCCCTCTCACCCCTCTCACCCCTCTCCCACAGTCCATCATTATGATTGATCATCAATTCTTGTCTTTTTCATCTACCACCAAATCTCTGACCTCTCACCGCTGTAGAAATACGGTGGTCCAAGATGGAGGCCTCCAGAACAAAAGACTCACTGTCATGTAGATTTTAGGGCTGATTTTTACACTTTAAGACAATATTGATCAATTATTAATAAGTCAACTCTCTTCTATCCTTTAATCCCTCTAACCAAACCAATGTTTATATCATTGAGACTTTAATGAGGAAAAACTGATGGTGCTTCATATTTAAACTTACTGATTTGAGAGTTCACTAAACTGTGTCCTTTTATGGCCTGATCTGTTAAAACGATAAAAACAATTAAAACAGTTTTTAATGAGCGTCTGTCCGCTGAGCAGCAGACGGTTCAGATCATCAAAGTGAAGGAGCTTTAAGCTGCAGCTGTAGGAGAACTCAGTGACCGTGGAGGAACATCTAATGTGTGCATGAGCAGGGGGGATCTGGTAGATCTAGATCTAGTTAGAAATATAGATACTTCTCTATAAAACTATAAAACAACACTTTCACTGTGAGTCAAACATCTAAAAAAGCTTCAGTCTCTCCCCCCGCTGAGCCCAGAGAAGGTTTTAAACGTGGACTCTGCTGAGTCCTCGAACCTCAGTTTGTACCCATTAATGCTGGTGACTCCAACACCCTGCACAGCCCCATGAGCCGGGTTCAGGCTGACATGCTCCGTGGAGTGGGAGAGAGAAGCTGGAGTCTTTGCCAAATGTGCATGACTGCACTGCAGGCTCTGGTTATTGTGGTATATTTAGTGCTAATGTTGCGGCTGGTGTGTGTGGGCGTGTGTGTGGGAGACGGTGAGTTTTAAAAGGAATACACCAAGTTGCCGGGAGTTTGGCTTGTTACATAGTCAACCTGTTAAATAATGAGGCAGATAATAATCCACATTTCCCTGGTAGATTCCAGTTAGTCATCCTGATGGTTCTGTGGATCTGCAGCATGTCCAGAGGACAGGAAGACAAGAATCAGACTGAGACGGATCCTCTGCAGTGAAAAGTTCATTTAGAGCTTCATTTTAAAACACGACTGAACACGTCCTGTTCTCAGAGATACTAACTGTTTGTTCTGCAGTCCCTAAAGAGCGTTTTTGGTGATTCTTTAAAACAGACTTCTGCTCAGGTCAGAGTTGAGCCGAGTTTTGCAGAGAGTTACGTAAGGTCAGCAGACTCACTGCAGAGATTTCATAAGAACAACAGAGATGGAGGTGCTGCTCCTTGGACATGTGGGGGCTGCTCATAAACACCTTCAACTGAGAGGAAAGAGCAGCTTTGTAGAGGATTATTATTATTTCTGTTCACCGACACAAAGACGACTTTGTACCATAGGGATATTAAAGGTACAGTACGCAGCATTTAGCAGAACTATAATACGTGTAAATCAGTGAAAAGATCAGGCTGCAAAATATCGTGGCCCAGAATGGACAAACTATTCATATGTGCATCTAAATACTCTAACTGCATTACTGTAAATTTTCTGCTGTATTATCTACCGTACGGTATCATGTTTTTTCTTTAACAATATTTTTTTTACATTTTTTCAACAGACAGGAGCATAAAGTCAAACAATTCAACTCAGAAACAAAGACAAAAATAATAATATATATAACCCAAAAAAATAATAGTTAATGAGAAAAAATAAATAAACAAATATATTACAAATATAAATATGTGTGTGTATATAAAAACAATATTAAATAAATAGATAAACAAACAAATATATTAGTAAATATAAATATATGTGTGTACATAATAAGAAAAATATATACAAATATATTACCAAAAAATATACATTTGTATATATAAAAAAATAATAAACAATAAATAAATATATATCAGCAAAAAAATATATATTTATATATGTGTGTGTATAAAAAAATAATAGTTTGGAATATGTTGAGCTGCACAGAGGGAGGACATAAAGCCAAAAAAAAAGTTTTATAAATAATAAAATATATAATAAGTAGTATTATTATCTGAAAATGTGGGCAGAGTAAGTTTCTCTTGATTGTATTTAAATCTATTAAATTTTTCTTCACTTTTGAGTCCTTTCAGTTTCAGTTTGTGACGTCTTCCTGTTTTCGGTCGATTCACTGAGGGGACGCATCGTTGATATTTAGTAAAATTAGCATAACTATCTAACTCAGCCAATCTGTCATCATCATACTGAGAGAAACAGGAAGTTAACGTCAGATTATTCTGACCTCAGCTCTCTGCTCATGCTCACCTCTTCCTCTTTTAGCTTCTCTATGTTGTTTCTACAGGATCCAGCTGTCAGCGCGGTAAACACACACTGTTTACTCACACTCTCTGCTATATATATATATATATGTGTGTGTGTTTGGTTTACTCTGCAGCTTTATAATATTTCCTTTTAAGACTTTAAACAGTGCCCTGGTGTCTCCAACAGTGTAAGATTACACACCAGAGCAGATGCATAAACCCTCCTTCACATACAAACACACACACTCTCTCTCTCTGTCGCACACATGAATACACAAAACTTTGCAGACGATGATGACTGAATCTGCAGAGAAAGAAACCCTTGAAGAGTTTTTCTGCAATCAAAGCTGGTCTGATATATGAGCAGTGTCCTAGAGGCTGCTCAGGAATAGACATGGAGTCAATATGTGACACACACACACACACACACACTCCTTTATGCACCATCACACTCCTGTGCAGATACTGTCTACTTTACGATCTGTGTGTGTGTGTGTGTGTGTGTGTGTGTGTGTGTGTGTCCGTAGTTGCTGATGCAGAACAGCAGACCCTGCTGCAGCTGTGGAGTCTCTGAGAGATCCAGGACCCTAAAGAGACGTCAGCTGGATCATGTTTGATTAAAAACCGTGAGTGTTTTAGAAAACCTGGATTTTATCTGAAGTACTTCAGTCTGAGTGATGATCGACTCTCTCACAGACGGCACAGGAAAGACTTTGCTGACATCTAGTGTTTGATCCTTTAATCAGCTGTGTCCCCACTTTTGCCTCCAGGTGTTTTGAGTTTCATGTGTCTGCAGATCCAGGGCTGAAGATCCAGGGCTGAAGATCCAGGTCTGCGTCTCTGGGATTACAATTCTAGGACCCTTATCATTTGGACCGGTCATGGTGAATGCCTTATAGACTGTTCCCCCTCCTCACAACATGTAGGAGGATCATCTGCAGCATCCAGACAAACACAACAAGATTCTGCACAAGCAGGTCTGACACTGCTGCCATGGACCTCCATCCCTACGACCCCAACATGTCAGACTGACCCCAGACTGGACAGGAACCACTCTTACATGACCATCTTCACTAATCTGTTGATACTTCATACTTCACAGTTCTCAGTCACCTTAAAGGTCATGTAAGGAACTCTCCTCAGTCTCAGCAGATGACTGTCCAACATCTGTCTGGTTCTGCTCGAGGTTTCTGCCTGTTAAAGGAAGTTCTTCCTCTCCGCTGTAACTTAATAAATGCTGCAAAGTGTTTCACTCAGATCAGGGCTGCACCATTTTGATGTAGGTCATATGCCAAGCCAGTAGGTGGCGCTGTAACGCTGCTCAGGAAACGCACAAAGACAGAAGAAGAGTACAGAGCATGTGTATAAAGGTTGTTTTGGCGCCATAAAAGAGTTCCTCTGTGTGTCACATGATCGTTTCCAGAGATGCAGATAGACATCCACACGGAGATGAAATGGTCGTCGTTTACAGATTTATTCACTCTCTGACCCGTTTTTTAAAAAGTACCGTTTACAGTCACCTGAAACGCCGATACGACTAAAAACTTTAGCGTTTCCTCCTGAATTAGTTTCCATGGTGACGGGTTGATACCGCCTTCAGACAGACTTTACAGCGGGGAGTGGTTTACTCTTCATCTGAAACTGTGAAGTCGTACCAATTCAACACGACTGACTCGCTCTTGTCCTATTTAACCACGAAATTATCGCCTTCTTTTGCAAACGCCATGTTTGTTTACACAGGAAGGAGGAGCCTACGGTGGCCTGGAGGGGCGAGACATGATAGAGAGAAAAATCGATTTGACAATTTTAATTTTTTTAACATCATCATAATTAAATAATCTGATTATGATCAAAAATCGATTGATCGTTCAGCCCTACATCATAATGTTGAAGATGTGATGGGAGTGAATCTGGAGTACGGTTTAGACTAACTTTTGTTTTGGAATAACTCTTGTTGTGAAATGAGGCTATAAATAAAGATTGATTGATGAATAAAGATTGATTGATGAATAAAAATTGATTGATGAATAAAAATTGAGTTTAAGGCAATAAAATAAGGATCTAAAAACTCCCTATTGGAGCTTTAAGTTTTAGTCAACAGTTCTCGTCTGTGACTCGGTTAAAGGGTTAACTCTGTGACATGTTTGTGAAAGGGTGTGCGTGTGATGAGAGAATGTGTACTTACAGCTTCAGACGAGATAAGACGAGAAGATAGGAAGAAAGAATGTGTGAGTGTTGAAGAGGAGTCTCTGTTGACCTAACGGGTGGAGGAGGACGGTTATCTCCTCAACACGCAGGTGTGGGTCCCACTCATGATGACCTGAGAGGGAATAACTGTGACGCTACAGAGAAATCATGATACTGTGTCATCTGTTCTATCTAATGAGGCTGGTCCAACGCTGCGACTACCAGGACCAGGACCAGGACTAGGACCAGGACTGGGACTGAGGCAGGAGGACTCTGGGGAATGTGAGCAAACCGGTCAGTTTAAGCAGCTCAGCTTGGAGGATGACGTTAACTGTTTAGCTAAAAGATGTCCCTTTAACATGGTGAACTTCATTTTCCATCTGCTGTATCTCACAAAGGTTCACCCAGATGGATCATCAGCATCCAAAGAGCTGGAAAAAGAACGAGGATGAGAAGACGTCTGTGATTCTCTCCATGATGATTTCTGTTTCTTCTGAACTTTGTTTTCCTTCTTCAAAGTTTCTCATTGAGAGAACGTCAAAAGCTCCCTGCACCATCAGAATAGACCGTCTTCACTGGAGTACGGTTGTGCTTTTTGTTTTCCTGACATAAATGAGTCCTTCATTGTGCGCCGCAGCGTGGGAGGTTAGACAACAGCCATCTTGCTTGTTTACGGTATTTAAGCCAATCAGTCAAATTGGACGTGGGAGTGATGAACCGATGGTAAAGACGGAGCTTCTGGCTCCGCTGGTGTTCAGGCTGCTGAACACGTGTGAGCTTCTGAAGACCACGAAATACAATCAGTGTTGTTTGCTTTGTGTGAAGTGCTTTGAGAGTCCCAGGACAGAGTTTAACCCCGAAGGGCGACTATTTTTAAAAGCTGCTCTTAAAAACTCATTTACAGCTGATGATTTTAGTACAGTGACCCCTACGAGAGAAACAGAGGACAGTTTTAATCAAGCTTTACTCCAAAAACAAATGTCAGTCTGACTGGAGAAGATTCAGACACCAAACTCTAGATTTCAGGAAACGAACCAGATGCATGAAGGAGGGAAGAGAAACGTCAAAAACACGTCTTTCCTGACGTCCTTAAAAGCTGCTGTAATTATGTGATTAAAGCTCCTGTGAGGGGTTTTCAGACTGAACTGATACTGATGCCGTGATGGGACCTTAAAAAATCAAACTTGATCATCTTCAAAAAGAGCGATAAGAAACGAGTAAAAAGTGGGAAGAAGCGACACGTTTAATTTAAAGCTCCTGTAGGGAGTTTTTGGTCATTTATTAAATACACAAAACATTTTTAAATGCAAACAAGCCCAGGTTTGTGCTTCCTGCTGCTTCTGCAGTCAGCCTCTACTGGACACCTTGGGAACTGCAGTTTTTAGCACCCACGCTTTGCCTCCATTTCTCAAGACCAGAGGTTGCTGCTTGGGTAAAATTGGTAAAGAAATAAGTGGAACTCTTTTGTCCTCAGGGGGGCGCCAAAAACCACACAAAGTTCCTCACAGGAGCTTTAAATATTCCGATTTTTTACTTAATAACCACACAAAGAATTTTATTTTATAGATTCAGCCCAACAGCAGCTGTATTCATTAAATATTATTAAGTACCCAACGACAGTTTTCGGTTTAAAAATCGTTTAATAGACGTCTAAAGGTCCCTTGACGTCTCGGCTAAAAAACGCTCAGTGGTTGACCGATTTTCCAAGCTTTGACTAGCCGTTTATTGAATTTACATTTGTTTTTTATAATTAATGGATTAAATTCTATCATCTCGATCGGGCTAAAATATAGACTGATTATAGACGAGGGAATTTCTGTCTAGAAACTAAGACAGCTAATGTGTATGGAAGCACTAATGCTCAGTGGGGAGGGTCACCCCGTGTACAGTTCTAATCAAACTGAAGACTAAAGACTAAATTCACCTTACAGAGTGAAACATGTAAATAAATGTCTAACCCCTTCACCCATGAGCTTCTAACCTTCACTGACTCCATGAATTGATGACCATCTCCTCAATATTTGGTCACATGATCAATTTCTTTGACCATTTCCAACCAACAGGAGGTGGATCAACCGACCCCACCCTCCCCTATCATAAGTATTACTGGAGTTGAACTGTCGCTGTATGACCTACAAATGTGTTTCTTCAAAGCTGAAAGGTTTGATGGGTAGATATTATAAAATAAAAAAACATGTTCAGAGAGACTTCTGACGGTTTTCTGTAAATAAATCTGTATTTTTGAGGATCTCAGCCCATAAATCTGCAGAGTGAAGCCTCAGTTTCTCCTCTCCTCCATCTTCCCCGTTTATTCGGTTCATTTTAGGGTTTTTGTCGCGTGCCACACCTGCTCCCCGCCCTCCACGTGACTCCTTCACCCTGCAGCCCAATGAAACCCCCTCCTCCTCCGGTCTTTTTGGGGAACTCTCGCTTCCTCCTGTCTGTCTGGTTCCGCACAGTTCGACATGAGAACAGACTGAGAGTTCAGGGTGTGAGAGCAGACCTCAGAGAAGAGCTCAGGAGGAGGACTGACGGCTCTCCGTTTCACTCAGACTGAATCCACCTTTAAACGACATCATGCAGCAGCTCCGAGACGAGAGGTGAGTCTGTAGAAACTACCCTAACCCTAACCAAACAGAAACAGCCTGAGGACGTGAAGAGACTCCATACTGACAGTCAACAGGATCAGGACACTATCAGGACTCTACAGGCCTGAGTTTGTTCTTTGATAATCGCTGCAGCAGAAATCCTCAAATAAAGAAACAAAGAAGTGAAACTAGAAACAGACTTTCTGTCTCTTGAAAATGAGTTCGACTTTCTTGTTTCTCTTTCTTTAATTCAGAGAATTTTTGTTCAATGAATTTTGAATTTAAGACTTGATGATTGAAAAATTCAGCCTGAAAGTTTGTTTGTGATTTAAAGGGAAATTCCACCATAAAATTGAGTTAGGGTCAAACACACCTTAACACCGAGTTAGACCCCCCCTCCAGAGATGAATGGTGCCAACCGCTTGCTTCTCTAGTTAGTTAAATGTTCTTCCTTGAGCTGCGGCACCCCGCTGTAGTCCATAATGGACTGGCCTGAGGTCTCGCTTCAAACAAGCGTCTGCTGGAAGAGAGTAGGTGAGTTGTGTTTAGTCTCTTTGTTAAAGAAATGAGTCAAAGTTAAAAAGATGTTTGGTGTCTAGTACTATGTCTGTGACCCTATATGTACTAACCTCAGTAGATCATGGTGTAGTTCCGTTCAGTAACAGAACCTCATTGGAAAATTAGCTGATTTAACTTTACTGTGCTCTTGTTCAAATATATTAACTCGACAGAACATAAATCTATACCTGTTAACAAAATCATGATTTTATTGATGATTCGGCTCAATAAAAACACCTTTACCTTTTCGTTTTACTACAGTAGAAGTTTATTGGCCCAGCTTATAGACTACAGAAGTGGAGAAACGTCCCCGCTTAAGTTTATGTTTTCTTAGGAGTTCGAACAACTCTGAATATAGTACTATGTCTGTGACCCTATATGTCCTGTTGATGAAGTTAGGTGCTGTTCTGAGCATTATTTGTGTCTATAGAGTGGCGTTTTGGTTGAGGTTTGTTTATGGCTCCTCAGACCTCTCTGTATTTCTATCATGCGGTCGTTACTAAAGTTGGTATAACTAGAGAAGGAAGCGGTCGACAACATTCATCTCTGGAGGGGGGGTCTAACTCGGTGTGTTTGACCCTAAATTTATTTCACACCAGAATATCCCTTTAAGTTGCGTGAATATCTCACCAGTTTCTTTTCTCTCTCAGTGATTTCGATCAGCTGCCTCATAACATCGCTGTCTCTGCGACCATCGCCGATATTGAGGAGAAGAAAGGTTTCATCGACTATTATGTAAGAAAAGGAAAACAAATCTTTCTGTCTTTGAATTAAAATGACTTCAGATCCCTTCCTCACCCTCACTCCTGTCTCGATTTCCTCTCCCAGAGGTTTGTGATTGAGGTCAGGACTAAAGGAGGGAGTAAATATCTCATCTACAGAAGGTACAGAGAGTTCTTCAACCTGCACCAGATCCTGGAGTCCAAGTACTCACCTGAAAACCCTGAAAAACCTGGTCCCAACACCTGTATTCTGCCCACACTTCCAGGTGAGTTTTCAGCACCAGTACCTGCAGCTGGGCCACAATATTGATCACAGTGTCTGATTTCACATTGTCTGCATACATGTCTGTTAGGGGCTCGTAGTTCAGCAGAGAACTCAGGGCGGAGAGTCTAACCCAAACACCACAGGTCTCTGACTTCCTCTAATGTTAGGACTCTGTGTGAAATGATCATGAACAGGGTCAACAAGGTAAAAAACATGGAGGAGCATCTTCAAACTTGAAAGCCGTGATAAAAACGGACATCATGTTCAGTTCTGAGCTGCTCTGTTTGCCTCGTTTTTTCATCCTCGCAGTAAAATCATGAATCCAGGAACTATTACAGAGACAGGAGCTGAATTAAACTTCTGACTGTTAGTGATTCCACGTCTTTGAACTCCTTCACTATTGGACATGTTTCTGACCAATCCAACCTCAGCACAGAGGAAGATTTCTGACTTCAGTTTGATCTTTCCAAACATCATCTTTGTGATTTTTTTTGTCAGTGAGACAAATGTGGAAACATCGGAACTTAGATTTGTTTGTTGTTCCTCCTTCTTCATTTTTGCCGCCGCACGACCTGCAAATCCTGTCCTGAGTGTGCACCGCTGCAGACTCGCTATTAAAGGGCTGAACGGTCCACTCCCTCTCCTCACTCTGTGGTTTGGGACGTCCTTCAACATGGCGGAGGGAGAGTGTGTAGAGGCGGTTTGGGATTGTAGTGTAAGGCGCTGAGAAAACTGACCAACATAGAGCAGAGATCCAGAAGGTAAAAACAGACGTCTCAGCTTCACAGACAAACAGCTCGATCACTGAAACAGTCAGTCATTTGGTTATATGGTGAAGCAAACAGGGTTCAAATCCTGCTTCATAAACTGGCTAATCAATTACATGGAGGTGCTGCAGATCACTCGGTACACTGAGTCGGTTCAGATTAAACTGTTGATCTGGTGTTTAATCGGCTCACAAACTCAAACACGCAGAAATCACTTTTTATTCTTCCTGCAGCACGGCTCAAAGAGAAGCAGAGGAGGCGTGTCTTTTTATATCACATGACCTTTTTCTTGGATTTGATTGGAGGTTCATTTGTTTTGGTGTGTGATTGGTCAGAGAGGTGGAGGCGCAAACTGGCTAGCGAATGAATGATGTATTCAATGTAAAGTGCCTTGAGGTCACTGACAAAAAGGGTTATAAAATCTGATGCTTCATTATTATTATTATTATTATTATTATTATTATTGTTGTTGTTTTATAGCTGTAGTTTATTCTGAAGCCTAAAGACGTCAGCTTTAACGCGGCGCCGACAAGGACGCTCACATTTCCACGTGATCTCTGTGAACCGTCAGTCCATCCTTCAGTTTCAGGCTGCACGGCTTCACTGAAGTGAAACTGTAGCTCTAAAATGAGTGCTGCATGACTCTCCTGTTGAGTGAGGATGAAGTGCGGTTGCCAGGGTTACTGTCGTTTCCATTTTTCACGGGATGAATCTGCTGAGTCAGGGCTTTGCTGCCGCCTGGAAACTCAGGAAACATGTTGCTGCATCATCTCAGCTCTCACCTTCAGGGACGCGCTCACTTACACCGCTTGACCTCGTGCACACGCACAGAGACAGACGGAGATGGTGGTCACAGCTGTCTAGACGTACTTTGTCTAGATGTACTTTACATGTCTGGGGAAACTGTGACCCATCTGGATGAGATGAGAGCGATTAAACTCCATCCTTAAACGGAGGATCGTCCCTGAAACACGGCGTGCAGCGCTCTCTTCTTTGTCTGGATGAGTTTAGAAGCGCTCTAACAGAGGATCAGAGCTGCTGTGGGGGGTGCAGATCGGATTACAAACTTCCTTCTGATACCGCTGAAGTTGTGAGGGTAGACTCAGCGCACATTTAAGAAACTCGACGCCGCATACTCATGTGAAGTTGAGGACAGGAGATACAGCAGAAAAACTAAATTAAAACTCATACTGTTGATATGAAGATTGATTTAAGAGGCGACGAGTCTTTTTAGAGTAAAAGCAGGAAGAGGAGGAGGGCCGTCAGAGTCACAGCGTTTCTACATTTCCTCTGTGGATGAAATCTTGACTTGAAATGGAAATAAAGTTGATAAAAATCACAGATGAGCTTGTGCCGATGTTGGCGCCCTTCGGCCTGTTGGTTCATGGTTACTTCGAGTTAGCAACACGTCCTCCTGTAGGGCTGCACCATTAACTGATTATTTGATTATGACGATGTTAAAAAATTAAAATCCTCAAATCCATTTTCCTCTCTTTCGTGCCTCCAGGCCACCGTAGGCTCCTCCTCCCACACACACCAGTGTAAACAAACATGGCGTTTGCTAAAGAAGGCGATAATTTCGTGGTTAAATAGGACAAGAGCGAGTCAGTCGTGTTGAATTGGTACGACTTCACAGTTTCAGATGAAGAGTAAACCACTCCCCGCTGTAAAGTCTGTCTGAAGGCGGTATCAACCCGTCACCACGGAAACGAATTCAGGAGGAAACACTAAAGTTTTTTTTGTATCGTCGGCGTTTCAGGTGACTGTAAACGGTACTTTTTGAAAACGGGTCAGAGAGTGAATAAATCTGTAAACGACGACCATTTCATCTCCGTGTGGATGTCTATCTGCATCTCTGGAAACGATCATGTGACACACAGAGGAACTCTTTTATGGCGCCGAAACAACCTTTATACACATGCTCTGTACTCTTCTTCTGTCTTTGGTGCATTTCCTGTTACAGCGCCACTTACTGACCTGGCATATGAACTACATCGTTTTCATAGAGATGATGGAAAAACTTTATATTAAAGGAGGAATAAAAGCACATGTGTTTTACCTCTTTGCACTCTTTACTTTTATAGCTATCATAAAACGCCTCTGAACCTTGAACCTTGAACCTTTAACCTTTAACCTTGAACCAGCACGTTAGACAGACATTAGCTCCTCATAGAAACGTAAGGAGTAAAAGTAGGAGATCCGTTACTTCTCTGTTTCACTGTGAGGCCAGAATGTTTAAAATCTTCACTCTCACTTTTCCGAAGTACGGCTGCGGTCTGAGCCGCCATCATTAATGAAGACAGATCTCCTGACAGGCTGACATGTGCAAAACAAAACCCAGAAGATCAGGTTTTAACAGGCGTGGAGTTGGCTAATACCCATCCATTTAAATATGACCTATCCAGGAACCGCACAGAACATCAGCTGAAGACATCTCTAATGATGAGCTCCTGATCCACTGAGGGAAAATGTCAACTTCTCTACAAACTCCCCTTCTATTAAAATGACTTCACCTGATGCAACTCCCTTCAACGCCCTGAAATCCTCTCAGAACAGCTGAAGTCTAATAATACCTGCAGCTCACTGACATGTTGTCACAATAAATGTCAAAACTCTGCAGAGCGATCCGTCTTCTGTAACCGCCCTGAGGTACAGATCTGTGAGGTCAGCAGGAGTCCTCCTTCATACACGATGATAACCAGCAGAAGAAGAAGAGAGATGAAGTCGTTGAAAACATCCATCCATCTATGAATGTGCTCAAACGTGTGTCTTATACTTCATACTTTACAAAAGAAACAAGAACCAACAAAATAAGTCTGGGGTTTAGTATTTAAGGGAGCGAGATGTCAAAAGAGGAGGAGTCATCCCCAAACTTCCACCGCATGTCGAACAGCAGCGAAAAAAACGTCAAGTTAACTCGTCAGAATTCCACCGACTTCTTTCTGCCGCCTTCGGTTCAGCGGGCTTCATCGCCGATCACCGGGGTTCAAAGTTTCCGGACGCCACGACATAAATTCAGCACAGATGAACCCGAGCTGGACAGGAAGTCGGGGACAGACACAAAATAAAACATCCGCAAACGGGCGGAGACGAACAAGTGAAAGGTTTTTAGACGTCATTTCACCCCGATGACAAACAAACATGGCTGAAGGTAGGGCTGGACGATAAACTCAAAATTTACAGAAATTTACAGAAATTTACGTCTATAACTGACATTGTCATTTTGCCCTTGTCAGTATATTCGATGTAAATAAATAAATCAAAGTTGTTTTTGGATGTGTGTAGGTAGGCTATGGTCTCATGTCCCTTTTAAGACGCTGTCCTACATCAGAGACGTGACTCCGCCCCCTCCAGTCTGTAACAAAGAGGGACAGACAGGTGAGGAGATGGAGGACGGAGAGAAAGTTGGAGCGGCTGAAGTAGACGAAGTTAATGTGGGAGGGGCTGAGCAGCTGGTGGAGTAGTTATCGTCCATTTATCGTTATCGAGGTGAACTGATCAATATATCAGGATATTGATTTGAGGTCATATCGCTCAGCCCTATTTGCACGTTACATTGAATTTCTGGTGTCATCTGAAGCCTCTCACAGATATTTAGGATATTTAAGACCAACTCTGTAAACTCGTCTGTTTCAGGTGTTACGGCTGTTACTGAGAAAATGAAAATGAAGATATATAGATATAAAGGAAATAGATTTGCTGTGTATCCCAGCAGGTTCCTCTCTCTCTCTCTCCTCGTGGTTCTTGGTGGTCCTCTGCCAAACCCGACCGTCCAATCACAGCCTCTGCTGTGCTCTGATCTCTTCACTCCGTCTCCCCCGTGTTTCCTCCATGAGCTGTGTGCCAAACCGGAGCTGAAGGTCCACATGATTCTTATTCTTGGTCTTCGTTTCATCTCGCTTGGTTTGGTAGGAGCGCATGAGCCCTATATCCTATTTTAGTCTTTAGAGTCTCTGTAAAATCATTGTGGTCCTTGTTGAAACTCTTTATTCCTAAATGAAACTGTTGAACTTTTGAAACTCCAGGATTTTGTTGTTTTTTTATAATGAACTCTTTTCGACAGTTTCTCTCATTGTCGCTTTTGATTTAGAGAAAGTTCTACTTTTCCCACAAACTGATTAAGCGTCTGCCACCGAGGAGTCTGCTGGGTAATATTAGATCTGATGGGTTTAATTGCACTGCCAGATCTCATCAGGATAGAGAGGGAATAAGAAAGACAGGAGGGAAACAGAGGGGAGGACGAAAAACAAAGGAGACAGATCTGTGCGGTCAAACCTGAATAAACTCTGAATTATGAAACCAACTATAGCAAATGTTTCTCCTCTTTCAGTGTCGGTTAATAGATTTCATCATCTCAGACCTTCTCTTTGTACGCCGGCTCATATCCTCATAATGTGACCTTTGTGCTGAATATCATATGGATGATATAATCCAAAACAGAAGCTCTGGTACGATCGATTCAAGGTCAGGAGAGCGTTTCTTTTTTCTTCAGCGAGGTCCCGGCTGATGGTGAAAGGTGAGCGATGAGTGAGTGATTCATCTGTGAGTGAGGAAACGAGTGGATCTGTGCCTGCCAGTGAGTGAATGACTTATCATGCTTAAGAGGGAACGAGAGGATGGAAACTGAGAGGAGAGGAGAGCAGGGCTGGATGCTGCGGCCGAGGGTCATTAAGACGGTGCTGAACTGGATTTAACGGCAGAGTCAGGTGGAGGGGGGGGGGGGGTCCGTTTTAACTGGACCTGCTGTGGTGTCAGAAATAAACAGGAACGAAGTTTTCCTGAAAATATCTGGAGCGTTAGTTCACATGATTGAAGTAGCGACTCGCTGCAAACCCACTCGCTTCGTGAGACCGGCAGCCAGAAACAGAAGTCCCAGTCTGCTCACAGCATAGACATAAAAACTATAGAGCTGTTTTTAATGAAATCAGCTGATTCTATTATCAGTAGGTCTTTGTCTGTGTACTGATGTCTGAGTGAAGAATTGAGTAAAAGGACTTTAAATTATCGTCGTGTTTCACACTCTGGTGACGACAAATTCTTAAACTTCATGTCAGGGCTGCACGATTAATCCATTTTAAATCATAATCCGATTATTTGATTATGTCAATGTTAAAAAAATTAAAATCCTCAAATCGATTTTCCTCTCCATCATGTCTCGCGCCTCTGGGCCACCATAGACTCCTCCTCCTTTCTGATCATGTGACACACAGCGAAGCTCTTTTATGGCGCCTGAGCATGTTCGACCAAAACAACCTTTTTACACGCGCTCTGTACTCTTCTTCTGTCTTTTTTTTTTGCATTTCCTGTGCAGCGTTACAGCGCCACTTACTGTCTCGGCATATGAACTACATTATTTTCAGTGGTTTAGTTTGAGAGACGATAGAAAAACTTGCTGATATCAGCAGTAATCGGACAGTGATAAACAGACATCATTATCATTACGATTCTTTTGCAAGTTTCCCTTTTTCACACGTCACAAACCTCCATCATAATGTTGTTTTTCTCTCAAACGTAGAAAATGACTTTTTCCATCTCAGACCGCTGTGAACAGACCAAGTGTGCCTCCGTAATACCAGGATGTCTCACTACCTCTGGCTGCTTTTTCATTTCACCGAACCAGAGCGCCACTTTGGCGATTCCCACTCATGATCTAATCCTGATGCACCGAGAGAGAAAAAGAAAAACTCACACCTGCCTGTTATATATGCTGGAAATGTGGAGATTGAAGGGGCCGCGTTATTCTAAAGGAGCAGGGAAAAAACCACATCAAGTCCTTTAACCTGCTGGCAGATTTCTGTGTGTCTGAGCATCTTTACTCATCACTGTCAATAACTGTCAGTCAGCCGAGTCGTGGATCGCCTGGAAGCTCGTCCATCTCTGAAACTCCAGAGGGAACCTTTGAGTTTGACGGTCTGCAGACTGTAAGAGTCATTGAACTGCAGCCAGGCGGAAACACTGACTGAGGAGTCTGAAATAACCGTTGCATGCATGATGAAGATGATCACCTTGTTTTAGCTCTCCGTGCACGCTCCAGAAAACATCTGTTTGTGCACGCTCACATCTAAACCCTGCACCTTCCTCTCTGCAGGGAAAGTCTTCATCGGCAACAAGCAGGAGATCGCAGAGAGCAGGATCCCTGATCTCAACATGTACATGAAGGTAATCATGTGACTCTCATCCTGCTGCTCTTCTCTCTCTGAATCGTTGGCATGCTGGCGTGTCTTTTGTAGCTGCAGTGCAGGAGCCTCCAAACTTGGTGGGCTGAGCGATGCTGTAGGTGGATAAGCACTGACTCGGATATTTCAGCTGTAGTTTGCAGATGGAGCTCACCATGTAGGCGTAGCTGCTCTCTTCTCTCTGCTCTGCCCTGTGCCCACATCACGTCTGACTGACTGTAGTTGCGGGACTTTTGACATGTTTCACTGTTGCTCCATCGCTAAAAACACCATCAGCTTCTCTTTCTCCCACTCACTCACTTCTCTTTTCTGCTTTGCTCTTTTTTTTTTTTTTTTTCCCCGCAACCTACATGCTTCTCATCTCGCCTTCGCTCGCCTTGCTCTTGTAATCTTGTTCGCTTCATCTCCTCTAACTCATCTCATCACTCCTTCCATCTTTATGGCGCCGATCTCCCACCACTCCACTCTCCCACTCTCCTTACACCCTTCTGTCTCAGTGGACTTCATTCACTCGGTTTGTCTCCGTCCTCCATCTTACCTGTCGCCACATCTTCACTTCACCTCATCCTCTCTCTCTCCCTCTCTCTCTCTCTCTCTCTCCCATCCTCTCTCTCTCTCTCTCTCTCTCTCTCTCTCTCCCTCTCTCTCTCTCTCTCTCTCTCGCTCTCAGGGGTTGTTGGGTCAGCCGATATGGTTTCTGCTGGACGAGGCTCTCAGGATGTTTTTCTACCAGACGGACCAGGACAGTGAGCACCAGCCAAGAGCCCTCAGGCGTCTCCGGCCACCGACCCGAAAAGTGTAAGCCCCACCCCCCGACCCTGCAGGGACAGGGAGAGACGCTCAACATGCAGGCGGACCCCCTTAGCTTCATAGAAACTGTTCCCTAAAAGAGAGCTAATGAGACTCAGAGTTAACGGGGGTCCAGACCTTTATTGGAGTCTTTATGAACCTCCGTGTACCGAGGAGTGTGGGGGGTCAGCTGAGTCACAGAGCTTCAGTAGGCCCCCCCCCTGTCTCCTCTGGACGGTCAGACCTCCAGTGAAAACACCTTTAAATCCCAGAGTAGATAAAGATATTAGCTGAGGATGGATGATGGTTATGATTATGGTCGTGATCCGGCCCCTGAGGTCTCTGTAACATGTGAGGAGGTTAACGAGGTGTGTTCCTGCTGATGAACCAGCTCTATGATAAATAACATGATTAAAAATAGTGATTTTTGATGATAATTAGTGATATTGATACATAAACTTCACCGACACAAACAACATTTGAGGTTAGAAGCTGGATTAGATCCTGTTTGCAGCTTTGAACAAATGAGAAACGACTGAAATATCGATGAACGCCGGTTTGTCTGTCAGTTTGTTCAGCTTTTATTTCCTGAATTTGGGTCCTTATAGTCAAATCAATCTAGTAGCTTAACAAGCAGGGGGTCTGTGTGAAGAACTGAACCATAATCTGTAATCTTGACAATCATTGATTCAGGAAATCCTCCTGATTTTGAAGGTGACAGCTGCTAATTCGTGACCCACTTTGGACCACTAAAACCTGAACCAGAGTCAGTGATTCAGTGAACGAATCTTTTGAACGAATCTTTTTAGTGAACTGATTTTAGTGATTCAGAAAGACGACTTCAGCGTAGAGAGAGAGTGGAGCGTAACATGCACGCTCTGTCTCTGTGTGCGTGATCATATTATTGATTAGATTGATTGAATAATGTCACTTAATTACACCTCTTTGGTAGTTGTCACAGCTGATCGACCTGCAGCACGTTTCCTGTCAGTTACCCGCCCCTCCAACAGCCTCTCAGCGTCTCCTCCCTGATGGACGGATGACGCTCGGCGTGTTTTTCTCAAACAGGTTATGAAACGTTTCGAGTGTTTGCAGCAGACTGAGCAGGTTTGAACTTCCTGTTTGCAGCTGATCAAACTTTTAGAGGACAAATATAAGATCAATGAAGTCAAGTCCATCGTCCAAGTTTTTGACCACGACGGGGAAGAAAAGAGTCAAACGACCTTTTAGATTCAAGCCTTAAAAACCTATTTTGATTTTAGCAGCAAAGACTTTAAATACAGACTAATCCTCAGTGATATTTGATACTCAGGTTCCTTCACTAACATCTACTGTCACCTCAGTACGAGTCTTTTCTGAGTGAAGACGCTCCGCTGATGTTTCATCTGAAGCACTGAAGCAGAAAACGCTCTTCAGTTTGTCACAGAGAAAACTCCTGTTTTCCGTTTTCACGCCACACTTCCTCATTCATAACGGCTTCCAGCCCTCTGATTGGCTCACCCCCCTGTGGTCAGGTTACACCAGGAGGGTATGTGGTAAAGCAGGGCGCTCTCAACAGGAAGTGATGCAAATTTAGACTCTCAGGACTTCCTCTGTTTCTGTGTCCGTTACAGAAAGCGAATGTTCCCTCACTTCTTCTGTCCTTATAATGTTGAATAATTAAATAAATGATGAATGTGACGATCAGACATCAGCAATATTTAGATTTTCACTCAAAGATCAGCTGCGGCTCGCACAGGTCAACATTAGCAAAGACTTATTTGACCAGAGGGGGGCGCCAAAATAAACACAAACCCAAAAATCTTCACAGGAGCTTTAATTCTGTGTTTTTAATCTGATTTATCATCTTAAACATGTTTCTGACAGTCAGTGTGACTTTAGAGCAGAGCGGCACGATAAAAAAAAAAATCCTGATTTTTTTTTTTTTCTCTGAAAACTCGATTTTTTTGTTTTTTTTATTCAGTGAAAACTTCACCAAACTTCACTTTAAAATTAAGTTTTTCTGTCATCTCTCTGAAAACGATCTACTTCATATGCCAAGCCAGTAAGTGGCGCTGTAACGCTGCACAGGAAATGTTGTTTTAGTCGGACTCGCGCAGGTGCCATAAAAGAGTTCCTCTGTGTGTCACATGACCGTTTCCAGAGATGCAGATAGACATCCACACGGAGATGAAATGGTCGTCGTTTACAGATTTATTCACTCTCTGACCTGTTTTTAAAAAGTACCGTTTACAGTCACCTGAAACGCCGATACGACAAAAAACTTTAGCGTTTCCTCCTGAATTAGTTTCCATGGTGACGGGTTGATACCGCCTTCAGACAGACTTTACAGCGGGGAGTGGTTTACTCTTCATCTGAAACTGTGAAGTCGTACCAATTCAACACGACTGACTCGCTCTTGTCCTATTTAACCACGAAATTATCGCCTTCTTTAACAAACGCCTGCAGGAAGGGGGAGGAGCCTACGGTGGCCTGGAGGCACGAAAGAGAGGAAAATCGATTTGAGGATTTTGATTTTTTTAACATCGTCATAATCAAATAATCCGATTATGATTTAAAATCGATAAGTTGTGCAGCCCTACTTCAGAGTAAACAAACATCATAACTCTCAGCTCGATCGTGATTGGTGCAGCTGACACTCGCACTGACTAGTATTCACCACAAGTTGATCAGGAACTTTATTGATCGACAGGAACGTACGTCTGGTAGTTGTTGGATGTCTGGAGTTTCTCATAAACCATAATGAGCTTCAAAGTCTGGAGGATGTTCATAATTGAGTTTCAGTCGTTTAAGCTGAAGTCGTGTTGTTCCTCATCTGTCGTCTGTGAATGTTTACATCCAGGTAGTGGAGCAGTCACCTGATCATGAGAGTCTGAAACAGCTGAGTCACATCATGTGAATGAGTGAGGGTTCCCTCAGGTTTGATCATTAACACTCAGTGTCTCTTTGTCTCTCTTTAGGAAGACAGTCAAACCAAAGATGGACCTCTTCTCCTCCCCCAGGGCCGAGGTATTTACACTTCTCTTTTTTTTGGTTGTTGTTGCTTTGGTTACGATCCTCATCGCCACCCACAGAGAAACAACTTTTTTAAAGTCAAACGACCACGCAGAGTGCACTCCATCACCCCGAGAAACATCACATGATCCTGTCAGCACCCTTGGCATGACTCCATCACCTCATGCCCACTGCATTTCAACATTTTGTCAGACCCACAAACACGGCGGAGGAAAAACACGCCGACAGAAACATCACACCGCAGCCGCGCATCGACTCAGGAGGGTGGCTTCACTCGGTAAACGCTGCGGCGCACGTTTTCTCCTCCCTCTTTCCTGTGACTCCGTCGACCTCATCAATAGTTTCCGCCTCGCTTCACTTCATTTTTAATTCCTGTGTTCCTCTCTCCATCATAATAACCTCTCTCTCTCTCTCTCTCTCTCGCTCTCTCTCTCGCTCTCTCTCATTTTGATTCCCTTCACACCCTCCCTTCCAACACTGACCCGGTGCAGAGATACACGTTTGTTGTCGTCTCACCTCGTGGTAAAGGTTGTGTAGCTCTAACAGCTTTAACTACAGAGTTTAGCGGGACAATAATCTGTTTAATCATCCAAGAAGACAAATTTGTAAATGTGCTTTCAGCTGTAAGCAGTTTTTCACCTCCGTCCTTTTGATGGCATGACGTGAACCATCATCACTACGACTTAGTGACCTTTAACCTGAAGTTTGTCTGACTGATAATCCGACGTTAACCTTAAACAAAGATCAGAGCTTCAAACAAAGACGTGGAGAGAGAGCAGGTCAGGTGTTACGGTTTGAGTTCCTGCTCTGGAGCTGAAATCCTTCTCTGTCCGAACACACGAGAAGAAAGAACCTGTAAGGTAGGGCTGCACGATCAATCGATTTTAGATCATAATCAGATTATTTGATTATCACGATGTCAAAAAATTAAAATCATCAAATCGGTTTTCCTCTCTATCATGTCTCGCCCCTCCAGGCCACCGTAGGCTCCTCCCCCTTCCTGCAGGCGTTTGTTAAAGAAGGCGATAATTTCGTGGTTAAATAGGACAAGAGCGAGTCAGTCGTGTTGAATTGGTACGACTTCACAGTTTCAGATGAAGAGTAAACCACTCCCCGCTGTAAAGTCTGTCTGAAGGCGGTATCAACCCGTCACCATGGAAACTAATTCAGGAGGAAACGCTAAAGTTTTTTGTCGTATCGGCGTTTCAGGTGACTGTAAACGGTACTTTTAAAAAACGGGTCAGAGAGTGAATAAATCTGTTACAGCGCCACTTACTGGCTTGGCATATGAACTACATCGTTTTCATAGAGACGATAGAAAAACTTTTTATTAAAGTGAAGTTTGGTGAAGTTGACACTGAAGTTTTCAGAGAAAAACTATTTGGCTTTAATCATGCAGCCCTACTTAGAGGATGTTTTTAATCAGAGCCTGGAGAAGTTTCTAAATCATCTTCAGACATGTAATAAATGCAGCGTTTATAAGGATGCTGAGCAACATACACACGTTTCAAAGCAACATGTTCTATTCCATTTTACAACGCTGAACTGGTCCACCTGCAGTTCCTGATCATGACCACTTGGTGGATTATGAAACATGACAAAGGTGACTCTGAAACTGGTTTCCTAACGATTCTGAAACATCTCGCTGACACCAAATCTCCTGTTCCTTTACTGCTCTCACTTAAATATCTGTGTTAATGATTCTCATCCCCCCTAAAGTTTTATAAACCAGATTAATCTCGTTGTTATTTTCCTCTGTAACTCTGTCTTCACTCGCTCTACGGAGGATGTGAGGACACAGCTGAAAACAGCGATACCTGAGTAACAGCACAGCTCAGTGTTTGCGTGTTTGTCGCCTTTGCTCCGCCGTGTTGCGGGTCACGTCTGCTCTTGATAAACCCTGTGATGTGAGAACATGTCTGCAGGTGAAGTGTGTGTGTGTGTGCAGGTTTCTGCAGCTCTTGAACTCTGTGCGCTTTATCCCTTCTGCAGGATCGTTTAACTCTTCCTAACCTCGCTCTACACATGAAGAAGGTGCAGCGATTGCTCACACATGAAACACAAACTCGCTGTTTCTCTGCTGCTGCTCACTCCAGCGGTGTTTTACTGTAAAACCAAGAGCAGCAGCTACATCTCTCTCTCTCTCTCTCTCTCTCTCTCTCTCTCTCTCTCTCTCTCTCTCTCTCTCTGTATCTCTCTCTCTCTCTCTCTCTCTCTCTCTCTCTCTCTCTGTATCTCTCTCTCTCTCCCACACAAAAGTAAAACAGTGGTGTGCACAACTCACGAAGCAGTCAGCCTACTCAACATTTATTTTCGCTCTCTCTCAGAAAAAACCGGCCCCCCTCTGTGTGGCTGTGTTGGTCCTGTCTTGAGTCTTGTGTCTCTTAGTCTCCGTCCAAACCCTGATCAGTGTCTGCTCTGTGCCTGATGGACACGAGGAGACTGCGTTCATGTCCCTCACTGCTGCACGCTTGTGTTTTTATGCACCAACACTTGATTTCATGTTCGCTCAGGCTGAACCTCAAACTGTAGGATAAGTAAGCGTCAAACGAGGTCGATGTGCCGAGCAGAAGCAGAACGCCGGTTTTCTTTTTCTGATGTGACAAAATGAAGGAGGGACAGATGAAGGAGCAGAGGTGGAGAGGAGGAGAGAAAGAGGAGAAGAGATGAGGTGCAAAATTGGATTAAAAAAAAACGCAACTCCGAATTGGAAAATTGAAAATCCAGCAGGTCCCTAATCAACTCAGGCTCAGAGCCACCAGGCAGAGACCAGATCCAGTTTTAGATAAAGACCTGTCAGATATGCAGGTCCACTCAGTCCGTCTCCACAGCAGCAGAAATACGACCACAGCGCTCTGATGTTCAACTCCACCGCTGATATCATCTTCAAGAGTTCAGGGATGGTCGTGAAAATCACACAGAGTCAAACTGGAGGATCATAAACTCTGAACGAGGAGATTTTCATGAACTCAGATCACTTTTTAGAGTGAACCTTTGAGCCTGTTGAAGTCACTGATTTCTCAACAATGATCTTCTTACACTCACGATTGATCAACACCTCACCCCACCCGACTTCAACATCCTCCACCCTCCCTGTGGTGACCTTTCTGCTCAGTGATGAAACTCGGCTCTCTCTCCACGTCTTTGTCTGAAGCTCTGATCTTTGTTTAAGGTGAAAGTCGGATTATCAGTCAGACAAACAGGAAGAACTTCTTCAGAAGATTAAACAGATCTGTTGTGTTGTCGGTTTTTGAGGCACCGACCGCCAACATACTTTACACATCTGTATAATTACTCGACGTCACTTTGGAGATACCCAAACCACCGACACACAAACGGAGTTGAATAACTTTTCTTCTCAACGATGGCGTCTGAGGATCTGACATCTTGGGACTGAGGATGACTCAGACTCGTGGCTGACATCTACTTTTCTGCCCTCGGCTCTCTCTGTTGTGACGCACATTTCCGCCATGTTTGATCGAGTAAACACGCTCACAGCTGATCACTGTGATCAAATTGATATTTATCGCGGTCTTTAATCCCGATCATATAATCGTCCGGTCCTAGTCGTTTGGTAACTGCTAACAGCTCAGCGCTAACACTGCTGTCCAGTAAAGACCCACTTTGGTTGTCAGGTGGTCCTTTTAGACTGATATTCGTTTGTCTGGGCTGATACCGATAACGACGGTTCATGAGACCGAAAACTTTTCTCTGGGACTGAAGAAACTCATCTCCAAATTTAAGTTTGAAATATTCTCAGTTTCATCACCAAACTTTGTGGACCGAAAACCAACCCAGACGAGGAAGAGGAGGAGGAAACATCTCCAACTTCATCACCTCTGAGTCAGATCAGCCTCCCCCCCCTCAATCACGTTCAGACTGGATCAAACTGAACTGGAGGAAGTACTAAAGATCAGACCTGCACAGTTGAGCTGCAAACCTATTAATTCTGATTGTTCTGGGATTGAGGTTAAAGTCCCCTAAACGTGCGTACCCTCCTCTGATCCCTCTCTTACAGAAGTCTTCGTACTTAAAGACGTTCTTCTGTTTGACGAGGAGGAAAAAAAAAGATCTAAATTCAAATCTTCACCTCCCTGTCGCCAAACTAACGAGCTGAGAGTTCAGCGAGCTCATTAAGGTGGAGCCGGCGCCGGTCTAATTGAACCAGTTGATTGCTCCTGGGCCCGGCTGAACCCAAGGGTTGTGTGGCTCGATTTAGAGTGCAGCTCTTTACTGGGCACAGGAGGTAGACCGGCACACAGAACCTTCTGTGGGACCGACTCAGGTAGACAACCAAACCGGACAGAGACATAATAATCCAACTCTGAGCGTCGGAAGAGGACGTCAAAGACCGATTTTAGAGGAGCAGCTGAGTAATATTAAAGTAAAGGCTGCTTCCTTTATGACTGATTTAGATGAACTCTGCTTTGGTATTGAGAAGGTGATCACTGTACCTCCGATCAAACACGACCAGAGCATCAGATCATCAGATCATCGGATCGAGGTCCAAACTCCGGAGTCTGTGACCACAAGCTCCAGTTTTAAAGGGTTAGCACGATCGTTATTCATCCACTCATTCATCAGCGTGTCTCAGATAAACTTCATCGACATTTCTTTGATATTTCAGCCGACTGTTTGTTTCCCAACCTTATATTTTTATTCAGATAAAAAAGATATTAAACCTTATTGAGAATGTGGCTGACCTGGATCACCATAAGTGGGTTTGAGTGACGACCATCGTTGTCACGGAGGCACCAAAGCTCCTGTTAAGCATCGGTACTCGCCTATAAAGGTCCTGTTGAGAGATTTTTGCATAACAACGTCCCTTTTGCTTCCTACTGAGGTCAGAAGTCAGGTTTTATCCGTCCCCTACAGCTTCCTGTCTCTGTTTTTATGACATCGGTGTGAAAACTATGAGACCTGAGAAAGATCGGCAACATACAGCCTGTTAGAAATTTATCGAGCAATTATACATCAAATCTAATAGTTTATCTGCTGGCCCTGATTTTTGTGAACTTTTCATGCATAACCTGCGACATACACCTCCCCCACTTTTCGTCTGTAGACATAAGAAGACAAGGCGGGGATAGCATCAGTAAAGACGGCAGAGAACAGAGAAGGATAAGAATCAGGGCTGTCGATGAATATTATAAAGTCAAATATATATATATATATATATATATGTATATATATATATATATATATATGTATATATATATATATATATATATATACATATATATATATATTGGGTGTGAAAATTATAAGATATTAAATAAACAGCTGGAAAAAAACTGAGTGGGAAAAAAACGAAAAAAAAAAAAAACAGCGGCTGCTTTGCGAGTGAGCGAACTATAACCACAGGTCAGGGACAGGTCAAGGACAGGTCAGGGGATCTGCACCTGCAGTGAGACTCCACAAAAACCGTCTGTGGCACACGCAGAGAGAGATGGCGGGATGTTCGGGGCCAAAATCAGAGAGAGCGGTCTGGACTCCAACGAACTTTCGAAGCTCCGTTTGGAAATTCTTCAGATTTTTGGCGGACACAGTAGACAGAAAAATGCTGATCGAGATAAAGTTATATTTAAGCTGTGTGAGCGAGATATTCGGATATGATCGAACCTACGTGTTATTTTTAGAACGAATATTCAAACGTCATTTTGGAGCGATTTTGACAGCTGCGTTTACATGGACACAAAGAATCGGAATAAACGCCTGATCGGAATAAAAAAGTGTCATGTTAACATGTCGATCGGAAGATTCCGATCCAATTCGGCTCAATTAGAAAGAATTTGTATTCCGATCAAGAGGAGTGGTTTATGCCGATCGTTATTCCGAAACACGTTCATGTAGACACTTATTCCGATCGTGACTCTCTAACCTGACTCGATCTTCACTCTTTAGCGTTCGTTGATTTATTGAGGTCAGTTCAGGAGATTTCATTATGAACACTCTGACCGCAGGTGTCGTGTCTGCTCCTCCGGTAACATAACGAGGCGTACAAACAGCGTGATGATGTCACATCTGTACGCACAGAGCAACCTTTGACAGGACCGTAAAATAAGTACACAAGGGCGCCATCTAGAGACGACATTTAACAGAGGGGAAAATCCTGAATTGGACGGAGTGATCCACTGCAGCGTTTGTTGGTTTGTTGACAGTGCAGACGTAAATACAACTCTTCTTCTTCTTCTGTGGTTGTTTTAGCGAAATTAGACGACTTAGTGCATATTTACACACGTCATGATCAGATTATTAGATTTTGCAATTAAGAAATTTTGGACATGTAAACATGGAGAGTGAAAACTCATACACCAGTGATGGAAGCAAACCCAGCATAAGAAAAGATGAAGTGATGAACTGTGACACGGTCCACATCTCTGATCGTCTACTTCTCACCTCGCTGCGTCTGTTGGGATGGGACTAACTACAGTTAACGAGTGATCAGTTCCCCTCGTGCAGCACAGCACATAAGTTTTTAATAACAGTGGAAAACACCTGTGGGGTTCGTGGAGCTGTTAATTAAACCAAAGTGGGCTGCTGTTGTTCTTCTGACAGCTAATTAAGGCGTCCACAATCAAAACTTCGGAGTCAAGTCAGACTGTGAGTCTGTGTCTGCTGAACTAATTTCAGCCAAAATAAAAGAAACAGAAGACTGATCATCGATCAATAATAGAGGGAACCAACAACTCCTAAATGTATGTCCTGTATCAGTGAAGGGACGGAGAGGAAGCAGATATAGTATAAACAGAAGGAATGACTCTGTTTGTGTTGGAGATAGTATCTTATCGCCTCCAACACATTTTCACATCATCCATGAATTGCAGCCAACAGCAGGTCAACAGTAGAATAAAACTATGTCTGGATAATGTATTAAAAATAGCAGCTTTGAAATCTAAGAAAGTGCATGTGTGCTTTTTTTTCAGCGTGTGTTAATCTGTTAATCCCTCTCCCTCAGTTTCATTAATCTGCCATCAGCCTTACTTATTCTCTCTGCATATGGATCTAAACACGCTCATTTGCACGCACACACTCTGAGACGTGCAGCCTTTCATGCTCACATGTTCATGTTTACAGAAGAGGAGGGAGAGAGTCTGTGCGGGGAAAAGGTCAGGATGGTCGAGAAGATGCTTAAAATCAGGAGAGCAGAGTTAGTTTTCTCTGAGAAACTTCCAGTCGATGATGACCTTTTCAGTTTAGTATTTTACATAACGTTTCTTATGTAATAAAAACACGACTCTTAACTCAAACCGTGATCTTTCCCAAACTTCTTTACTCAGTTTTGGTGTCTGTGCCTGAACAGGAACAAGACCTGGCACCACGTCGACTTTAACAACAGATTAGAGAAACGCTCCCTGACTTCAAACTTTCCTGTAAAATTAAATCGAACGTGGACATAAATCATTAATGTTTCTACTTTCAGAGTTTTAACACAGCAGTGAAATGATTTAAAGTAAAACTGCATCTAAAATATGAAACTTTTTTACTCCACGACAGAATGAGAGGTACTTACATGAGGTCCTCTTTAGTTAGCCTGGGAGACGTCCGTCTGTGCAGATGCATGTGTCACTCACTACTTAAGCAGCAGTCCTGGCTCTATGGGAGGGCGTTAGGAGGTTAGACCCGCCCCTGACGAGGCGGGGTTTGTTTGAAGTTTTATGCTGTCTGTCATCATCACTGATGAACTCAGAGGGTCAATCCAACGCCACGAGGTCACTAGACTGGACCCTCCTCCCCAACCCCATCCACTGTCTCTCCTCTCTCCTAAAAACACCTGAGATGACCCCAAAGGTAGCAGCTGCCATACTGTAAACACTGACCAACCATCAGCCTGTGCCCACCTGTCAGTCAACTAAACCACGCCCCTAATAATACCTGATTTTGAGGAAGAATTTGCAGTCATATAATTAGCATTGTTAATTAAAATGTGCAGTTATTATCGGCTCTGATGGGGTTTCCTCAGCCCCATGGGGGAACTACGTTTTTTGTTCCATATGATGAAATTAAAATCTATTAATAGAGCCAATCCCTCCAATCACATGCCTCCACAAGTCCAACACTCGCCCACTACAAACATGCTTAAAAACGCTGAAACCGAACTTTAGCACGATTTACAAACCAGGTTTTGACGTGAAAGTTGAAGAGTTGTCTGTATCTTCACAGTTTGAGGTAGAAACAGTAAATCTAACTTGTTTGTCGATTGTTTTGGTGTGTGACACACCTCTGAGGTAGCCCAATCATAACAACCTGAAACTTCGGGACAATCTCAACTCTACCCCTTAGCCCTTGTTTTTGCACGTTCACGTCAAGTAAAGGGACGTCCTAATTCTGCGTAAGGTTAAGGGTAAGAGGTACAAAGCCCTAGAAACGAAGACAAACCGAGACCTCACTTCAAAGCCAAATTTTCATAGTAATGACGCTGATATTTCTTCTCAGATATTCAATCCTTTGCTGCTCCCCGTGAATATTAGCGATGTTTTGAGTTGTTTGCATTTTAAAATCATGCAGTATGAGCAGTGTTGCCAACCTAGCAGCTTTGACGCTTGATTTAGGGACTTTTCAGACCCTCCCCAGAGAGTTAAGGTCCTTACACACCGGGGCCTGAACAGGTTAGCTTAGAGCTAAAGTTACTTAGCACAGATGAAAGTTCAAACAAAGACGTTTATCAAACTGTTAAAGCTCACAAACCATCGTCAGATGAGAAATCCGACGCTATGACTCTCCACAAGTCGTCCTTCAGGTCGTTATCTTTGTAATGTTTGTGTCTTTTATCAAAAATCACTCTGTTCTCCGACACGTAAACAATCAGCCGGTCGGCCATGTTGGATATACCGGTGAATCTGACATCACAACAACACGAAATCTGATTGGTCAGAAGTGGACACACAGTCTGTAAAACTTTAGAAAAGTCGACCGTGATCCGGAAAAATGAATGCCGAAATATCACAGAACGGGAAAACGTCGCTGATGTGAACGCTTGTATTGACAGGATACGGGTTCGAAAAAAAAATATTGACGTCTGAAATAATCGCACGAAAATAACGTCCTGGTGTGAAAGGAGCTTTGTTTTCAGATCGTGTGACTTTTTCTGGAGTTTAGTGACTCTGACATGAAAGCCGTTATCGATGTTACTCTTCCAATGGGGGGA
Source organism: Xyrichtys novacula (assembly GCA_962446985.1). Classification (NCBI taxonomy): domain Eukaryota; kingdom Metazoa; phylum Chordata; class Actinopteri; order Labriformes; family Labridae; genus Xyrichtys; species Xyrichtys novacula. Next base: position 38,629,706 of record OY660866.1, read on the forward strand.
GGGAGGTTGCCTGAGAAATTATACAAATCAGGCGCTGACGTCATCTAGCGACTTGTAGCGACTTTTACGACAGTCACTAGTGACTTTCCTTTCTGCAGAGTGTTGTTAACCAACAAAGCTAAAGCTATTGACAGCTACACTGAGGTCAGACCGACAAATTCACTGCAAACAGGAAGTCATGATGACGTAGCAGGAATCGAGTGGCGTCTCGTTTCTAAGAGGGGGAAAGAGTAAAGAGTGACAATTAAGATTCAGCCTTAGTCTGACTGAAACTGGACTAAACCAGACTTCTCAAACTCAGGCTAACATGTTAAAAAAACGACTCTATGGGAGTGAAAGTGGTGGCGGCGTTCTGAGCGTGCTCCAGCGTTCACACAGTGTGGTTTTTAGCGCTGCCTTTGTCTCAGCCAACAGAGAGAGACGAGCTCTCTAAACACTCGGTTTGTTCATCAGATAGTCATGAACTCTCTGGGCGCAGAGCGTGGATCAGAGTTTCTTCTGTTGAGCTGCCAGGTGTGATTGGACAGAGTGGTGAAGAGAGTAGTGAGAAGAAACTGTAAGATTGTGAGTCCGAACAGCCAAACTCAGAGGAAGTGTCTCTGCAGTGTTTCTCAGAAATTAAAGGTCCATGAGTAACTCTGGTTTATGTAGATCTGCTCCAGATTTGATCAGAACTTTCTCTCTTTTCTCTCATTTTACTGAAAGTGTGATTCTTGACCCTCTCTGCGCTCTCTCTCTCTCTCTCTCTCTCTCTCTCTCTCTCTCTCTCTCTCTCTCTCTCTCTCTCTCTCACTGTCCTGTGAGGATTATCACGTATATTAACTCGCTCTCAAACGACATGACAGTGGCGGTCATCAGTCAGCCCTCTGCAGATCTGCACCTCTGTTTAACTTACACTTTTCTTATCTCCTCCTCCTCCCTCTCCTCCTCCTCCTCTTGTTCCTCCTCTTCCTCCTCCTCTTCTTCACCTCCCTCCCACTGCTTTCACCGCTCCCTGTTCTTTTTTGGTCTCTCTCTGCCTCTCCAGATACTCCAACTCTCTCTCTTCGTTTCTCCGTCTCTGCTGATCGCTCTCCTACTGTTGCAGAAATTCTCCCTCTGATCTCCTCAGTACAAACAACTCTCTTTTCTTTTCTTCTCTCTTTTCTTTCCTTTCTTCTTTCCTTTTCTTCTTTCTTTTCTCTCTTTTCTTTCCTTTTTTTCTTTCTTTTCTCTCTTTTCTTTCCCTTTCTTCTTTCTTTTCTCTCTTTTCTTTCCTTTCTTCTTTCCTTTTCTTCTTTCTTTTCTCTCTTTTCTTTCCTTTTTTTCTTTCTTTTCTCTCTTTTCTTTCCCTTTCTTCTTTCTTTTCTCTCTTTTCTTTCCTTTCTTCTTTCCTTTTCTCTCTTTTCTTTCCTTTCTTCTTTCCTTTTCTTCTTTCTTTTCTCTCTTTTCTTTCCTTTTTTTCTTTCTTTTCTCTCTTTTCTTTCCCTTTCTTCTTTCTTTTCTCTCTTTTCTTTCCTTTCTTCTTTCCTTTTCTTCTTTCTTTTCTCTCTTTTCTTTCCTTTTCCTTTTACTCCTTTCTTTTTCATAACTCTTTTTCTCCTTTTCTCTCTTTCTTTCCTTCCTTTTTCCTTTTTTTTCTTTCTTTTTTCTTTCTTGTCATATTTTCTACTTTTTTCCATTTTTCTTTTCTTTACTTTTTTTCTGTCTATCTTTCTTTACTTTCTTCTTTCTGTCTTTCTTTCCTTTTCCTTTCTTTTATCTTCTCTATCTTATTTTTTATTTTTTTTTACTTTATTTCCCTTTTTCTTTGTTTTTTCTTTCTTTCTGTTTTCTCTTTTTCCTTATTTTATCCTCTGTACTTTTTTCCTTCTTTCTTTCTTTTTTTGTCATTTCTTATTTCAATCTTTCAACCTTTTTTCTATTTCTTTTTTACTTTTTTCTTTCTTTCTTTTTGGCTTTTTTTTCTTCCTTTCGTCTTTCATTCATTCTATCCTCTTTTCCTTTTTCCTTTCTCTTTATACAGTCTTTCTTTCTTTCCTTGTCTCCTTTATTTTTCCCTTTTTTCTTTTTTTTCTCTTTTTGTTTCTTTTTGGCTTTTTTATTCTTTCCTCTCATTTATTTATTCTTTTTTCATTCCTTCCTTTTTCCCTCCTTACGTTATTTCTTTTTTCGTTCTATTTTCTTTTCTTTCTTTCTCTCTTTCTTTTTGCCCCTCATCCTTTTCTTAACTGTATTAAATCTTTCTCTCCTCTTTGTTTTCATTCTCCTTTCTGTCTTGTTTCTTCTTTTCTTCTTTTTTGTCTTTTTTCCGTTATTCTTTCTTTCACTGATTATTTTTCTCTCCTTGTTTCAGTTCTAATTTCTTATTTACTTCTTACTCTTTTGTTTTTTATTGACAAACGTTAAACTTACAGTCATCACTCACGTCTTTATGAGATAATTATTGCTGTGTGTGGTTGTGCGTGTGTGAGTGTGTGTGTGTGTGTGTGTGTGTGTGTGTGTGCGCGTGCGTGCGTGCGTGCGTGTGTGTGTGTGTGTTTTAGAGCAGCGATGATGAGGACTCTCCTCAGCTCTACTTTAAATTCTAATTCAGGCTTTTAGATCTCCACGCTGACGCTCACCAGGACGCTCCAACATCTCTCACAGTCACACACTCTCGTCGCCTCAGGCTCTACCACTCTGTAAACTCCTCGTATATGCTTTTACTTCACCTCTCACAGACTTTCACACACACTTTCACACACACTTTCACACACTTACACCGTGCATTATAACTCAGCCGCTGCAGAACACTGAAGTTTGACAAACTTGTGCAGAAACAGTCAGGCAGGTAATCAGCCTGTCAGGAGGATCTTCAGATCTTCTACAGGTTCATGTTTGGACTGTTGACCAAAACCATCATTTCTCACACTTTTCCAACTCTTCATAAAAACGCAGCAGATCTGTGAACATGAGCCGCAGTCCGAACTCACACACTTCTGTGTCTCCGTTTTCCACTGTTGCACATTATTGCACATCCATTCTCTGCTCCTCCAAACACACAGATGAGAAGCACCATCCTTCTCCACCTCCACCTCCATCTCTCACTTTTTCACTCTCATCCAGGCACACATCCTCAGAGCTCAACACTCCTCAACAATCCTCTGCTTCTCTCTGTGTCTCAATTCATCCACTAACTTTATCAAACTCTCTCTCTCTCTCTCTCTCTCTCTCTGTCGTCTCTCTCTGTCTCTCTCTGTCTCTCTCTCTCTCTCTCTCTCTCTCTCTCTCTCTCTCTCTCTCTCTCCTCTCCTGTCACTCACTTGTTGTAGAAAGTGTAGTAACTCTTACCCATCCTCTCTCTCCGTCTCTTCTCTCTTCGTGTTGAATGTCTCCGTCTCTCGTTCCCTTGTTCCTCTCTCCTCACACTGACTTGTATGTGTGCTTTCTGCCCTGTTTGTGTGTGTGTGTGTGTGTGTGTGTGTGCGCGTGAATGCGTGCGTCTGCGTGTCCCAGGTGATGTTTGACTTTCGCGGCAACGGCAAGGCGGAGTTGAACCTGAAGAAGGGAGAGGTGATCTTCCTGCTGCAGCGAGTCAACGCCGACTGGCTGGAGGTAAGAACGGAGAGAGACACAGAGAGAGAGAGAGAGAGTTGGAGTTGTAGAGAGAGAGAGAGAGAGAGAGAGGGAGGGAGGGAGGGAAAGAGTAGGAGCGTGGAAAGCAGCGAAAGATGGATGAGAGTGAGAGGAGGGAAGGGAAAGATAAAGAAGAGGTGGAGGGGGAGAGGGAACGTGAGCCAAGAAGAAAGAAAAAATGGAAACTGAGAAGGAGGCATCTTGATTGGGATGACGGAGGCGAGAGAGAACAGAGGAGGAAAGGGGAGAGCGATGGAGGTGGAGAGAGAGAGAGAGAGAGGACAGGAAAAAGAGGAGGAAAAGAGGAGGAAAAGAGGAGGAAAAGAGGAGAGAGAAAAGGGGAGCGCTCTCCGAAGTTTAAGAATCCAGATGTTTTTCAGAGCGACTGAAGTGAAGCTGGCCAGCAGGGGGAGACTCCACCTGTTGCATAAAGAGCCAGGCGGAGAAATTGATCCTCCACTCTTTCCTGTTCACCGAACATCCGTCTCCATGGGGACCCCCCTGAGGTTCATGTGTGTAGAAATGAGAATATGTCGTGATGTCCACGTCCACATCTGTCCCACTCTGACAGGAAGTTAAACTCATTATAAAACAGTACACCTGCAGCAGGAAGTAGCTTCTCATATGATCCAGCAGAGGGCGCTCTAGTGACCCGACTGATCCCTAAACTAATGCACTAATATCATTCACCCCCTAACTCACCCCTCCATGATTCACAGTGTCGAAGTGAACAAACACACGAGTGTTGGGCGTCTGAACAGTTTAAGAAAAAGATTAAATCGCTGTTTCGACTTTTCACTTTTTTGTCCTGCAAGAGCCTGTGGTGGTTTTTTAAGTGCTGGTATAAGTCGGTCTTCTTTCCGCTCCGATGTAGCGACTTTGGCGTGTCAGGTTTTGCACAGTAGTCGTCTCCTAGATGACCGCCGTGTTTCTTTTCTCGGGGATTAAATCACAAAACTCTGCTTGTAGTTGCGCTGAAGCCGTTTTAAAAAGACGTTCATGTTTCAAAACACGGAGAGCGGGTCAGTACTGATTGGTTAATTTGACCTCTCCATGAGAAGCTTTGCTGCTTCTGATTGGTGATTTTGGCCGGACGGTGAGGAGCCGGCATGTACCGTATTTTTCAGACTATAAGGCGCATTTATAATCCCTAAATCTTCTCAAAAATCGACCGTGCGCCTTATGGATGATTACTTTGTTGAGCTTACTGACTGATTTTATGTGGTACTGTAGGCTGTTTCACGACCTGATCAGCCTCGTAACACGACCCCTGAGCAGTCTACAAGACTGCCTGACTGTGATGTCTGAACTAGGAGTGCGTTCATGTGAAGCAGCCCGGGTTCGGAGTAGCAGTCAATGCGCCGGTGATTAATGCGCCGTACAATCCGGTGCTCATCCGATGTGTTAACACAGACACGTCAGTCACAGTGAGCCGTGCATGAAAAATACGGTAAATGTAAAATATTTGACACACAACAGATCCTGAGTCAGTGAGGGGCGCAGAACAACAAAAACAAAAACAAACAAACAAACAAACAAACAAAAAACGCAGCTTCGGCGATCACATGATGGCGCTGTCTGAAAAGGATAAACCGCTCAGCCCTAAAAACAGGATCTGTATGAAACAGAGAGACTGGAACTCCTGAAAAGTGTCGCATTAACCAGGAATCACTGTCAGGAAATAACAGCATTTCCTTTAATGAAGACTCTGTTTACGTCCACTCAGTCATGATCTGACGGGTGCAGCAGCTGCAGCGTCTTTCTGAACGATGAGCCTAAAAGTCGAGATCATGAAGTACGATTCACTTTGACCCCCAAATCCAGACCCTGCACCCCCGTAACTACGGCGTGGATCAGGTCTGAAATCATGAAGGAGGAAGTGGACTAACACTCCTGCACATTCAGACCCGTTATTTTGGTGTCCACGTGTTTTTAGCATGGAGGATCTGCTGCAGTTTGTTCTATTCTGAGAGAGGAGTGTTGAAAATAGTTCCTCTAAAAGCTGCAACAGTGAAAAAGTTAATTACATAACCGTGTAACACTTCAAAGATCTGGACTCTTGTCGTCTCTCTGTGGCTGCAGAGGAGTGAACTGGAGGTGTCCCGCTCTGGTTTCCCTTCAGGGGGGGTAATTACCTAATGAACAAGATGTCCTGGTTACACACGGCGAGGAGCTCGATGTGGGACATTTTAATCAGCTGTTTAACACAAAAAGACGACGCAGGAACATCGGCGCCGCCTCAGAGTTTTCACCGAAATTCTGCATCGTCACATCAGCGCTTAAAGAAAGGTCAGGAAACATGTTGTGTAAAAATGTGTAAGGTGTTGAGATGGAGTGTGAGAGAGAAGCTGAGAGTGGGTGAGTGGGAGAGAGAGAGAGAGAGAGAGAGAGAGAGAGAGAGAGAGGAGGTGGAAGCTGATGTGGTGGGAGAGAGATAGAGAGTGAGAATCAACAATGAGGAGGAGGACGAAGCACTTACTCTGCCTCTGGCTTCTACAGGGATCTGAAATCTGAAAACGCTGATAATCTGCTTCTCTAATGAAACAACAGCGTCCTGTTGGTCCTCTCTGCCAGCTCTGCCGCCATGATAATAACTCAGAGTTTGTGTTATTGAGGGGGGGGTGAGGTTAATGCAACACTTAGAACTGGTAAAGAAGTTGACTGAGTGCCTTTGATTTAGTCAGCGGACAGAGCGGCGGTGGGCGGAAAACGTGACGAATCCAACTGGCAGACTGGAGCATCAAGGTGAATGTTCTTCAGGAGGAGACCTGAGGAGTTAGAGGCTCCTCAGAGACCATGAGAGGAGCTCCTCCTGAGCCCGAGGTCAGAGAAGACGGACTGAGAGGGATCACATAAACTCCTCACTCCGTCTCTGAAATGATCAGCTGTGAAGAAGAGTCTCCAGGTCTCTGCTGCCACTTCACAGAGACCTGGAGACTCTTCCAGAGTTCAGGAGTTTGTGAGGCTGCACAGATGTTGGATGAGAAGGCCCGGCTCCTCGATGTTCTTTGGGGTTCATCAGGTTCATCCACACCAAACTCTCTCTCTCTGTCATCGATGTCTTTGCGCACTGGTTCACAGTCATGTTGGAACAGGAAGTGGTCATCGCCAAACTGTTTCCACAAAGTTAGGACAGTCTGAAGTCTCTTAGTTTGCTGAAGAACTCAGAGTTTCTTTCACTGCGACTAAGAGGACAAGTCCAGCTGCTGAAAAACAACCGAACACGATAAACAACCAAACTTTACACTCAGAGGAGGAGTGGGCTTTTTAAGACAGTCCCTCAGTCGACTGCCCTCTGTCTCCGGTTCTGTTCAGAACCTTCATGGACAGAATTTCCAGGTGCAGTCGGGGGTGGAGGGGGTCCAGTTCTGCAGGCGGAGGGTCACCTCGCTGCTTTTTGTGGATGATGTGGTTCTTCTGTCTTCGTCGAGCAGTGACCTTCAGCTCTTGCTGGGATGTGAATCAGAACCTCCAAGTCCGAGGTCATGGTCCTCAGTCGTATATAACTTAGATCACCTTCTCCAGGTCGGAGGGGCGGTCCTGTCTCAGGTGGAGGAGTTCAAGTATCTCAGGATCTTGTTCAGGAGTGAGGGTAGGACGGAGCGGGAGATCGACAGGCGGATCAGAGCGGCGTCAGCAGTGATGCGGACGTTTAACCGATCAGTGGTGGTGAAGAAAGAGCTGAGCCGTACGGAGAGACTCTGGATTTACCGGTCGATCTACGTGCCGATCCTCACCTATGGTCATGAACTTTGGGTAATGAGCGAAAGAACAAGATCGCAGATACAAGCGGCTGAAATGGGTTTCCTCCTCAGGGTGTCCGGGCTCAGCCTTAGAGATAGGGGAAGGAGCTCAGAGGAGAACCGCTGCTCCTCCACGTCCAGAGGAGTCAGCTGAGGTGGTTCAGGCATCTGGTTAGGACGCCTTCTGGATGGCGACGATGACGACAACTTAAAAACCGGGGTCAGACCATCCAAAACAGGGACTGTCCCTCAAAATCAGGACGTCTGGTCTCCCTGCAGATCCTCTCTGCTGATGGTCGGCTGAGGCTGAGAGCTCTCGGAGGATTCATTGACCTCAGTCGGGTGGTCCTACACCATCTCACTTTCTCCATGTTTTTTTTCGACTTCCACAGAAGCTCTCTGACGCTGTATCGCTCCCCTCGTAAAATCTCAAAATCCTTGCGTGATGATAGTGATGATAACACGCGTGATCAACGTAATTCTTAACAACCAGTTTATCAATCATCGATTGATCATGCCCATTCCTTCTTCAGACAAGTAGCGTTGCCCCGGCAACCACCAAACCCAGACTCTTCCATCAGATTTCCAGATGGAGGAACCCGTGGACAAGCCTCCTGCTCTAGGGTCCGGTGGCGCCGTGCTTTACACCACTGCATTGCACTCTGGGATGTGCGGCGCGGGCGCAGCTGCTCGCCTGCTGCTCTCTTTGAGCTGATCTGAAGGCCACAACCTCGATGTTTGATTCTCTGCACATGTTGCCATGGAAGCGATTGGAGTAATTAGTGAGCGAATAGTTTTCACAATATGGTGTCTGTGGGGGCGTGTGAGGTGAAGGGGGAGGGGCCTGAAGAACGTATTTTTACCACAAGAGCCTCTTGATTCGTGCATTTCTGATATTTATAATCAGGAGTTTATTTTAAAGGAAGTGATGTCAGCTGATCACCACGATCAGGTCTTTTCAGATGGTTTCTGCTTCTTCTAAAAGTAGATCTTCCCTCTGCACATCAGAAACTCTTCTGATTCCAGCCCCAGATGATCATTGATTTTACTGCTGCTGATCACATGGACGCTCTTACATAAAACTGTTGCCTCGTGCTGCACACACACACACACACACACACACACACACACACACACACACACACACACACACACACACACACACACACACTCAGGGGTGTTTTAAAAGGCCTGTAACATCAGCAGGATATTATGAACAGGCTAATTAGAGGGTAAACGTCCCTCTAGATGCCCCTCTCATGATTGTTTCTCTTCCTGAAATCATTAACCACCTCATCATCTCATCAGACCAACATCACTCCGTCACTCGGGGATTCACTCACGTCTTATTTCCCGTTATCTCTTTTTATTTGCTCTCATCTTTCCGCTCTTCTTCTCTTTCTTTTGGCGACGTTTCGTCTTTTCAGGGAACCGTCAACAACCAAACGGGCATCTTCCCACAATCCTTTGTGAAGATCATCAAACCGCTGCCAGACAGCGAGGCAGAAGGAGACGGTGAAGGCCACACCTACAGCTGCCTGCGCTGCTTCCTCATGACCCCCTCTGGAGTTCAGACTAGGTCAGTAAGAAAGACTCAGACCAAGATTATCGTAAATCAAGATAAACACGGATCAGAAACACACCTGCTGTTCGTAGTTTTTCTCATTTCGATGAACTTTCTCTGAGTGAGTTTCAGAATTCAATATAAATCGTGTAACAGACTTTACTGGGAACATAAATGGTTCTCTGCGCTCCTATCAGTGATCTGAATACAACGTAGAATTTTTCTTGATAGGAGCAGAATCTGAAGGTTTTGTAAAGATTAATCTGCAGGAGAAAAACACGGACTGCCCACATCGGTGTTTCTGTTTATTGTTATGTAATTACTTTGAGAATCCTAAAATTATTCATACCCCTAAAAACAGCATCAAGGAAAAGGTTATGTAAGTTCGGTTTGACTTCAGCAACATATCGACATTATGTCCTTTTTTTAATATAGAGATGAAGCTGTGATAGGCGGTTATTTGATGATATATAAGATATAAAAGTCCTTTAATCCAGGAACAGAACCGTCTGTTCAGATCTCAGCTGTGATATACGTTAGCGAGCAGAGGCGTGTCCGCATCGTTTAGATCAGGGTGGCCTAACCCCGGCACTGACACTGCTGGGGTGGCGTGAAGTATGTGAGCCCACTCACCACTAAATTACATTTATTATTACTATTATTATTAAACATCTGTCAAAACAAACATTAGAATTTTTCTTTTTTAGTTTTTCACATGTAACAAAATCTGAGTTTAAACTTAAACTAATCAATGCACTGAAGCATTTTTAGTAGATAAAAACTGAAGTTAACTTAAAAACAAATAAAAATTAAACTCACATTGAAAATAAAAGTCAGAATAAAAATAAAGATAAAAGCCTGAAAACTTTAAAAACCTTCATTTTAACTCATCTGTGAGAGTTTTCCGTATTTAAAGATAATTTCTGAGGACTTTGGGATTAAATTTGTTTATTTATGAGGATAAAGTCAGAACTAACAAGAGTTAAGTCTTAAGAAAGTGATTACTATAGTGAATAAAGTCGTAATAAAATAATTACTTACAAAAACAAAGTTGTAATAAAATAATTAATTACAAGAATAAAGTTGTAATAAAATAATTAATTACAAGAATAAAGTTGTAATAAAATAATTAATTACAAGAATAAAGTTGTAATAAAATAATTACTTACAAAAACAAAGTTGTAATAAAATCATTATTTACAAGAATAAAGTTGTAATAAAATAATTAATTACAAGAATAAAGTCGTAATAAAATGACTTTATTAAGACTGTATTTTCTTTGGTAATGACTTTATTCTCCTCCAACTTGAATCTTGAAGTTTTATTATTTTCCTTATGTGTCACTAATAATCATATCAGTCATATTTATTCTTGTTTTCTGAGAGAAAAATTCCTCGTTTCCTTTATTTCTCCGAATGTTCTCCTCGGTTGTAAAATGTTGTAGACCTTCTCTAAAGAGATGACCGTCTCCTCCCTCCCACTCCCACAGAGACGTGTGCGTTCAGGAGGACCTCAGTATCCAGCCGACGTACAAGGACCTCCTGTCTCGAATGAGGTTTGTGTGTTCACAACTTTTCCACCCTTTTCCTCGACTTTGTGTCTTTTTTTTACCGATTTTTTGGGGGGTAAAAAAATGATTATTGAGTTTCATGCTGAGTTTTTCATTTGCACCCACGTGGGATGTTTTTTGTGGCTGTTGTGTAGCTGCGGAGGGGAAATGAGTGTATGCATCCTGACACCTGTGAGTCGACGACAAACACAGACGTGTTAATGGAGCCGACAGATTTCACAGGCGCAGGAAAAACCTCGTATTTTGTCGTTTTAATCGCTCTAAAATCTTCTGTTTTTGGTGTTTGTGTGACAGGATTACCTCAGAGTCGTGTTTCTAATTTTTACCTGTTGACCTTTGACCTCCACTGTTTAAAGCGTCAAGGAAGTGTTGAGCATGTTTTTGGATAAATTAGACTTTAAAGAAGGTCACAGGAAGTGGAAAAACAACACAGACGTGGTCGAGAAAAAGCCGTGAAGGTGATTTTTATTCAACATGCAGAACAAAAGAGACACTTTAGGAAATTTACAACAAGAGAAGCTGCTGAGCAAGAGGACGAGAACATGATCAGGTCCATGAAGGCCGTCCATGAAGCCACCAGCACAGGATTCTAGTGGGCAAAGTGGAGCCGACCCAAGAAGACCACCCCCTTAGCCACGTCCCACCAGGAGAACATCATAAACAGGCATCCTGACCTCGGGAAGGGACAGTTGAAGTTCACCAGCCTGGATCCACCAAACGAGCCCTGCTGGAGCTTCAAGTCCCAGAGGAAGAAGAAGTCTTTGAAAAAGAAGATCTCCAAATACGTATATGATATGATATCATCATTGATCAGTTCACCTCGATAACGATAAATAGACGATAACTACTCCACCAGCTGCTCACCCCCTCCCACATTAACTTCGTCTACTTCAGCCGCTCCAACTTTCTCTCCGTCCTCCATCTCCTCACCTGTCTTTCCCTCTTTGTTACAGACTGGATGGGGCGGAGTCACGTCTCTGACGTAGGACAGCGTCTTAAAGGGACATGAGACTGTAGCCTACCTACACACATCCAAAAACAACTTTGATTTATTGATTTGGTATCACTTTACAATAACCTGAACTTATTAATGATGAGCAGATAGTTTATTAATGTTTAATCATCATTTATAAATGGCATACAGACCATTAATCAATTATAAATTTTACAATTTTAATACCTAAATTTACAATAACCATCTGAGTAATGTTTATAGATGGATTATAAACAAATATTAATCATTTACAAACTGACTCACATTTGAATCTAGATATTTTACAACCAACATTTAAACCCTATATAAACCTTTAATCAATAGTCCAATAATAATTAATGAACATTATTAATCATAACTTCATTGCTTGTAAATGGTAAAGTCACTATTAACTTACATTAATAAACTATCTATTTGCCATTTATAATTGATCTACATGCTGTTTTTAAATAATGATTAAATATTGTTAAACTTGCTATTCACCAATTATTGATTATGGTTATTGTAAAGTGTTACCATTGATTTATTTTTTGACAGCGAATGTACTGATCTGGGTAAAATGACGTCAGTTATTGCCGTAAATTACGGTATCTGTAAATTTCCGGTTTATCGCCCAGCCCTACGATCAACCTCAGCCGGGTCACCTGGAGGAGGGAGAATGATGCTGAAAGACCATCGCTGAAGACGTGTCCAGAAGTAACTGGGCGCTGGCAGGGAGGGCAGGGAACGTTTGGAGTGTGTGTGTGTGTGTGTGTGTGTGTGTGTGTGTGTGTGTGTGTGTGTGTGTGTGTGTGTGTGTGTGTGAACTCCTGAATAAACGAGCATGTGTAAAAGTCCATTACCTGTCCAGTCCACCTCCAGGGCGCATGTTTCAGCTGCAGTCTGATCCTCTCCATCTCTCTCTCTCTCTCTTTCGTTCTCCCTCCATCCGTCATTATCGGCTCATTTAGATCAGTCAGCGTCTCCATGATTCGCCGTTCCCGCTCATAATCAGTTCATTTATTCCGCTCATCTGCTCATTATTGTTTTTGAGCCGAGTGTGCCCCGGAGTAGGATGGATGAGACTCGGGTTTTAATTTGTCTGAGCTCTGATAAAGTTTGTGGGGGGGGGGGAGGAGGAGAGAGGAGGGAGAGAAGGAGGAGAGAAGGAGGGAGAGAAGGAGGGACTGAAGCAAATCCAAATGTTTCTGGACGATTCGAGAAGTAAATGAAAACAAAATGAGTTTCCCTTGAGTCTTAATGAGCTTCAGATTAAACTCAAAAAGGTGCTTTTCTCTTTCTGTCCAAACAGTCACTTCACATTAAAGACGGAGTTTGAAACCGGTCATGATACGACCAAATCATGAAGTTTGACGATGAATTCATGTGATTAATTAAAAAAATCAGTTAAATACAGTTTTCTGTGTTCTTGAACGCAGCCTCCGTTCTCTTGAATGAGCTGAACGCCGTCATCAGAAGAATCAGTCGGGCTTTAATGAAATCTCTCCTGGACCAGGATAAAGAGGAAAACCGGTCCTCTAAAACCTCCCTGTATTTTATTTCTCACTGCTGGTGGCAGGAAGTGACTTTGTCTGTTTTTTTATTTGCATCTCCGTCGTCTGATGAACCGTTTCATCATGTTGTTCCTCCAGGACAGTGAAGCTCATGTGCTGCGTCTGTTTCTGTCTCTCTCTTCTTCACCTTCTCCTCACTCCGAGTTGTCAGGATTCATATCTGCTCCTCTTTCCGGTGTTTCTCCGGTCCAGCACATGTTTTCTCGGTGATAACTCTCAGAGCCAAATTTTAATTAAACCCTCACACATCCACGAAGGCCTTCAGAGGGCACACGTTCCCCTCACTGGAAGCTTTTTTAATCATGTCCCCGTTAAATTAGTTTTTATTGCTTTTAACATGAAAGTCCTCGACTGCTGCAAATGAAAGTTTATCTTCCTGAGAACAAACTGAGGATGAAAAACAACCAAACCTTAGAAAAGAGTCGAGGTCTGACGTCTCTCTGTTTCCGTCCATCTGTCTGTCTGCAGGACCGTCTTCAAGGAGGACGACATCGCCCTCAACTACCGCGACCCCGAGGGCGACCTCATCCGCATCCTGGACGACGAGGACGTCCAGCTGATGATCAAGGAGAGCAGAGGTCAGCAGGGCAAAATCAACAGACCTGTCAATCAGTTTCCATGGGAACTGCACATGACCCTGACCTCTGACCTATCTGTTTACAACACTGAGGCCTGAGGGACGAACGGTCGAGGGGAGGAAAGATCATAATCAGTATTCATGCACGCCATCTGTCAGTTCATGGTCGTCACATTTCACTCATTAATAAAGTCATTTCATCACTCCTTCACTTTTTCATGCTTTCATTTTTACACTAGAGGTGCAGACAGGTGTGTCAGCCTGTGAGCCTCAGCCCAGGGCAAAGAAATCTAACCCCCGATCTCCACCTTCATCCTGATCGTCTCCTAAAAGGTCGTATCCTCCGATCGTAGCTGATCGTAACCATTCAAGTTAACGTGTCAATTTACACCGACTTCTTTCCGTTCCTCTGCGGATCGCCGGACTCCTCAGCTGATCACAAGAGTTCTATTTTTTCTGGACGCCGGAGCATGGCGGATAAATTCAGCACAGATTAACCCGTGCTGGAAAGGAAGTCGGGCACAGACACAAAATAAAACATCCGGCTTCTTTTCAAAATAAAACATCCGAACAAGTGAAAGGTTTTTAGACGTCATTTCACCCCGATGACACCATGGATGAGGAGATGCTGATTCTAGAAGTCTAGAAGTAGATTTCCTCCTCTGGAAGGACACAATCTACTGCTTATATGTCTATGTGTCTGTCTTTAGAGAGACGACTCGTTATCGCGAGATTGAACGTGAATCTGCAGGTTCTTGGGAGTTCTTGTGAACTCTGCCATGAAATTTGCCTCACGAATGGATCTGGTAGGAATTGGCGAACAGCGAAAATCGCCGTCTCGATCAGAGCCATTCCGGATGCAGTGGAGATCCAGGGTTACACCACCTAAAAGTAGGGCTGGGCGATAATCCGAAAATTTGGAACAATAACCGACGTCATTTTGCCCATATCAGTATATTCAATGTCAAATAAATAAATAAATCAAAGTTGTTTTTGGATGTGTGTAGGTAGGCTATGGTCTCATGTCCCTTTAAGATGCTGTCCTACGTCAGAGACGTGACTCCACCCCATCCAGTCTGTAACAAAGAGGGAAAGACAGGTGAGGAGCTGGAGGACGGAGAGAAAGTTAAAACGACACGTTTCTCCTGATTCGTTCACTGATCGGTGAAAAAGATCCGATCGCTGACGTAGAGTCCGCTCAGTCGATCCCCTCTGTCTCGTTCTCATCCTGAATCCTCATCTTCTCGGTGTGTCGGTGTTTTACTCAGGAAATCCACATCACGACAGTTTTTCTTCATCTGTAATCTGAAGTTTTTCTCCTCGTCCTCCTCTCTGAACAGCGTCTCTCAGGCGCTGTGGAAGTTTCAGGTGTTTTTACCCTTTTTCTCGTCTGTCAGACACATCACAGTCAGGCTGATGAATCGATCTGACAGAAATGTGACTTTTTTACCGTCCCTCTGCAGAGGACGTCTTTTTGAGGCTGTTTTTAGCAGCAGGATGAAGTCGACCCTTTCCTGTTGCTCAGCTGTCCTCCCGGGACGCTGAGGTGTTGATGGTGGATTTTTAGGTGTAAATGGATCTTCTAGTGATGATCTGATCCTGTGAGGTTCAGCACTTCACCTCTGAACACCCTGACATGAACTCAGATCACTCTATTTGTTACAGTTTGATATAATCACGTTTTCCCTCATTTCCCCTCACCACGGTCAGCGTTTCATTAGTCCAGGGATTGTGAAGCTCGCTGACCTCGGTGCGACTTTGTCAAAGTTAAAAAAACACTCAGCTGTTTGTCGTGACGCCGTATAACAGCCGCGCTTCACGACCACGATCACTCTCGACGTCCTCACCGCTCCAGGCTCGGGGATCGCTCCGTCCTCGCTCTTGTTGTTGTTGTTGTGATAAAAGGGAGAGCCCATCTCAGCCGCCGTGGCGTTAACCCGCTGTCACAGTTTCCTCTTACATTTCTCTGATGCTTTCATCCGGGAAAACGCTGAGTCAGCAGACGGGCTTCAGGTCGCCTTCAAGGACGCACTGACGGCGAGGTGGAGAGTAACCTCCGGGTGAAGTCTGAACTTTTAGTCTTAACTTCCTAAATGTGTCAAAACTTTACGGTTATATCGGCTCTTATTAAAGGAGCCGTGGTCGTGGTCGTGGTCGTGGTCGTGGTCGAACGCTCTCAGTACAAACTGACTTTAGAGCCTGAATACGAGCAGACAGTTAAAGGGTCTGTGAGAAACAGATGAAAAGTTCTACTTACATTTTGACATGAGGAGGAACTACGCTGCAGTTTTACAATCAAGCTGTGATAGGGACCTTTAATCGTGAAACTGGGCGCCGTTCTCTGACTTTACGCCGCTCTGCTTCAGTCGCTGTCGAAGTGTCGAAACTGTCGCAAACCGCGAGGGACAAAGAGTTGCTGTTGCAAAGATGGCTAGTAGAGGAAGTGACGTACGTTTCACACATGTGCGGTACAAATCGGGTTTCTGGGACGGATCAGGCTGTTAGCTCTGCATGTAGCCACGTTAGCATACAGGAGCTGCTGTGGCATCAGCTGATTTCTCTTAGTTCAGTCTAAAGAAGCCCATCGTTGGTCTCCTTGAAGTGATTCCTGCATGAATAAGTCACGTGTTTGTCTCATGAACAGTGAAGGATGCTCTTTGTTCATCTGTCGGCTGGTCGCCTCCTGGATCTGACTAAATCAGATTCAATCTTGAGGAGCGATTAATCTTCTCAGCGAGGCCGACTGCATCACCTCCTGGAGAAGCGTTCGCTCCTGTCTCTTCATAAATCCCTCTCCGTCGATCTGACCCGCTCCGCCTGTTTGACATTCGCTCTCTTTCACGCTCCGTGTCTCTCCGTCGATCATCCTCAGTCTCTCTGTTTCAGAGGGACGTGCAGCTTCTTCTCATCTCAACCTTTGACCAAAATTAGAATTTAGATGTTTGTTTCTGCTTCATGATGCAGATGAAGTTTGTGTGAGTCTGTGAGCTGCAGAACACCGTGAACCTTCACTGGAACAGGCTGAAGTGGAATAAATGAGTTATTTATGTTTACATGCAGATGAAACTGGACGCAGTGTGACTCTGTTTTCATGTTCGTCCATGAAAAGGCCGGGAGAGCAGCAGCAAAGACCCTCAGAGCGAGTCTGAAATCAGCTGGGTTACTCACCGCTCACAGAATTCACTTCATCTCAAACTTTAGTGGGTTCCTCCACAGCAGCCTCTCCAAAAACAATTTAGATGTTTGAGTGATGAGAGAGAAAAACCTGCCGACTGTAAAAAAGAGGAAGTGACATCACAGCGTGTGTGTGAACTTCCTCTAGTGCTGTTCTGAGTGGGTACATGTGGAGTTAAGTGTTACGCTGCTTTTTCAGAAGGAGAAGATTTACGTAACTTCTGCCTGACGGGAGAAAAACTAGAGGAGAGAGAAGAAGAGAGGGTGAGGAGAGGGTGAGGAGAGGGTGAGGAGGGTGAAGTAGACGGGAACAGATGGAGTCAGAGGAGACAGGAACCTGTGTAGGAGAATGAACCTGCAGGTAAATTTAGTCCTGGTCTTTAACGTTTTCCTGTTTCACCTCAGAAAGGTGATCGAGTCTCCAAACCTGTGACCAAGAATCTGAACCGTTTCATTTACTGACTCAGCGTGGAGAGGAACAGCTGATCCAACGAGTTTTCACACTAATGTCATTAATCAACCAAAAGATGAGACAAGATAGGGCTGCTCGGTAACTTCACTTTAAATACTAATCAGATTATTTCATTACGACGATGTTAAAATCGACAAAATCACCAAATCAATTTTCCTCTCTATCATGTTTCAGGAGCTCTCCCCAGTTCCCACACACACCAGTGTAAACAAACATGGCGTTTACAAAAGAAGGCGATAATTTCGTGGTTAAATAGGACAAGAGCGAGTCAGTCGTGTTGAATTGGTACGACTTCACAGTTTCAGATGAAGAGTAAACCACTCCCCGCTGTAAAGTCTGTCTGAAGGCGGTATCAACCCGTCACCATGTAAACAAACACTTAAGTTTTTTGTCGTATCGGCGTTTCAGGTGACTGTAAACGGTACTTTTTGAAAACGGGTCAGAGAGTGAATAAATCTGTAAACGACGACCATTTCATCTCCGTGTGGATGTCTATCTGCATCTCTGGAAACGATCATGTGACACACAGAGGAACTCTTTTATGGCGCCAAAACAACCTTTATACACATGCTCTGTACTCTTCTTCAGCGTTACAGCGCCACTTACTGGCTTGACATATGAACTACATCTTTTTCAGTGGTTTAGTTTTGAAAAACGATAGAAAAACTTTATTATAAGAATAATTCACATATAAGTGAAGTTTGATGAAGTCGTCACTAAATAAAAAATCAAAAATCGAGTTTGTAGAAAAAAATCTTCACTCAGTCTTGTTGACGTTTTGGGACTAAATGCTCATAAATCTTAGTCATTTGGTTCCACATTTTCAAACAGTCAGATTTATTATCAATACTTTGATTATTGACAGCTGGCTGAAAAATGAATCTTTTTTGACTTTCTCTCTTTTTAAAAATGAAAGGTAAACACAAACAAAAAGTTCCTTACAGTATCTTTAATTCCTTTTTACTGGAAGTCCTCACTCAGTCTCGTTTAAGTCACCTTTGACCTTTAGGGACTAAATGCTCATAAATCTTAGTTTCTGCCACACTGACTGTTACTCTTCAACAATATTTAACCTCTGTAAAGATGAATAAAGGGTTTATTTTGTACAAACATGTCAAAAGTTAAAGAGGAGTGGGTTTATGGAGTGATTTTCAGCAGTTCGGTTCTGCACTGAGGGTCTCTCTTGGTGAAGAGACGGTGGCCTTCAGAGACATAAAGATGATAAAGTTGATCTGGTCGTTTCCGGTCATCAAACTTTGTGCATTTTCACATCTTCTTATTGGACACTGATGCTTTTACACTTGTCTGCAGGAGTCTGTCGGAGGGTCTCACCTCAGATCTGATCTGATCTTCCACTTCAGTTTGTTTGTCTTTTCTTTTTTTTCTTCATGCTTTTGATTTCATCCACAAACCTGCTGATATCCAGAGCCGCTCACAGCTGCACGTTTGTCTTTTATCTGATCTGTAGGAGTCTGAGTTATTTTACATAAACCCTCTCCTCTCTCCCGTGTTCATCCTCTCCTGGATCAGCTGGAGTACTGTGAAGTGCTGCCCCCCTCTGGTCAGAGTGGAGTACTGCAGAGTTGGCTCACAGCTCAGGGACTCATGATTGCTGCAGTAACAGATTTCACAGAGTTGTGTTTCCAGTCATTGTCGGTGTGAATGCAGGTTTGTTTACATCGTTTCTTCCTCTTCAGTTCATCTGCAGATATTAGAGACATAACTACACTCAAACTCAAACACAAACTGATGTCTGTGGACTTCATCCACACTCATGACCGCAGAGAGAAGAATCACCAACACAGACCTGAAAATACTGCATAAAACAGGCAAATGGAGGAGTGCAGGAAACAGAAAAGAGAGACGGAGATGATGAAGTACACGCAGAGTAAAGATTAAATGACACCATTCAGCTCTGTGATCCTGACACAAGGGGGCGCTGTTGGACCGCTCATGGTTTTGTGTAACTTTTTTTTCCCCCACACTTTCCATCCCTGTGTCAGCGTCCTCTCTGAAACACAGAACAACAGAATAATCTTTAGAAAACAGACAGTAAGAAGCGTGTCCTAGAAAAAAGCGAGCTGTGATAGGAGTGACAGAGGAACCCGTTTTACTTTCTCCTCACTCCTGAAATTTTCTGCAGATCCTCCAGGGCACTGACCTTAAAACTTTCAGATTCACAAGTCCTGAACAAGAGACAGAGAGAAATAAGAGGTGGGATGTGATGGAGAGACCGTCAGAGTGATCTTGTTTACAGGTGTAGGTAAAGAAAGCTTCAGTCAGAGCTCAATTCTGAGTCTGAACTGAACTGCTGTCCTTGTCCCGGATCATGTTCACTGGACAAGAATTGAATTATTGATCGAAGTGTGTCCACCTTTACTTCAGGAGGAGGTGATACGTTTGTTAAACTCTTTACTATCCTGTTGATGTGTAAACAGGGTTTCTGCGGGGTCTTCAGAAATCTCAAAACCTCTAAAATCCAATAACTTAGTTTATATGTATAATAGTTTGTTTAAAGTGTTCAGATTTCACTTCATGTCTTTTCTACTTTGATGTTTAAATAGATCTTAAATTGTTTTCATTAAGGTCTTTAAAAGTCTTTAAAAAGTCTTAAATTTGACTCGTTGAACCTGCAGAAACCCTGCGTTAGTATGAAACAGTGAAAACTCGTCACCTCTGCAGCTCTGTTCTGTTTCTGTCTTTTTTACGTCCTTTTAAAGTTTTCCTTTAACCACCTGACGTCCTAACGACACGTTTCAACTCAAAACCTTCAGTTTAGTTTCTGTCTGATTGAGAAAATCCAACTTCAGTGAAACTTAAGTGTTTACATGTTAGATTTTCAGAGACCTGCTGTTTATTTTGAAGGCAGACTGATGTTCAGACGTCTTCACTCGTCTGCTGAAAATGATCCTGTTTTTTCTACCTTGGATGTTTTTCTTCATCCTGCTGTGAGTCAATCTTTGGTGTATTTCCAGTCTTAACTCAGAAATTTCTGTTTGGGTCTGAAGAGAAAAACTTTAGGTGATATCTGAGTGAAGATTCTCACATGCTGCCTGTTCTGAAATCCAATCATTCATTTTTAAAAACCCATAAAGTCAGTGCAAACTCCCGCAGAGCGAAAAAGCGTCTGTAATTTTGTCGAAGTTTGTGAACATTCACTGCTGTATAAATCTACAGCCTGTTCTAGATCTAACCTCAGACATGCAGCAGGCGTCGCTCTGGATCAGTCGGCTCTCTGTAATCTGTCCTCTCTCTCTGTAAACATGAATCAGCTGATGGAGCAGCTCTTGAAATGGTCTGTTGTCAGAATTTCTCAGGATACAGTTGAAGCTCCTGGATCGTTGTGGAGCTCCTCCATCTTTTGTTGTAAGGTCAGTGTTGGATGAACTCAAACACTTCGATTCTCGGCTTACAACCACGACCAGGTCATCATCACTTGAGGATGTAGCCGCCATTGTTCCTCCTCCTTCTTCCCTCTCCCCTTCTGTTCTCCTGTGGCGTCTTTAAGAAAAGGCGTAAACCGAATATTTCACATTTTCACCGTGTCTAACGACCTTCACTGTATCTGCATGTCTGAATAAAACGTTTTTGACCTTCTAGAGAACGAGACGGCGTTGGTAAACGCACACAGCTTCAGTTATCATACAGACAGTTTGATGAGGATGTTTTGACTCTTTTCAGTCGTGTGTTTGAGACTCAGACCGAAGACGGTCCTACTCAGACTTTTGACATTTTTCTGACCCGTGTATCAGTGACACACAGAAGAACATGCATGAGAAACCTGACCCTTAGTATGACCCTCAATATGACCCCAACTACCTACAGCAGCATCATTCTCTCCTGGTGGAACTTCTCAGTGCTGACCACAGAGGGGCGCTGTTGATCCGTGAAGGTGCCAGATGAGTGGACATGCTGCAGAGCCAGAGTTCATCTTCAGCAGAATCATCATGGATGGAGCCGTCAGCATCAGGACCATCACCACCAACAACAACATCAGCAGTTTCCTGCAGGTGAGAGTCTCTGAAAACGACCTCCTGAAGATCTCTGCAGTAACGGGTCATCAGGAAGTTTCTCTGGACCTCCTGATGCTAAAATGGAAAAAATATATCAGAGCAGCAGTGAGTGGATGAAAGAGCACAACGCTGCAGTGAGTTTTCCATCAATAGAGAGACGAGGAGGAGGAGGAGGAGGAGGAGGAGGAGGAGTGTGTGTTTTTATGGGGGAATTGTTCGATACTGTCGTCTCCACTTAGTCCTGCAGGCTCTGAAGGGAACGGCAGACTGAAAAGGAGAAAGAGAGGGCAGAGAGAAGGAGAGGAGGAGAGGAGACGGGCCAGTGAGCAGCGCTGTACGTCTTCAAACGGGGCGAGTGGAGGGAGGTCCACAGATGGTCCGAGACACACAGAAGGTCGATTCTGAAGCTGTGGAGGAGGCCGAGACTGCTGGGAGTCTGTTGTCAAGAACTTGGCCTGAGATGTTGGTGTGAGGAGTGTGTGTTTCTGTGTGTGTGTCTCTATGTCTCCGCTTGCATCTTAAATCTGTCTCTCTTTGATATGAAAGACAGGAGGATGAGTTAGTGTGGGGCTGAGATGGGTGGGTGGTGGGTGAGGAATAAAAGAGAGAGAGAAACAGAGGGGGGAGTGAAGAATCAGCAGAGAGGTTTCTGAAAGGAGCCCACAGTGAGAGGCTCAGAGTAATAAATCAGTTTTCTGGATTACAGTAAACCGGGCAGATTGTTTATTTGGTGAGTGGGATTTTTTTATTCCCATGAGTGTGAGAGTTTGAGTTAGAGGGGATTTTTATTCTTTTAGGCATAAACTGAAAAACACAAACACAAAAACGACAAAATAGACGATATCTGTGTAAAACCTGAGACTCTTCTCTCTCCACACATTTACAGTTTATTACAGTTTCAGCTTCATGACCTTCCTCTGGTCCTGGAGTAGAAACATGTTTGGTTGTAGCTGTTGAGATCGGTTGAGACAGTTTAATTTTAGCCTTTAGCAATGAGCTGAAATCTGTAGATGAACATAAAAAGTTCAAACACTGAGAAGGACAGAGACCGTTTGAAAACTGCTCTCTGTGTCGGATGTTTCAGCTTCCTCCAAAGAAACCATCGTTGAAGACGGACGTGTTCGTTTCCTCAAAGACGGTTTCATTCACTCAGAACGTTATTGAAGTTATTGGCTGAATATCGAGGACGTCGTCTCAGGCTGCAGGGGGCGCTCTGACAGTGTGGTCCTCTGTTCGTATCTTTAAAACTGAGATATCAGAGTTAGAGCTTTACTTCAGTTTAATCCAGTGAACATTCAGACCTTATTATCGTTCTTGTTTCTGTTTTCATTCAGAAGAAGAAGAATCAGTGAAATGGACGATGACATGGATGGTAGTTTTTTTTATCCGTTAAGTTTCAGACGTAGCAGGTCACAGGTCTTTGATCGTAAAGAGGGACGGATGGATGTTCACCGGTATCTAAAATGGAAGACAAACTGTCGGTGTGTGGGCGCTCTGAACCGTATGATACCTTTGCTTTTAAATAAAGAGGAGCTCGTCTGGAGGAGAGCGAGGGAGTGAGGAGGTCAGACCACCTGGTAAATTATAAAAAACTTTGTCTATCACTTTATCCTGATGGTTGAATTGGCAGGAAGTACCGTTGATTTTAACCTTGACACACGACTGAAGCGAGTAAATACTTTTAATTCATGCGTCTGGATTCAGATGGTTTTGCTCGCGCTCGGTGTGGACGCCCCGTCAGAGACAGGGTCAGATGTTCAGAGTGGAGATGCTGCTCCTCCATGTTCAGAGGAGTCCGATGAGTTGGCCCAGGCCTCTGATCGTTGGTGAGGTGTTCAGGGCAGGTCCCACCGGTAGGAGACTGAGGACACCCTGGAGACACCGTGTCTCTTAGCTGGTCTGGGAACAGTTGATTTCACCTCCTCGAATATTTCAGTGAGATAAGATCAAGTGTGTGTGTCCGTCCAAACGTGAAGGTGACCAAGTCGACTGTCATCCTTCCACCGACGAAGACGTTCTCCTCTTCTGAAGACAAAACAGATGGATGTGGGTCAGAGAACAAAGGTACAAAGAAACACACACACACACACACACACACATGTGTGCGGTAACACACCCATCAACACACAACCCGCCAACACACAGGAACACACACTGAACTGACACTTCTCATCGTCACACAACATCACTGTCATCGGAATAACCTGACCCACACACACACACACACACACACACACACACACTCACACACACTCACACACACACACTCATGTCTGTGGGTGTGTCAGTCTCCAGACCAGTGGTACACACAATAGTCTATTGTCAACACTGACTGACAGAGACAGGAAAGCTGTAAAAGTCTCTCTTTCTCTCTCTCTCACTCTCATGTTCACTCAGTCAAAGTGGGAAACTCCTGAATTATTCCGATCTGTGTCAGCTCCTCTACGCCGAACTTTACGGCGTTTCCAGCCGTCTGATGTGCGTGTTGTTCGTTCCTCTGACATCCATCATTCTTATCGTGTTTCTCTTCATTCTTGTCTGTCTCCTTGTCCCCTTGTGCCATTTTTGTCTCCTCCATTGTCTCTGGCTGACGGCTCTCCCTAAATCCCGTTATCTCTCTGCCGTTTCCTCCTCCTCCTCCTCCTCGCCGCTCCGCTCCTTCTGCTGTGCTGGCATCTGAAACAAAGGGGGAAAATGAAAGCCTTTGTACTTCAGTGACTTTGTATTTGATGTCGGAGCGGAAGCTTTTTCATGACGGTCCAAACTGTAATTAGGGTTGGCCCGTACAATGAGCTGCTGGCCTTGATGGGCCGTCTGTGGATAAACTACTGAGGGACTCACACCTCAGAGCTGTTTGGGGGCGGTTTAATATCTGCGCTGCTCTGACCGAGGTGTGTTTGAGCTGGTTTCTGTGGTCTGCCTCACAGTGACACAGCTGAATCCACAGATCCTTTTATCAGGCCATGATGGAGCTCCTTCACGGGTAAACTCCTGTGAACTCCTGAGCTGAACCTGACGGCTGCAGCCTCTGTCTGCAGGATTTAAAGACCGAAAGGCAGAATATCTAGTACCAAAGGGTTACAGCATGAATATATCTGCTTCAAGTGGTCACCCAAAAGGGAACAACCAACCACTGAGCTTTTCTTGGTCTAAAAGAGTCTAATAAACGTCTAAATGTAGTCGAGACGACTGGTCTAGGATCAGGTACCACAGGTCTGAAAATGAAGGTTTTTTACACGTCTAAATTAAGTTTAGACTAGCCGGCTAACAGAGCTTTAGCTATACTACACTGTCTGTTTCTCAACAGCTATCATCATTATTTTGGTTAAGTATTAGAGATCAGTGATGGGACTCACATCTGCCTTTTGAAATAAGTAGTTATTAAAAAACGGGTTAAAGAGCAGCGTCTGAATTCTGTCTAAAGATATACAGAATCTAGGAGGTTAAAATTAGGTTTTAAAATATACAGACGTCTAATAACCGTCTACTGCTCAGTGGGGTGTCGTCCATTACTTTGTAGTGTGGGATACTGACATCTAAACATACTACTAATTACACGAATCATGGCGTCTTTGCGGTCTGAATTTAATACGATCTTTTCTCGCAGTGATCTCATCAGCTCCTGACCCTGATACTTTGGTTTCTGTATGGTTTCTCATACTCGCAAGTGGTTTGTGATCTGCGATCTTATTGTCAGAAAATCCCTCAGTCCAGGTGTCCACACTCAGGTCAGAGACCCGTCTCTAGTCGGTTGACTAAAAGCGAGGTTGAGTTAGTTTTACCGATATGGCGACCGCCGACGATACGCCTCAAAACTCGGCTTTGAAATCAAATAGGTGACGTCACCGACACTTTCAGTTATAGTCCTAACCTGTGATACACCCCACATTGTACTTGCTAATTATGCTAACCTATTGTTACCATGAAATAAGCAGAAATAACATGGCGGGGGTGAAACCGTTAGCATGGATAGAACGGTATCGTCAGCATATCGCCTGATCCTGAGAGAGGAATAAACCGAAACTAAGATCTGGTAAAGATTTAGTTGGATTACTGTTTTGCCGTCTTAAGTCTCACAGGAGGTTTGGCAGTAAGATTTAGTTTTCTGTGTTTCCCAACAAGATTAAATTCACCCTGAGAAGAAATATGTGAGGATTATTTTATCATTTATCATGAATTTAGAAGAGAGCAGATTCTGACATCGACTCAGTTCTTGTCAGTAAAACAGTAAGTTATACAAAAATGACACCGTCACTCATCACATCAGGACCCAGGAGAAGAGTGTTTAATTAAGACAAAACATAAATCATTAATTGACTCCGAGAGCAGGATGAAGTTCAGCAGAAACCTCCACAGTTTGACGTCCTGGGATCAAAACTCTGATCCAGGATTTCTCCTCAGGAGAGGCTGAAAATGATGCTTCTCATTAAACCTTTACCTTCTTGGTGGATTAGTTTTAATCCGTCTTAGTCTGTAAGTGCCTTTACAGTATTGGACTCATGCACAGATGTTAAGTACTTTAATTCAGTACATGTTTACCTTCATTGGTTCCTTTCGCAGCAGACCATCAGCCAGACTTCCACATAAACAGCTTATCTTACATTATCTGACATCTGACCTCGGCTCACAATAGCTGGAATTGTCCCGTGCAACTTTTCTATACTATGTCAGGCTCTTCAGACTTTGTCCTGTATCAGCATGGTCAAGTGAGGATTACTGCAGAG
This sequence comes from Xyrichtys novacula, assembly GCA_962446985.1. Taxonomy (NCBI): domain Eukaryota; kingdom Metazoa; phylum Chordata; class Actinopteri; order Labriformes; family Labridae; genus Xyrichtys; species Xyrichtys novacula. Next base: position 38,655,687 of record OY660866.1, read on the forward strand.
CTGAGGCTGAATCTGAAACAGCACATGTGAAAAGTTTCTGAGCTCTTTAAACCCGATCGCCCCGCACGCCTCTCATCACGAACGTCAAACTACCAGAAACCCTTAAAGTCCGTTCTGGTTCAGAGAGGAGACTCCCTCTGTCTGCCCTCAGATGTGTGTTTGTGTCGTCTTCTCTTACAGCCCTCAGCCTGCAGCTGTGCCTGTCAGAGGCGGCGGATGCAGGTCGTGTTGAGTGTGTCTGTGTGCCTGTATACACTCGTGAAAAAGACCGAAGAGGCTCCACTTTTACTTTCCAAACATCCTGAGGAGGGAAGAGATTCTGACTTCAGTGAAACCCTCAGCATGTGTGGAGGACAGAAGTGAGCCAAAGTGCAATCATCCCCTATCAACAGGGATCCTCTTTCACTCACTAACCACCTCCACCACTTAAGCTTGAAACTCTTAAATAGGACAAACTGACATGTTTGACCCGTAAGAACAACAAACCTGGTCTTTTTTTTCACTGAAATACCAAGAAAACAGCTTCAGAAACAGGTTTTTAAAATTAATTAAACTTAATAGAAATATTATGGAAGTCTATTCAGGTAATCGCTTCAGAAACTCATCAGGAACTTTTAACATTTGCTTATTCCACCTTCTCACATGAGAGGATTTGGTGATTTCCGTTATTTGCACCAATAAGGGCCTGTGTCCACTGACACACTGGCACTTTCAGCTGCTGTGATTTCACTCGCTGTACAAAGAAAATATAGAAACCAATTTGTAGAAATCGATCTAAATCTAGACCTGGAAATGAGTGTGAGACGTTATCTCTCCTTGCAGACCTCTGCCATCGTCGTTATCAGGGTCGATTTTAAAATGCCGCTCTCTTGATTCTGATTGGTCCTGATCTTGAACTATAACAGCAACCATAATAAATAGATAACTCTAAGAGTGTTTTAGGCACCTGGGATGTCCAGGATGTTGCACTAACCCAAGGAAACCCTAAACTGATTTGGTTTTTGTAGAGGCTGGTGACATTGGTAGATAAAATTAGGGCCCAAACCGATATGGATTTTTGGGGGGTGATGCCAATACCGATTATTGGGGTGTCCGATTACTGATTAATCGGCTAATTTTTAAAATTTTTCATTAAGTTATAAAATAAAATATATTGTAGATATCTAGAGTATACTATATACCGTAGATATACTGTAGGCTACTGCTCTTCACACAGACATGAAGACCGACTGATGAAACTCGGACCAGAAAAGGTCTTTTTTTAGCTTCATATCCCATGGTGCTTCAGCGTTAACTGGTGTGACTGAGACCAGCACAGCGGGGAACATGGTGAAGTGGGTTGAACTGAAACTTGTTGACTTATTGTGTTTTTCACAAACTGGTTTATTTACCGTTGAGGCGGACCACTCTCCTCCGTGCGTCCCTGAGCTGCTGCTTCAGATCCGTCACTCTGCTGTGCTGTGAGGGAGTTAGTGGATGAAGATTGGCATGAGGTCGCTGTAGCGCCATCTACTGGATAAGTCGGGGAACTTTTCAAATGGCGGAACATTTTTGAAGTGAAACCGAATCTTATTCTCCGCATTTTATTTCTGGCCGATAAAATTGGCCAATTTAATCGGCTCGTCAATAGATCGGTCGGGCCCTAGAAAATATCAGTGAGTGGACAAATGGACACAGGCCCTAAATGAAGAGTCCTCCTGATTTAGATGGAGTTGGAAACAAGATTCCACTCTGGGCTCTCAGATACGGCAGCAGGACTTCTCATCTGATATTCAAACTAACTGTTGCTGTTTGGTTTAAACCGCTCTGAGAACTACAACTCCCAGTTTACTGAAGTGAAGGACGAACAGTTTGGTCATAAAAATGGTGAATCCAACAGAAATCTTTGGGTCCAACCTTAGATCCATGACCCCCTGCCGGTCCCCTCTGCCTCTGTGTTTCCTGTCATGAAATGTCCAAACGTGACGGGCCGGTCTGGATCTGCTGACACCTCTCTGCTGTGAGCTGCATGTAGGGAAGTCAGTCATGCTGTCAGTTCAGACGGGCTGCTGTGGTTTCTTCTCATAGTGGGACTGAATGTGTGAAGAGCCGGACTGAGAGTGTTTGAACTTTGACCCTCCGGTCTGCTCGTCCTCTGACATTAAAAGTCTGCAGATGGTTTTTTGCTCCATTGAATCTGACAGAAAACTGTCCATGTGTTGATGGTTGGACTCGGTCTGTCCTGACTGCTCTGCTGGTCGTGCATCAAGTCATTCAGTAAAACTGTGTTCCTAAAATCTGAACCTAACTATAAACCCCGGTGTGGTTTCTTCTTCTGGTTTCCTCTCTGTGGTCTAAAACCACAGATGCAGGATCTGAACAGAAGTGGTCCGATCCTCTGTGGGCACACGGTGGTACAGTATCAGCAGCTGAACGCAGATGTTTTGTTCCTGTTCGGTGTCAGGCCCTCGGTGGAAACAGAGCCGTTACGCCTTGTTAGAGCTGGAGTGTCTGCTCCAACGCTCGCCCTCATCACATACAACAGAGCTTTGTTTCATCCTCAGGAACAGCAGATCCACTCAGTCAGCAGGCCGGGGACTGGACCACTCCGCTGCAGACACATTTCTCACTGTGTCACATTGTTTAATAAATTATCAGCATGAAGGGAGAAAATCTGCCAGGAGTTTTTAGAGTCAAATCAAAGTCTTCTAGGAGGTCTTTATACCAGGGTCCTTATTGAGGACCGTCCAGTCCCTTTACCAAAGGAGCACAAGCTCGGTCCGGTGAGAGTTGGACTCCTCCGGGACTGCCCTCTGTCTCCGGTTCTGTTCAGAACCTTTATGGACAGAATCTCTAGGTGCAGTCGGGGGTGGAGGGTGTCCAGTTCAGCAGGCGGAGGATCACGTCGCTGCTTTTTGTGGATGATGTGGTTCTTCTGTCTTTGTCGAGCAGTGACCTTCAGCTCCTGCTGGGGCGGTTCACGGCCGAGTGTGAAGCGGCTGGGATGAGAATCAGAACCTCCAAGTCCGAGGTCATGGTCCTCAGTCTGAGAAAGGTAGATCACCTTCTCCGGGGAGAGACTCTGGATTTACCGGTCGATCTACGTGCCGATCCTCACCTATGGTCATGAACTTTGGGTAATGACCGAAAGAACAAGATCGCAGATACAAGCGGCTGAAATGGGTTTCCTCCTCAGGGTGTCCGGGCTCAGCCTTAGAGATAGGGGAAGGAGCTCGGACACTCGGGAGGAGCTCAGAGGAGAACCGCTGCTCCTCCACGTCCAGAGGAGTCAGCTGAGGTGGCTCGGGGATCTGGTTAGGACGCCTTCTGGACGCCTCCGGTTAGAGGTGTTCCTGACATGTCCCACATCAGGTGTTTATTTTTTGCTCCATTAAATTTGACAGAAAACATCTAAATGTGCATCTCATTATTTGAGGTTTAGTATCGACATCCAACCCAGTCTGGACCGCCACAATCTGGCATCATAAATATCGAACATGTTAGATTTGCCTCTTCTTCTGACTGAATACCTACAATAATCAATGAGAAAGGCAGACTCAAAGGTTGTCGGTGCCGCTAGACGATGAAGTTTGATTCAAAATGGATTTTTCCCAGAGTCTGACAGAAACTTCAGAGATCTAAAAGTCCTCTGGTGTTGAACCAACTTATTCAAACTGAAGCATAAGGGCTTGTTGACCATCAGACATATGCTCCTGCCACGACAGATGACAAACCTCCACCAAATGGATTAAATTCTCCTTCAATGTTCAGATTTTCTTTCTCCTCTGCTGGTGAATTTGCAGAGTTGAGTGTTTTATATGTTGCAGTCTGACTCTAACGCTCTGAAGAAACTCCATCTCTGCAGTCAGTGAGAGGAGCTCTTCATTCAGTTCAAAGCTTCTGATGCTCTCAATGAGTTGCCATCTGCAGTGTGTGTGTGTGTGTGTGTGTGTGTGTGTGTGCGTGTGTGTGTGTGCGTGCATGTGTGCGCCTCCCTTGTCTTTGATGTGTACAGTATAGATAGGCCTGTGCATGTCTCTCTCCCTCTGCATGTAACTCTGTCTCTCCTTCTCCTCTGACATCTGGACGGGTGTGAAACAGCTGTGTCTGCCGCAGTCCCCTCCAGAGATTTATGGCCCATCTACACAAACACACACACAGACACACAAACACACACATGCAAACACACACATGCAAACACACATTAGATACTTCCTCACGTAACCTCTCATCCCTTATCTTCCTACAACATCCCACCTCACGCTACACCCCTCCCTGACTCTTCCTCCACCACTTTCAACCTGCTTAAAGGACACACACACACACACACACACACACACACACACTCACACACACTCAGCTGTTTGTGTGTTATAATGTGCACAAAGTGTGTCTGTGCACTTTACAGTGTTTGCAGTTGCACGCTCTGCATATAATTCCATCCCTCCTTTCATGCTGTTCGTCTGTGTGTGTGTGTGTGTGTGTGTGTGTGTGTGTGTGTGTGTGTGTGTGTGTGTGTGTGTGTGTGTGTGTGTGTGTGTGTGTGTGTGTGTGTGTGTGTGTGTGTACGTGTGCAAACTCATGCATGTGTCCATTCATAGTTTCTAATGTGTGTTTCTCGTGCACAGCCATTGCAAACATTCCTCAGCCTCTGAGCTTCCTCTCTCCTCCTCCTCCTCCTCACCTCCTCCTCTCCTCCTCCTCCTCCTCCTCTCCTCCTCCTCCTCTCCTCCTCCTCCTCCTCCTCACCTCCTCCTCTCCTCCTCCTCGGGGCAGCTCTTCATAATCAGGATCATTCTGTCGAGGGAGAAAAAAAACATCATCTTCTTTCATCTTTTGCCCTTTTCTCCTTCTGCCATTTGGATTAAAATCTGCTCTATTAAAGAAGCTGCAGAGAGATTTATGGGGAAACGTCTGGATGTCTGTGAGATTCATCGTGATCCTGAACGCTCAGATATCCAGAGTCTGAGAAATGAAAGGATAGCAGAGCCTCGGTTTGACAGAGTCGACTAAAGGGCATGTCAGAGAAAATGCTAATTCAGCAAAAAGATGCTTATCCTAATATTTATCCTCACCGCGCCGCGCTGAAGTAGTCTGCTTCATCTGCTGAATTTAGAGTTTATAGGTAAGGAGCTGTTGAATAGATGTCCTCTCCTCTCATCTCCTCTCAGTTTCATAGATGCTCACTGCAGTCGGCTCAGACTAATTGCTGAAATTGAAGCAATAAAACTCCAATCAAAATCACTTTTATGTTCCTGGAAGCATTCAGAGATCCAACATTTCCCAACCTGCCTCAGAGAGCGTCAGAGACACACCCTCTGACATCCTAGAAAAGAGGAGAAACTTTAGTGCTTCACTCCCTCGTCTGAAGGTGAACTACGACTACTTCACCACAGATTTCAATCGAAGTCAGTTTGGGCTCAGGTCTAAATATTAGCAGCCTTATTCTGGGATCAAACTACAGTTATAATCCTCAGTCTGGACTTATCGAGTGTGACCACATGTCCTCTTTTTGGGGGGCTGTCCGGCCTTGTCCGGGGGAGTCTATAAGATCCTTCAAATGTTTGAGGTTTTGTACGAAAGTTTTGAGTTTGTGTCGCGTGGACTCACTGAGTTAGAAGAGAGTAAAAGACACTCGACCTGAAACAAACGATGTGATGTTGACATGTAGTTACTGTCAGACTGGTTTGTGCTCAAGTCCTCTTTTTTCTGTACAGCTCCGTTTTTAAAAGTTATTAGGGGGTTCATGTTTTCTATGATTGACACCTGATACAGCCAATGGGAGGACAGAGATTGAGGAGATCACCGGGGGATACGTCATCACAGCGATTCTCCTGCCAAATGCAAACAAAGCTACTGCACGATGTTGGTTTCAGGAAGTGGAGAAAAACCCGGAAATACCGAAAACGCTTTGGCTTCAAATCCGTTTACAGGCGGGAGGCGGAACCAAGTTGTCCAGAGTAAATACAGTCTGTGTGTCACATGATCGTTTCCACAGATGCAGATAGAGATCCACACGGAGATGAAATGGTCGTCGTTTACAGATTTATTCACTCTCTGACCCATTTTTAAAAAGTACCGTTTACAGTCACCTGAAACGCCGATACGACAAAAAACTTTAGCGTTTCCTCCTGAATTAGTTTCCATGGTGACGGGTTGATACCGCCTTCAGACAGACTTTACAGCGGGGAGTGGTTTACTCTTCATCTGAAACTGTGAAGTCGTACCAATTCAACACGACTGACTCACTCTTGTCCTATTTAACCACGAAATTATCGCCTTCTTTTGCAAACGCCATGTTTGTTTACACAGGAAGGAGGAGTCTATGGCCTGGAGGCACCAGACATGAAAGAGAGGAAAATTGATTTGTGGATTTTAATTTTTTGAACATGGTCATAATTAAATAATCTGATTGTGATTAATAATCCTGCAGCCCTTCTCTTCACTCTTCAGTCGTTCTAAATGACCTGGTGAGTCTCAGAGATAAATGAAGCTACAAACACTCGTCTGCTCGTCTTCTACCTCACACCATGATGGTGTTGTAAATAACCTGTTGGAATTCAGATGTAGTCTGGAGGTGGAGGTTTACCTGATGAAGTGCATGAGCTCGTCTCCTCAGTTTGTCTAATAGTCCGTCTGTAAGAGCTGAACTTCTTATGTTGAGATTTATGAGAGCAGAGAGTCGGAGGGAGGAGAGTGTGTGTGTGTGTGTGTGTGTGTGTGTGTGTGTGTGTGTGTGTGTGTGTGTGTGTGTGTGTGTGTGTGTGTGTGTGTGTGTGTGTGTGTGTGTGTGTGTGTGATGGACTGCAGCTCCTCTTATAGCCCCAGAACAGTGATTAGGACTTGTCTGCGAGCTGATTAATATTCTCCAGAGACGCCGGGCGAGGTGAGGGAAATGATTATGGGATGGACTGATAATGGAAAGATAATGCCCCCATGGATCACGCTGTCAGAACAGAGAGAGAGAGACGAAGAGCGGGGGAGACGGGGGGAGGCGGGGGTGGGAGGGATGCAGGTACAAAGTGGGCCAAAAATAAAAGTTGATCGAAAGAGTTTTAGAGAGCAAAAGAGAGAGAGGGAGAAGAAGAGGAGGAGGAGGAGGAGGAGGAGGAGGAGGAGGAGGAGGAGGAGGAGAGGAGGAGAGGCCAAAAGGGATAAGACAAAAACACTTTAAAGGGACAGTTCAGATTTTTAAAGTGGGGTTCTATGAGCACAGAGTGGATCCAGTGGAATTACAGTCTAAGCAGATTTCTCAGTTTGAGGTTTGGAGAGATAACGCAGACTCTTCTCCTCTCTCTCCTCCGGTCTGCTGAGTCTCAGTCTGCTCGTAAAGGTGAAGGACAGACTCCAAGTTCTGAAAACGTCCAAACAGATTCAACACTTTGACCAACGTTAGTGTTTGTGTTTGATTCTCTAAACTGTAGGACCCTGAAGTGTTTGATAACTTCATTTCAGTGCAGATATGAAACTTCTGTTTCTACTGTAAAAAGACCGAACTATCCCTTTAAAGGTAGGGTTGGTCATCAGGACTCCTCAGGACTTCGTCTAGCCCCTCCCCCCTCCCCTTGGAGCCAACGCACGAGCGCCGCTGTCAGCTGATTTAAAACCACAGACTCAAAACTTCGGGACTTTAGATCGGGAAAATCTTCTCGCCCTGGAGAAGGTGATCTACCCTCAGCGTACCTTTCCACCTGAAAATGAGCGACCATGGCGTCACTTCTAAAGCCCTCGACCTCTTTCAGTTCTCTCCATCGCTGAAAAGCTGTCCTGATGTTGACCTTCGTGTCTTTCTTCGGCCGTCTCTGCCTCTGTCTTTCTTTTCTTGTTTTTTTCAGGAGGAGCGCTCGCCTCCATTAATCTGGTTTAGGTAGTTTCTCTGACGTTCTCCAGCGTAGCTTCATCCCTCTCAGCCTCTCCATGCGTATTGAATCATGGCAAATACACGTTGGTGACATGTACGCGCAGGAGGTGAGCGCGGGATTTGATTGGTTTAAAAATGTGGGACCCACACGATGTGATTGGTCGGTGTTTTCCCAGTTTTACTCCTGCTGAAGATGGCGGCTCTGTTTCGCTCTTTTTTAAGAACACATCATTTATTGATCGCCATCGGAAAACAAAACGATCATTTTAACCAGAATAACAGAAAGTGTATCTGGATCAGATGACCAACCTTTAAGTCCGGTCTGGTTAAATCAACTTTTTATTCTACAAGAAGAAAAACCAGATTTATCCACCTGACTCCATCTCACCGTGATGGAGGGAAACTGTCGCCTCCCTCTGCTGTGAGAAACTTCTTCACTTTAAAAGAGTTAGAAGTCCACGCTGAACGTAGATGTAGATGATGTAGATGGAAGTGAAAATGCAGAAAGTGATGAGTGAGTGAAGGGGAGGAGGAAGAGGAGGAAGAGGAGGGAGGCAGGTGGAGATAACAGGAAATGGGTAATTCCATGAAGCGAAGGGAACGAGTGAAAGACGTGGAGGGAAGGAAAGCTGGATGAGATGGATGTAGATAACCAGAAGAGACGAGTAATGAGGAGAGGAGGAGGAGGAGGAGGAGGAGGAGGAGGAGGAGAGCAGGAGCTGAGAGGAAAATCCAGTCAGCGTTAGGCCGGGACTTATCTACGCCGACATGATAATGTCAGCCATGAGCCGGGAGAGAGAGAGAGAGAGAGAGAGAGAGAGAGAGGAGGAGAGAGAGAGAGAGAGAGAGAAGAGAGAGAGAGAGAGAGAGAGAGAGACGGGAGCTGAGAGAGAGAGCGAGGCGATACAAGGCCAGAGGAAGAGGAGGTATAAACGCCACACAAAGAAACAGTTTTATTAAAGCCACTATAAGAAATTTACTGATTAGTTTCCCTCTCAGACTGACATGACAAAATCAAAATCAGTTACTCATAGTTTGACATCTGCGTCAAACTTTTACACAAATTTAACAAATCTTAAATAAGTTAAAAACAAAATAAAAACAAAATAAAATGATCAGTTTAGCCCACCTCTCTACTCCCAGTCTACTTCTGTTTGGTGATAATTCTCATATAAAGATTTTTACAGCTCAGGCTGCAGATATTCAGTGTTTTTAAGCTTTAATGTCACATTTTTATCTCATTTTTCTCATTTTTCATCTCATATTTGATCATGATCTGGATTTCTTTACTTTTTAGCCCGACAGATGTTAGTCAACTTTCCACCCGCCTCCTCCGGCTCCTCTCCCTGCTCTCCTCTCTCCACCTGTAGCTGCCTGATCGTTCGTAGCTCTGTTTCCAGAGGTGTCGAAGTCTCAGTTCTCATGTTTTTTTAATCAACGGAGCATCAAAATCCACATTCAGTGCTAATGAGAAATGTGGTCGTCATACCTGAAAACTTTTCCAGATCCTTCAAAACGGGTCGCTCTTAGTCTGCACATTAAAATGGACATAGTAAGGGTAGAGCTCCCCCTGCTGATGGGCTGCAGTACAGGTAGTAAACTCCACCCTGGAGAAATGAAGTTTTAACCACATATTTGATTTTAAAAAGATTCTTGATTGACAGTTCTGGGAGGCATCATGACCAGGACTAACACAGGGAACGCTTGACCTTTCCATGACCTTGGGTGTGAGCTTCAGTTCAGGTCAAGAATCAGTTTCCACCTGTGGGATCTTTCAGTTTAGTTCATCAACTCTAATGTTAATGTTCAGACCTGAAACACTCGTCTGTATCCGTCCTCGTTACATCAGAAGACGTGTTTTTATCCTGATGACCACGATGCAAAGAAGCGTTTATAACTCGTGAAGTTTCGGGTCGAGGGAAGTTCACTTTTCCAGCTTACACAGAGTTTTCCCTCCAACATCATGAGGTGATAAACTCACTTGGCGGAAAGATAAAGTGGACCTAATGTTTGCAGCTGTACAGGGAGGTGTTTATAGGTGTTGATGGGAGAGCAGAATCCAATCAAGAACGGTCACGGGAGAACGAGTTTGAGCTGATGGAGGGAGGAAACGCAGAGCGCAGCAGAGACTGAATATGAGGAGAGAAAGGGACTGATCCTGACTGAGTCTGCTGTGGTGATAGAAACCCTCAAACAGGAAAAGACCTTAAAATGACGTAAACACTGAAGTCTGGTTTGACTTGGTGTCAAACTCAGGACTTTATACTGAAAATCACATCCTGGTCTTTTCCTCAGGAGAAGTTCAGGAGCGTGTGCAGAATGTTACGGTCAGTTTCAGTTCGTATTATCCTGGGACACGAATCCGAATATGAGAAGTTTGATTTTAGTGAAGTTAACGTGTTTACTCAGAATGGCAGCGATGTTCGTTTCCATGAGGCGAAATTCATGGTGAATTTCAGACAGCAGGAATCGCAGGGACTCACAAAAACCCACAAATTCACATCCAATCGCTCAATAACGAGTCGTCTCTATAAAGACAGACACATAGACATATAAGCAGTAGATTGTGTCCTTCCTGTCCAGACCAGTAGATCAGACACTTTTGTGGAGATTGAGAATTAACCACGGGTCAGTGTAATATTTATCTTTATCTACCAAACAACCACGTTTGCTTGGAGTGTTTTATTTTGAAAAGAAGCTCAGAGTTTTATTTTGAAAAGAAGCTTGATGTTTTATTTTGTGTCTGTGCCCGACTTCCTTTCCAGCACGGGTTAATCTGTGCTGAATTTATCCGCCATGCTGCGGCGTCCAGAAAATATAGAACCCTAGCGATCGGCTACGAAGCCCGCTGAACCGCAGGGGGCCGGAAAGAGCGAAAAGACGAAGAATTTGACATGTTGACTTGAATGGAAACGATTGGCGGCGATCGGCGCTGACGGCCTTTTCGCTGCCATTTCGCATAAGGTGAAAATTTATCTCTAAATCTGATGTTCACGGACTCACTGTGGTATCATCCTTTGACAAGGTAGCAAAACTCATCAGAACACCTGTAAGTGATTAAACAGACCTCGTTACAAAGTCCAATAATTGACTTAGTTAGCTGAGCCACCTCACTGCACACGTCGACCTTTTCCTTCTGTAATATGATTTATGATGAAGCTGGTTAACTTGAATTAGACTAAAAAATACTCTGAATAAATGAGACTAAATAAAAACAAAGTTTGACGAACAAAAAAACAAAATCGATTTCTGAAAATGACCAAAGTTTAACTTTTATCAGATCAAGCTCCTCCCTCTGGCGTTTGTTTGATTTCCCTCAGACGGCTGAAAAAAGGTGAATTCTTCCTTAAATGTGGATCTCCAGAGAAACTGCAGCAGGTCGTTTTTACACTTTGACCCGGGTTTGAATTCCTGGGATTCTGTCTGAGGTCCACGTGGATGTTGTTTGTGCATCTGGTTTATTATTGCTGTGAGACAGGAATGACATTCCTGCTGCTGCTGCAGATACGTGCGTTTTCACCCATAATTGTCTTTTCTTTCCACAGCCTCATAATTGACCTTTTGTGTCTGTCCAACCATCTGTGTGACTCAAGCTCTCCAGTTTGAACATTTGTGTCTTTTTGGTGAAACTGTGTGCTGCTCATTGTTCTCGCTCTCTCTCTCTCTCTCTCTCTCCCTCTCTCTCTCTCCCTCTGTCTCTCTCTTTCTCTCATTCTCTCTCTCTCCCTCCCTCTCTCTCTCTCTCTCTCTCTCTCTCTCTCTCTCTCTCTCTCTCTCTCTCTCTCTCTCTCTCTCTCTCTCTCTCTCTCTCTCTCTCTCTCTCTCTCTCTCTCTCTCTCTCTCTCTCTCTCTCTGCTGTAAGAAAAACGGTGGAATTCAAAGCACGCACTTTGTACTTCCTGTGTTTTCCTCATGTTGCTTAGGTAGCACTTCCTGTCTGAGGAGCTGGAAAACACTGCTCTGATTCAAAACACACACACACACACACACACACACACACTGCAAACATAGTGTAGCTGTGCAGGTGTAAATGTGTGTTATGTCGGACTAGAACACACACAGAATGACGATGATGTTGACCTCTGACCATAAACTGTTTCCAGACTTACTTTGTCTCGTCATACTGTCATAAAGTAAGATCTCTACAGAGCGCTCTCTGACCTCTGACCTTCTGTCCTCGTACTCTCTCAGGTGCAAAAACCTGCAGCCTTTCACTTCCTGACCACATCATTCATTCATTCATTCATTCATCTTAACCGATGTCCCTCTACACGGAAATAAACGCAGGAGGAAATGCAAAAGTTTTTTTGTCACATCAGCGTTTCATCCTCATGGAAATGACGTTTCAGGTGACTGTTTACCGTACAGTCTCCGGTTCTGTTCAGAACCTTTATGGACAGAGTTTCTAGGTGCAGTCGGGGGTGGAGGGGGTTCAGTTCTGCAGGCAGAGGATCACGTCGCTGCTTTTAGTGGATGATGTGGTTCTTCTAGCTTCGTGGAGCAGTGACCTTCAGCTCCTGCTGGGGCGGTTCACGGCCGAGTGTGAAGCGGCTGGGATGAGAATCGTAAGGAGAGACTCTGGATTTACCGGTCGATCTCCGTGCCGATCCTCACCTATGGTCATGAACTTTGGGTAATGACCGAAAGAACAAGATCGCAGATACAAGCGGCTGAAATGGGTTTCCTCCTCAGGGTGTCCGGGTCACTGATCCTCCCAATCCAAGTCCAGGTCCATGTTGAGTTCAAGACCAGAGCCGAGTCCGTCCTGTTTGTGTTCTTATTATTCAGAGGAACACAAACTGACCTCATACCAACGACTGTAGTATTTATCGTCATCTTACGTTAGTGAATGTTTTACAGCCTTGTTACCCGCTGTATTCACGCTCTTTAAAGTCTAAATTATTCTTTCTTCTTCGTCTTTCTTCTTCGTCTTTCTTCTTCGTCCTCCTCCCTCGCTCCTCCTCCCTGATGTCCTCCAGGTTCGTGACCCCGACTCGGCCACAATGGAGGACTCAGATCCAGTCCTGCTGTCAGTCTCATCTCTCTCTCTCTGTCTCCAGCCCTGACAGCCTGTGACAGTACCACACACACACACACACACACACACACACACACACACACACACACACACACACACACACACACACACACACACACACACACACATTCTTTGAGTCTTAGTCACTTGCTCACAGAAATGTCATTGTCAACATCCAGAGGAGCAGACAGAGGGGCTGGGCGGTGGTGGGGCGGTGGTGGGGCGGTGGTCCGGCAGCAGAGAGGGGAGGATGTGGAGCGTTGACTCTGTCCTCGTATCTGTCAGCTGAAATAAGGAGTGAGACGGAGAAGGACCGAGAAGTCTGGTGGTGACTCGACTGAGTGACACGTCAGCGTTGATGTCCTCTTATTGCAAAATTGTGGGTCTTTTTATTCTTTATTTATTAAAGTACAGGCAGACATCCAACATCATCTGTGAAAATCCTGTCAGTCAAACGACTGATGAAGATTCTTAAACAGCTGCTGTGGGATCAGAAATGATCAGAAATGATCAAAAACGATCAAAAATGATCAAAAATGATCAAAAATGCCAGAGAGAATCAGAGTCAAATGAAACACAAATGAAAGTTCAGAACTGACTTTAGAGTTTACGACAGAAACTCCAAGAAATAAAACATTTAAAGAAGAAACTGAAGAAGCAAATAAACCTTTAATAAGAAGTTCATGACTCTCTTTCTGTTTGTAATTAAAACACAATATTTTTATGAGCTGATCTAGTTAGTGAGGCGAATACTGAGGTATTTTTTAATGAAAACAGAAAAAATAAACTTACTATGGTTTCAGATTTTTCAGTGTTTCCTTTTCTACTTTATGTTAAAAAGGAACATTTTCAGCTCAATAGAGTTTGTTTGTGGGTTCGAAAATGTTTCTAAGCTTCTTCTTCACCTTCACCTTCACCACAGTCTTCTTCATCTTCTTCTTCTTCTTCACCTTTACCACAGTCTTCTTCATCTTCTTCTTCTTCTATTTCTGTAAAACATCGCTCACTTTATCACATGATTCCACTTTCACCAACGATATCTTCATTTCATATTTAACTCGTGTATTTATATGTTGACTCTCACGTTAATATTTATGTGTGTGTGTGTGTGTGTGTGTGTGTGTGTATGTGTGTGTGTGTGTGTGTGCAGCGACAGTGTGATGAACACACACACACCTGGTTTCTTACATAAGTTGGAGCCTGAGAGGCTGCAGCTCTCCTCGGCTGTCAGAGTTTCCACCGCACTGACCTCACACTGATGATATGCAGGCACATGCACACACTTATAGACAGGTAGAGAGTATGCAAATTAACACACACACACTGACACACACACACACACATACACACACAGACACACACACAGACACACACATACAAACGCAGGATTCAGGTCCCCAAACTCTGTAAAAAGAACATCCAAGGTCGAGATGCACCAAACACACAAACCTCCCTCTGCGTGTCTTCTGTGTGTCTTCAGCATGTCTTCAGTGTGTCATCTGTGTGTCTTCAGCATGTCTTCAGCGTGTCTTCAGCGTGTCTTCAGCGTCTTCAGCGTGTCTTCAGCGTGTCTTCTGCGTGTCTTCAGCATGTCTTCAGTGTGTCATCTGTGTGTCTTCAGCGTCTTCAGCGTGTCTTCAGCGTGTCTTCAGCGTGTCTTCAGCGTCTTCTGCGTGTCTTCTGTGTGTCTTCAGCGTCTTCTGCGTGTCTTCTGCGTGTCTTCAGCGTGTCTTCAGCGTGTCTTCAGCGTGTCTTCAGCGTGTCTTCAGCGTGTCTTCAGCGTGTCTTCAGCGTGTCTTCAGTGTGTCGTCAGTGTGTCTTCAGTGTGTCTTCAGTGTCTTCAGCGTGTCTTCAGTGTGTCGTCAGTGTGTCTTCAGTGTGTCTTCAGTGTCTTCAGCGTGTCTTCAGCGTGTCTTCAGTGTGTCGTCAGTGTGTCTTCAGCGTGTCTTCAGTGTCTTCAGCGTCTTCAGCGTCTTCAGTGTCTTCAGCGTGTCTCCAGGCTCCTGCTGCTCTGTAAGGATCTGACTCGTGTCTAATGACCCGTTGAATGTTGATGGTTTAACCAGCTAGACTTGATCACTCAGTACCAGGAAGTCTTTAATCGAGATGAAACACTCTCATTTAAAAAGAAAACAGCAACACATGTACAAACATGTCCTATAAGGACAGACTATGGCGTGACTGCAGAGCTGCAGGGAAATACGCCGAGAGGCCGGCGGAGAGGGTTCAGGGTCACGACAGAGAGAGAGCGCTGAGCGACGAAAGAGAGAGACGAAGAAGTCCGACTGTTCTCAGGGTGATATATTTATAATAAGAGTAGGTGGACATTAAGACCAACGTGATCGTGGTTCAGTTTGAAAACCATCCGTCAGACCTGCTGTGGAAACACAAAAGGACCTTTTTTCCAAGACTTCTGCTAAAAGACGAGAACATTTACCAACATACAAACTAAAAATATTGAAGTATACGTCAGCTGTTGGAAAATAACCTGTACCACGGTGCACCAGCGCCCAGAAAACTGTGATTCATGAGTTCATTTTCATGTTTCTCCTTTTTGCACTTGATCGATTCACAACAGAGTCGCTCCTCGAGCTCAGGGAACCCCCCAGGTTTTTGTAGATGACAGGTCTTTGTGGTAGTCATGACCTTTTATAATATTTGTGTTTGTGTGGTCATGTACGGGGATGAGCGTCACGTGGTGTGGGTGGAGGTGGTACATCAGCACCTGTCGTAGTAAGTCAGCTGTTCACCTGATGGGTTTAGTGGATGAATGGAGAGGCGGTGAAGCCCTACTTTTTGCTGACCGCTCTCGGCGACTAAGTTGTTTTGGATAGTTGCCATACAGTTATTTTTGAGGGCGTCTCGGTGGTCCTCTGGGCAGATCTGGGCTGTAAGACTTGATTCTGATGGATTTTTATCGACATTATCAAAGACCCCAAAATGATTAAAACACATTGATATTCAAAATATTAAAGCTACTGTCTGCTGGAAGCCCTCGTTGAGCATTGGCTCTCAGACCAAACATACATATATCATGTTATATCCATGCAGAGGGACCTGTTTTAAACTTTCTTTACGTGTTTGTCATGTTTCATCAAAATAAAGTACCAGAGCAGATTTCCATGAATGTCCCATGGAGAAAGAACCAGAGGAGGCTTTTTAAAATGTTGATTTATGTCGTGTTGCTGTAGTTTGACCTTTGAGAACCTTTAATTTCACCTTTACAGACACATCCAGGAATAAATAAGTGAATCAACGACTCTTAAAGCAGATTCCTTCTTCATTTGTTTTCGCTGTATTAAGCTACCACTGAATGTTTTTTTAACGTAGTTGTATTTATTTAATCCACACCCATAAAATTAAACAGCGGGCGTGGATGTTAAAGACTTGGACTCGTTCCTAATCATGGCACAAGTGTTTAACTCCCACACATTCACAACAATTCCTGCAGAGAGAAAAGAGCTGAATGAGCGACAGAACCGTGACTCGGGGTTATTCTCGGTTATTTGGTCATATATTTAAAAAAAAATCAATGGTACAATTTCTGCAAAAACAAACCATCAGGAAAAGTGTGTGGGTGTCTTTTGAGGAAACGAGTCCATGCAAAATGTTGCGACACGGGGGGGCCACCTTACACCACATCCCCCAAAAGACAAACCAGAGACAAATATAGTTCTGGTTTAGAGGAAACAAAAGGTTCCTCTTTCTGTGCAGAACAAGTGTCGGGGTGTTCTGATGAGAGCAGCTCGATGAAAAAGAGGATTACAGGAGGGAAAAGTGGATTTTAGCGCCTCTCTGCTAACAAAAGGATGGGAGGAGGACATGGAGGAGCACGCACTTCTCGTTTCACTTCTGTAAACCTCACTGGATATCTGGAAATTAGCTAATGCGTAGTTACAGTAACCAAGAGCCCCGAGACAAATAAACCTGTTCTTAAAATACTTGGAGCTGTCCTGATCTGCTGGATCTGGGGCCGATCCAGCTTTTCTTTTCTCTTTTTTTCACATGGACTGAAATCAGGGTTAATGATGAACTGACTCCAGATCCCAGAGCAAATAAACTCCCCTCAAGTGGTTTTAGAGCGAGTGTGAGGGCACGGTCGAAACCCTGAGTGCAGGAAAGTTAATTTCCCAGAGGACAACGTGCAGAATCATGAGGACACAAATGACGTCCTTATAAAGACACTTGTAGCTGTGAGATACTGTAAGAAAGCGTGACTCCCTCCTCCGTGGGAGAGTCAAAGTGACTCTGAGTGACTGACACATCGAGGAGAGACGCTGATCTTTCTCTTTATAGAGTTTTTCTCTCTCCCACTCAGACCGTACAGGAATCATGACTTCAGCTCCTCGTAAGACGACAGGAAACTGTGCAGGATGATGATGTGCAGGAAGGCCGAGTACCAGGAGATGGTGTTTTAACCGAGAAAGACGACGAATACGGAGGAGAAATCCTCAGTGAGGTGTTGTGAAATCACAGGGAGGACCTGATATTGTTCGGTTATTTTGGGTTCCTCTCATATTTCTGCGATGAGGACAGTAGAAGTCCAAATACCAACTCTTAAATACAGTAAGAGCTCAAATCTTGGCTAAATGAAAAGAGCAGGTCTCGACCATGATTTAACCACGCACAGATCGCCAGAGGAGAGCGAGGGAAACACAGACGCCCAGTGTGCCAGTTTACCCCCAATAAAAGCTGAAAATTTCAGAGTTAAAAGCGTAAATATGATCCCAGAAAAATGTGCACATGGGCTTTCATGTGTGTGTCCTGTGACAGAGGCAGGGCAGACGGAGGACAAAGCAGAAGAGGGTTAGACGAGGCCGACATGGAGCCACAACACCCCCACAGCAAACAGCAGGGAGACCAAACTCCCGGCCCTGCCCATACAAACACAGTCCCACCACATGACAACACCATTGTGGTGGACGGAGACTGGCTCTGTGTGTATGACAGAGGGCTGTCGGTGGGGTGGGGTGGTCATCTTGGTTTCCTTCGAAGAGTGAAACAAACAGGGTGAGGGAGATTCACTTCCCTGTTGGGACAGACAGATAATATTGACTCAGTCTGTTAGAATCACAGACAGTCGGATTTTGACGATCTCGCCAGGACCAGGAGGAGCACCGAAGGTCTGCAACCATGACTGATCGGGACTTTTTACCCACGTACTGACTGTAGAAAGCACCAGATAAAAGTAACGGTGTGGCTCACAGCCTGACTAAAGAGTCAACGTTTTATGCAGCCTGTGCACCTCACCAGCAGGGGGCAGTGCAGCATCTCAGGGACTCTTACAGCTACCAAACTCTCGCTGCTTCCTAATTATCGAGAGCGAAGTTAAACACAAAAGAAACACCTTTTTCTTGTTTTTTCAGGTTTGTCAGGCTTGAAAACACGTCTGGATACGTGGAAAATGTTGCTAAACACAAAAATTGGGAAAGCGATGTTCGGAGGAAGCCGACGTAAAAGAGCTAATGCTGCGTCCAGATGTATCTGGACGTCAGATTTTCTGTGTTCCCAGTTAAAATTTCATCTAGAAACACCCCCCCGATTTCCAACTCAGATAGTCAGATTTTCACCGACCCCGACTTGACCACAGCGCCATAATCCAAGATGGCAACGCCGTGCATCAACAGTAAACATTAACAGTGAAAGCTCTTTAATATTTAATTTATCAGCACTTCTGTTTTGTTTATATGAAATTAAATCAGTGGTTTATGTAGGACTGTCCAACATCGAACTGTGGACATGGTACTATGGTGTTTGTAAGAGTGAAATACTGTGATATGCGTTGTTTTCAAGTGGTGTAGCTAACGACAGCTAACAATGGCTAACAACAGCTAACAACAGCTAAAAACAGCTAACGACACCTAACAATAAGAATAAATAAAATATTTGGATATGAACTGGTGTAGCTAACAACAGCTAACAATAGCTTAAAACAGCTGACAACGGCTAACAACAACTAACAACAGCTAACAATGGCTAACAACAGCTAAAAATACCTTACAATGGCTAATAACAGCTAAAAACAGCTAAAGACAGCTAACGACAGCTAATGACAGCTAACGGCAGCCAACGGCAATGGCTAAGAACAGCTAGCAATCGCTAACAACAGCTAAAAACAGCTAACAATAAGAATGAATAAAATATTTGGATATGAACTGGTGTAGCTAACGACAGCTAACAATAGCTTAAAACAGCTAACAACGGCTAACAACAACTAACAACAGCTAAAAATACTTTACAATGGCTAATAACAGCTAAAAACAGTTAAAAACTGCTAAAGACAGCTAATGACAGCTAATGATAGCTAACGACAGCCAACGGCAATGGCGAAGAACAGCTAGCAATGGCTAAGAACAGCTAAAAACAGCTAACAGTGGCTAATGCTAGCTAACAACAGCTAAATTTTATAACAGTAGTTGACATCTTGGTCTTTCCACTCGTCAACTCAACTGTAAAGTCGATCTCAGCTCAGACATCCAACTTATGAGGTTACTGTAACGCAACATTAGTTCATGTTATCATGTTCGGGGGGGCGAAATGTCGCAGCCAATCAGAACGTTTCTCTGTTAATGTCAAAACAAAGAATTTACGTTTGATTTATAATCGAACTCAAAGCGACTGCTGTGATTTACAGGTGGATAAATAAACGACACAAAGGTGTTTGTGTGCGATGTTGTGCATTAAGTGAGTCATCGTCTTCGTAATAATCGGATCCCCTCAGGTGAAAGGGATGACATCTCACACACACATACTGACATAAACACACACAGGTGAGTCAGGAAGGTGTGTCTGTGTGCGTGTGTGTCTGTGTGTGCGTGTCTGTGTGCGTGTGTGTCTGTGTGTGTGTGTCTCTTCATTTATGCATTCTAAGCATGTCTGTTTATCTGCTAAAACGGTGCCCTAACCACCGCGACCTCTCCTCTAAAGTGTGTGTGCGTCTTGTCAGGTGTTTGTCAAATGTAGGCGGGCCGGCCACACTGTTTACACAAGACGCCACGGTGTGACCTCGGAGGTTGCCGGTGGCCGTGATTGGCTGCCAGCAACCAGCTCATTAAGCCGCTCACACAGGGACACCGTGCCAGAAGACACACTCTCCATTTGTTTCACAACACACGGACACAGTCGCACACACTCGTCAGAGGGACACCGCAGGTATGGCAGGCAGCCACGCGCGCACGCCCACTCACCCGTGTTTGCGTACACACACACACCACAGTGCACCGATTTGAGAGGGTCTGTCTGGCCTCTGTGACCCGGCTGAACTCTGGCTCACCCTCACCGGATCATTACACCGCCTATCCTCACACCTAGCTGCCTTTTGGCTGCTGGACCGAACTGCGGGGTCATGACTTCCAAAAAAAGAGAAGACATGAGACAGAAAGATTCGTGGGAACAGATGATAAAAACGGCAGACTGAGGTCGAGCAAAAATGGAAGAAACAATAAATTTAAAAGAAAGAGGTCACACGAGAAGAAAGGAGACGGACGAGATCTTTAGAGGAACTCGGAAACTTCCCTGATTTTTTCTTGATGACTGTGTATTTTTCACACAAGTCTTAGTGGCGTCTGAAAGACCTCGTCAGCAAAAGTGGTCTGAGAATTTTCTCTGGAAACATCAACCGATCAATGACCGATCAATGACTGATAATCAGTCGTTCCAGTTTACTGGGTCTGATTTTAATCCTCTTTAATATTTTAAAGCTCCTGTGACGAGTTTGTAGAATTTTTTACCTCATAAGATATTCAGCAAAAATGATCAATGTGACAGGATGACTAGATGAGCAAAGGCTGTTTTGTCCAAAGGGGGCGCCAAAATCAAAACAGTCACAAAGTCACGACACACCCCCTCTGACAGAAGACCCTACGCTAGCTTCAAATAGGATCCACCATGTCGGATTGTTAGTGACTAGCGTCAGTAAACGCCAGCTCTGCTAGCGAGCGCCGTCTGCAGCTGCCTGGACAGCTACCGTGTTGACATGTCAGAGACTAATCAGAGTTATTTATGTAACATGAGCCACGATAAAAGGAGATCAAAATGACCTGTTCAACTAAAACTCTGCTGTCTCTGTGTCTGTTTTCTCCACCACTCCAAGGATGACCCGATGGTTATTCACGTTAGATTCCTCGCTTGGTCACATGTCCTCTTTGACTCCGCCCTTTCTTCTGTCCGCTTGCGTTTTCTTCGAGCAGAAGTGGGGTTTTTTTTGCGTCCTTCTCCATCCCAGCTCCTGTAGCTAAGCTGCTACGCTACTTTTAGCCACTCAGAGCTCCGAGGACGAGTCGGAACTATGGGAGAGGGGTGTGTTGAATACAGTGAGGTGATTGGATGGAGAGGCGGAGCAGGAAATTGACCAATAGGAGCTGTCCGGGACAGATGGCTCCCATTGGTCAATGTTTTTGCAGTCCTACACCTGATAGGGTGCACAGATTTTTTCTGTTCTTGTTTCTCTTCACTTTATGGAGATCGCACTACAGGACAATGATCACCATGGAAACGAGGTTCATAATAATTACCGATCTCTACAATCATCAACCATGACGTTATATTGATGTGAAACCACTTGGATGTTTATTTGATTTTAATAAATCTGTGTTTTGTTATTTTTGACACTAGGACAGACTTGTCGGGACCTGTCACTACACTCCGACACTTGAGACATTCACTTGGACTCTTGGCTGAAGACTCAAGACATGACTTGTGGTTTACTGCTCTTCCTTCGACCCCCCCACTCATGATCAGTCCACAGACATCATGATGAGGTGAAATCTTGGAGATTTCTCATGTCTCCTCATTTTAGTTCATAGATTCTTGGAAGATCTCCTGACTCCCCTCTCATTCCTCCTCTTTCATGCAGACTCTTTGTCGTTTGTTGAAAACTCCCTCCGTGGTCGTGTCTATTTCTGAACAAGCACGCCCTTAATTCCTCTGAAGTTTTATGAGTCTTCAAACGTCATTTGGACTGAATATTCCTCTTTCTATTATCCCACTCCTCCCTTTCATATCTCTAAGCGCAGTACAGCCTGTGCTAATAGATGTGTATCAGTGCCATCACTCGCTCTGAGGCGAGTCACTGCGCCCTGTGGCGGCGACTTGTGACCCTGACAAAAATACCGGCACAGTTACAGCATCGACGCTGCTTTCATGTGTCCTCACCTTGAGCACGAATCTCACCATTTTCACGCCGGTGTCGCTCCATCCAGGTCGTCTGAAAGTGTGTTGCCGTTGCTGCTCTCGTTGTTGTCGTTGTCGTTGTTGTTGTGTTTCTGCCCCCGCCCCCCAGGCCTGGTTCAGTTCACGCTGAGTCATCACTCTCAGAGAGAAGGATCTGCTGACTGAATTAGCTTTGAGGGGGAACCCCGTTACACAACTGAATGACATTTAACCTGACTCTGTCTGTGAAATCACACTCTGACAGGCCTCTGCTCTTTACTGCATCATTTATTTTTAAATCCTCCTGTATGATTTTTTACGCCCCTGCTGTCTTTCTCACTGGGCTGAGAAGTTTCAGCTCACTGTCCCCCTCACTGGGCCTTTCTACTTCTCCCTCTCTCTGCCGTTCATCTTCCCTCCATTCCTGGACTGACACCCCCCTCCTGCTCCTCTCCTCCCTCCCTCGTCTCTCTTTCACCATACGATACTTCTCTGTTGACGGGTCCGTCTGCAAGTTCCTATAGCAACCAGACATTTCTGCTGACCCCTGCCTCGCTTTGCGTGACAGAGCTGCAGGACGTTCAGGGTCTACTTGTGTGAATGCATGTGCACAACCTAACGCACACACACACAAGTACTTGTGCTCGGACTTGCACTTGAATACCGTCGCTCTTGTGTGGTTATTTTGCAGCAGATTTACGTGCACGTCCACGTGTTTCAAGGGGAGAATTGACATAAAAGTAACATCCCATAATAAGACAAATGCTGTTTTTAAACTAAGGATCACTCTTTGTCTTGTTTTGAAGCATTTACGTATCACCAGATTTACTCAGTTATGCTTAAGCACAATGTTCAAACAGTCTTTAGAGAAGAGAGGAGGAGAGCAGGCAGGCTGAAGATCTACATGAGCAGCAGTGATATCTCCAGATTACACACTGATTGGTTTGTTAGGGATTAGAAATCCTCAGGCGGTAATCTGATCGCCGCTGAAAATTGAAATTTTCGATTAAAATAAAAGTTTTGTTTGTAGTTTAAAAAAATGTCTCTGAGGTTCTGCTCCATTTAGGACTTTGAAAACACATGCAGACGTGTTCGACTGAAATCACAATAATCAAGCATCTTACAGTATATATAACTCTATTCATGTAAACAGAGACGATGATAGAACTCTGTTTAAATCACCGAATCAAGCCACAACTATAGCCTGACTTAGATTTATGTTGTATTTACAATATTAGAAAACTTTCAGTGACACTTTACAATAACCATCATTTATAAATGGTAAATAATTAGTTTATTAATGTTAGTGAATAGTTACTTTACCACAAGCAATAAAATTATGATTAATAATTTCATTAATTATTATTGGACTATTTCTTAAAGGTTTATATAGGGTTTAAATGTTGGTTGTAAAACATCTAGATTAAAATGTGTGTCAGCAGCACTTTGTAAATGTTTAATATTTGGTTTATAAACCACTTATAAACATTACTCAGATGGTTATTGTAAAGTTAGGGTTAGGTTTTTAAAATTGTAAAATTTACAATTTTTTAATGGTCTATAGTTACTAAACTTCTACATGAAGGACCAACTTTACTCCCATCAGACGCATTTATCAGTTTTTTGATTTTGTTTTCCCAGACTCTGAACGTAGCCTCATACAAAGTCACTTTGTTAGTTTTTCTAGGCAGAAGATATTCACCAGTTTTCTGTAGAAAATACTCTAGTTCTCTTGCATGACCCACATTTAGAGGAGTCATCTTGTTGGATTTCGACACAGGTATCTCCTCAATCACTGTGAACTCAGAGTGAGCAGGCTTTGTCATCCTTGAGGATAATTACTGTGATTAATATCTGCTGCCTTCATTCTGTCTGCTCCACTGCTTCGTTTATCAATCCACCTCAAATGACCCCAACGTCAGTGCAATACTTCCACACAACATGCCCCTCCCTCCAGCTGCTCCAACCCCGCTGTCGTGTCTCCGTGTCCCCCAAAGGGAGGTCAGCCCCACTTTAGGAACCATTGTCCTCATGTCATCCAGCCTTCATTCACATTCACGCTCAGATTCACACGGACGTGTCGATCAAATGTGTGTTTGTTGAATATTTTTATTTTTTATTAAAAATAACATTCATAATAGTAACAGTTGTACAACCAATAATTATAATCTGAGACATGTCAGCAACAATAATTACACTTGAGAACTAGATGACTTGATATCCTCTTGTTTTTTTCTCTTTTTTAAATAAGTTAGGAAATAAAGTTCTTCTTCTCCCCCCCTCCCCAGAAATAATCTTCTAGAAGCGTTTGTACATACAGTGTTGGCTATAACTGGCTCACAGCACTCTCTAAAAGCCAGGTCTTTAAGACTTGCTTTAACGTGGATATTCATAGCATGTTATCTAGGCAGGCATTTGGTTGTTATTCCGTTTGGATCTGGCAGTAGTTCAAAACGAGCAGGTTATGGATATTTTTTCTTTTTTTCAGTACGTTACGCTACAGTACACAGTAGAGCACTTCTCTAGTCAATGTAGTATGATCAGTGTATGGCTACTCCAGTGTTAGATACAGTTAGACTCAGACATGGTAGGTTAACAGTTATGTTTGGCATTGAGGCCTGAGCTGCACACTCCAGTTTCCAGTTATTGTCCCAGTGTAGAAATCCAGTTCTCCACCGCTCCAGTCCTACTTTGTGCTCCACATTAAGTTCCTGATAATAGTCCGAGTCATTGTCCTCTATCCGAGGACCAATCAGTCGTCGAGCCAGAAGTGCCAAAACAGCCAGTCAATGGCTGCAGAGTGACCGCCAGTCGAACCCCACGAGTCTAATGAGCTCCCATCCAAACACATTCACTGGATTTGTGGTTCATACAAATAACTTCCAGTGTTAGTGTGATAAATATCCTCTTTCCCAAAGAGTTTTGAAGATTGCACTTTTATATTATCCATGAAGCTGGACGCACTGCGGCAGCTCTGGAGCAGGACAGGTGACTCCCTCTGAAGATATCCACTGAAAAGAGCAGCTGTCAGTCTTCCCACATTCACTTTCTCTATATTCCTTTGGTGCAAAGTGTCTCGCCGTTCACCGATCCCTGCAGTAGAGACAGAAACAGCACAATGAGATAACCGTGACCTTTTTTTAAACGTCAGCTAACCTAACAGGCTTTTTATTTTTTTATTAAGTGATGCAAAACAGATCATGACAAGCGGTTGACAACAGAAACGCAACTCAAACAGACATTGGAGGCAAAACAATAAAGTGACAAGTAAAGTAGGGACATATAACGATTAAGTCTAGAGGTGATTAAGGCTGTTTAAATAAGTGTGTGTGGGGGGGGGGGGGGGTTGTTTTTATGTGTGTGTGTTTGTGGGTGTGATTGTCCCTCTTTTACCCCTCCTTTAAATTGTAATAATTGTTGAAGAGAAAATGAAAGAAGTATGCCATAAAATAATCATTACAAAAATAAAATAACAATTATTATTATAAAAATAGAACAAAGAAATATTAATGAATAAATAATAGAACAATTAACAAATGTGTAAAAAAATAAAAATAAAATAAAAAATAAAAAATTCAATAATAAATAAATGTATAAAAAAGAAAAAAGAAAAGAAAAAAATTCAATTATTAATAAATGTATAAAAAAATAAAAGAATAATTAATAAATGTCTAAAAAATAAAAAATAAAAATAAAATAGGTTAATAAATAAATAATAGAATAATAAATAAATATATAAAAAAGAAAAAAGAAAAGAAAAAAATTCAATTATTAATAAATGTATAAAAAAATAAAAAATAAAATAAATAGATAAATAATAGAATAATAAATACATTTGTAAATATATATATATATTAAATAAAAAAATAAATGGTGGGGTATAGTAACGATGATATGAATATGTAATGACAGTAGAATCTTTGTATTCCTAATGTTTTACTGTCCAGTCCTAATGTTGTAATGTCTAACAAGCTAATAACCAACAAGCTATCGGATCAAAATCATAACCCCGCCTTTATCGCTCGAGCTCGTTCTCTCACCTGCAGCTCTACATGATCATGGCTCTGATGGCTGATTTGCTGATGCGTTTGCGGTGTTTCCTCCTGCGGCGGCGAGGCGAGGCCGGTCTGAATGGGGCTTGGCGGGCTGATGTCAAGAGAGACGACGCTGTGGGGAGGGCTGAAAAACAAGAGGAAGCAGAGGACAGAGAATACTTGAGTTTAAGGGGGACAAACTTTTAACATCTGCTCAATTTATGCAAACAAGTCTTCAACGTGAGCATGCGAAGCTCCCGTCTCAGATAAAGACTCCGTGTGCAGCTCCTGCAGGGCCTCCAGACTCTGACTGACAGCTAATAACCTGGAGGTCTGGTCAACAAAGCCCATGAGGACCTGCAGCCTCAGGTCAAACATGGAGCAGCAGGAGCTCCAGCTCTTGGTGGAAGAACTGCAGGACACATGAGGTCCAGCCACACATGCTCAGTTTGCTGCTTCCTGCCTGACTCACACATGCACTAACATTAACGTGTGATTGGACTCATACTTCTGAAGCCCCGCCCACACCCCGGCGGAGCAGTACCTGTTTTAAATGCGGTGGGTTTTGGTCTTTGCTGAGGAGTGTGTGGATGGAGATGAGTCTCTCGGTCCAGTTCTCTCTGGATCGTCTCCAGAGTCAGCCGTCTCCTCTCCTCCTCCGTTAAGTGACCGTACCCACCGGTCACCTTTGAGTCTTTCTCCGTCCCCTGATTGGCCAGCTCTGCCCCGGACCCGCTGTTTGCTGACCCACTCTCCTCTCTCTCGTTCCCCTCTTTCTGACTGGCCGTGGCAGTCTCAGTCTGTTTGGGGTTCGTGACCTCGGGGGTCTTTAGGGTGGTCACTGAGTCTCTCTGTTTGGTGGTCAGAGGAGGGGTGGGGTTGGGGTCTATTGTGGGCGGTTCGGTTGGGCTGGCAGGAGGGGAGGCGCTGTCTGATTGTGGAGCATCGAGTCGGTATTGTGTCCTCAGCTCCTGGTCGTGCGGCGCCGCCGCCGCCGCTCCTCCGGGGTTGTACTGGGTTGGGTAATGCGGCTGCTGGTGATACTGGTGCTGCTGCTGTCTCTGCTGATGCTGCAGGAGCTGCTGTTGTCTTTGCATGTGGTCTGGATGATGCTCTTCACCTCCGCCGTTTGCTACATGTACGCCACTTTCCTCCTTGCTCCCATCATACCCGCTCCCTTGCCCAACAGGCGGCGTACTTCCCATGATGCTATGCTCCGCTCTGGCTTCAGACGGCCAGCCGTGGACCGGCGGGTGCACCCCGACTGTCGGTTGCTGCACATGTGTCGGTGTCTGGTGCGCCCTGGGTTGCGTCCAGTGCACCAGTTGGGTGTAGCTGCCCTGCTGCCACTGTCTCGCCACCGAGTCGCGCTCCTCAGGGCGGAAGTGCTGCTGGTTGTGCTTCAGGTCGTCGTGTCGGTGGAGGTCGGCCTTGGACGTCTGAGTCTTTGGTGGAGAAGGGTGGACCGGCCGCAGGATGTGGGAGGACGGGGGAGGCTGCTGTGGCGGAGGTGGGTTGGGGTTGCTGAGAATGGAAGTGCGAGGAACGGGAAGAGAAGAGGAAGACGAGGGCGGCGTGGAGGTTTGGCATCTGCAGGTGACGTGGTCCTCCACCGAGATGATGGCCTTGTCGTAGTGGGGTTTCCGGTTGATGTACTGGATCTTGTAAACCTGGAGTGAAATCAAGAAGAGAGCAGGTGAGAATCTTCAAACCGAAGTCACGAAGCTCTTTTTTCAAGGAGGCGTGAAGTTTGAGTACCTGAAGGTATCTGCTGGAGGTGACCATGGGAACGCACTGCAGCACTCTGGTGTTGCAGCATCCAGAACATCGCTGCACCTCCACGCACGGCGGCCATAATATGAAGTTGGCGTTACGGCGATCCAGCATGGACCTCGTCACCTCCATCACCTCCGTCCGAACTTTACACGCCGCCTGCTGGGCCATCGGCGCCTCCACTGGTTCGGGGGAAGGAGAAGGTTTATGAGTTTGTGTTGACAGAAGAACATCAGAAACACGCGGCTGAAAAAAGACAAACAGGAAAGGAGAGGACAGGAATAGACGCAGAAACCTACCGAGACTTCTGGCGTATCTTGCGTGGGTGTGGTTGGAGGGTATATCATGCTCGTCTTCTTCCTCCTCTACAGAGAAAAGACAAACGGGAAGGGAGGTCAAAAGGGTGTGAGATAAGTGGAGCGAGTGACACAAAAACACAGACTGATGGAGTCGACTTATTCTTGTCCAAGTTTCTAACAGAGATCGTGGCGCGCTGAGCCGGCCCTTTAACGAGCGACGACAGAAATCTGTGGAGCAGAAGAGGCGGATGGAGCAGATTTTCCAAAAGCTCATTGTTCACTGCAGAGAGGAAGACATTTTTTCTACTCAGGCTAAAACAATTCAGCTATTTTCTGCCACAATTTGTCCCGGCGCTGTCGAGAATACGAGCGAGGAGAGATAGGAGGAGTTAAATTTAGCCGTGTGTGGACGTGGACGTGTGTGTTTGCACTACAGCATATGTCGTCATTCCATACTGTAGCCTCTCGGTCCTAATTATAACCCTGGTGCAGATTGTTGTGGGTCACTGTGTGTGTGCAGGTGTGTGTTACACACAGATGCATGAGGTTTAATTAAGTTAAGTCTAATTAAGCGGCTGGTGCTGAAACAGAAGAGTTCAGTCCCTGAAGCTCGTTTCTAATTTTATCTTTGAATTTATCTGTGACTGAATTTTTCTAAAACTTCCTCTTTCATGAAAACGACATGTGACTCATTTTATTCTGCAGAGCATGAAAAAACAGGACATGGAGACTTAGGACTGGAATTTGGCTCCAATTTTGTAAAAGTATTTTTATCGGTGAGAAAAAACATGAGAAGAGAAACAGCTGATGGATTCACTGTTCCTTTTGGAACGGACTTTAATGTCTGTGAAACATGGACAATAATAAAACCCAGATTTTTCTTCCTGTGAAAACTCGATTCACTGACAACTTCACCAAACTTCACTTTAATATGAAGTTTTTCTATCGTCTCTCAAAACTAAACCACTGAAAACGATGTAGTTCATATGCCAAGACAGTAAGTGGCGCTGTAACGCTGTACAGGAAATGGTCGTCGTTTACAGATTTATTCACTCTCTGACCCGTTTTCAAAAAGTACCGTTTACAGTCACCTGAAACGCCGATACGACAAAAAACTTTAGCGTTTCCTCCTGAATTCGTTTCCGTGGTGACGGGTTGATACCGCCTTCAGACAGACTTTACAGCAGGGAGTGGTTTACTCTTCATCTGAAACTGTGAAGTCGTACCAATTCAACACGACTGACTCGCTCTTGTCCTATTTAACCACCAAATTATCGCCTTCTTTTGCAAACGCCATGTTTGTTTACACTGGTGTTTGTGGGAACTGCAGGAAGGGGGAGGAGCCTACGGTGGCCTGGAGGTGTGAGACATGATTGAGAGGAAAATCGATTTGATGATTTTAATATTTTTTACATCGTCATAATGAAATAATCTGATCATCGATAAATCCTGCAGCCCTGATGTGAACCGAATAATTGGGTCCAGGGACTTAATTTCACGTTGAAGTCTGGAGAAGTCCGGTCTTGAGCGTTAAAGTCAGTGCAGATCTTTGAGAGCCTGAGTCGATCCTCTCTGCAGGAAGTGAACCCGTTTATTTAAAGAGATTTAAAAACAGCAGAATCTGCTCACGCTGTGATTATCGTGAAGAAGAAAGAGAGAGCGACGCTTGAGACGACGTCAGAAACAGCACACTTTGTAAATCAGGACTTATGACGGTACCCCCCCCCCAGGTTTAGTCCAGGACCTGCAGGCTGGAGGAGGTGCACATAAGGTGACGTGCATGCATGGGGACAAGGCTACACAAACTACGGCAGACGTGAAGGAACAAACTTAACGTTGATTCTTCCCAAAAGCAAACATGTGGAGTCACCTCCTCCTGTCCTGTTCCTGAGCCTCCTTCTCTCTCTCCCTCTCTCTCTCTCTCTCTCCCTCTCTCTCTCTCTCTCTGTTATGTCACTCTGTAATTCATGCATTAATGAAACCAGCGATCAAAGACCTGCCCATTAATAAATGTATGTGTGACTCGGTTCCACAGAGTGATTACATAAATGGGTTTATAATCAGCTGCAGAGCTGCGTGCACAAGTTTGTTTTGGACTCGCTTTTTTTAAAGGGGGCGGGGGAGTGGAGAGGGGGCGGGGGGTGGTCTCTAACGGTCACACACACACACACACACACACACACACACACACACACACACACACACACACACACATTTATATTTCAAAACTTGGAGAGGAATCCAGACCTCTGAGAACAATGCAGTGACCTTGTGCTGGAAGTCTCTCTCTCTCCCTCTCTCTCTCGCTCTCTTGGTCTTATTTTGTCCGACACACAACAAGGTCAAAGCTGCTCTCTCTCTCTCTCTCTCTCTCTCTCTCTCTCTTTCATCAAGCTGGCTCATCACTCTTGCCGCCGCTGTCTCGGGTAAATATTGCCTTAACACGGGGCTTGGCATGTATTCTGCTGCATTCCTATCTCCTCAGGCCTCTGCAGACACACCCACACACTCACCTCCTCCGTGTCTGTGTTATTAGTGTGTGTTTGTTTGTGTGTGTGTGTGTGTGTGCGCGGTGGTCATATGTACCTATCGCGTTCGTCTCCTGCTGCAGTAGAAGCTTCAGGTCGTCCACAGAGGAGATGGGAGAGTTCCTCACCTGGTCGACCAGCGACACAGGAAGAGGATCACCCTGTGGAGAGAGAGATGAACAACAGTGATGACGCAGGAAACAAACAGACGGTTTGAGCAAACGCTGCTTTAGAGGAAATATGTCAAAAAATGGAGAAAAAGGGGAAAAAAGGACATTTTTACACCTGAGAGGAGTGAAACAGTGTTCTGAGTTTGAGCTCCATCAGCTGTTTAATGGAGCGTCACTGTAACACCACCACTCAGCACAAACACTGATGGATGTTTCTGAGTCAGGAGTGAATTTATTCTGGTACAAAATCAATCATGAATGAACAATAAGGAGATATTTCTTCACAAAAACAATAAAAGAGAGAGAGAGAGACGACATCTACAGCCTGTCACCCAAATACAAGTAAAACCAGTGAGATCATATGGATGTTCAGAAACAACAAAAACCTGTTTCAGATTTAGAAAACACACAAAAACAGAATTTATAAAACCGAGATCAGAGAGTCTGCAGGTGACCGCCGTCAAACTCCGCCTCACTGGTCTGTTCCTGTTTACATCCAGGTTGTAGAGAATTAGGCCGTCATGGCAGGTCATATAAACTCAAGCTTTAAATAACTAGTTTACAGTCACCTGAAACGCTGATACGACAAAAAAACTTTAGCGTTTCCTCCTGAATTAGTTTCCGTGGTGACGGGTTGATACCGCCTTCAGACAGACTTTACAGCGGGGAGTGGTTTACTCTTCATCTGAAACTGTGAAGTCGTACCAATTCAACATGACTGACTCGCTCTTGTCCTATTTAACCACCAAATTATCGCCTTTTTTTGCAAACGCCATGTTTGTTTACACTGGTGTGTGTAGGAGGAGGAGCCTACGGTGGCCTGGAGGAGCGAGACATGATAGAGAGGAAAATCGATTTGATGATTTTAATTTTTTAACATCATGATAATCAAATAATCAGATTTCGATGTTAGCAATGATCGGATAACAGCCGTACTTTAAGGGTCCAGTGTGTAGAGATGGGAGTGTTCAGTGACATCTAGAGTGATCAGAGTCTAGATGGAAAAGCCCTCTTGCACGTATGTTTGACTCTATTATCAAAAGTCAACCATTTTCATCTTCCTTCATGCTGCTCATCAAACACAGAGACATGTATGTCAGAGGTTTGTCCTCTCTGAGCTGCCGTAGATGGAGGTCGATCTTTATACGTCGATATTAAACTCTTGATGTTTCAGGCTGATGGGGTACAGAGGCTCTAGTCCTCAAAACTCCTGATGTTTCCTCTAAAGAGACATCTATAGGTCACCTGTTGCAGATCTATTCCTGAGTGAAAGGAGGTTTCCAAGACCTCTGTTGAAGGATCTGCACTTTATTATGGACCCTGAAGCTCTGAACCACATAAAACCATCAACATTCAGTTAGACAGGACCAGAATCATCACTGATATCATCTGATAATAACTTCATCAGAGTTCTCTCCTTCTGTTTTTCCCGCCCTGAAGACTCCACAGAGAGAGAGAGAGAGCGGCCCGCTGCAGAATATCTCAGTCCTCACCTCCAGTCAGCACTTGCTCCACTTTCACTTCCTCCTGCAGAGGAAACGATGGTTGTGATTGGTGTTTGTTGCTGCTGTTGTCGCTCTCTCCCTGTCTGTTTACCCACAAACACCGCCGTTGCTCCCGCTGTCACACAGGAAACTCGCCGTCTTTCACTTTCTAAACGTAATTTCAGTTCGATTTGCGACGATCACGATAGCTCATGAAAAAAGGCCACATGCAGAATCTCAAGGGGCCCAGAAAAAAAACTGTTAGATGAGTTTGCAAGTCAACAAGTTATGCAAGTAATGTGATTCAGTCTGGAGGAAGAAGAGGAATTTAATTAGGTTTTAATGAACGCCATGGCGGGGTTTGATGAAGGCTTCAGTGTGGTTGGTTTTTAAGGACAGACTCGTGTGGTTTCTGTGCCGAGATCAAAGAAAGATTACTCAGCGCTGCGTGACACATTTGCTCTTTACTTGGCTGTAAATTGATATTATCTCCGAGTGGTTGGAACATCACTTGATTCAGTCACATGCCAAAGAGACGCCAAAACAAATTAAGGAGTGTCAAGAATGTGAGAGGAAAATATTTGGCCTATCTCTCCAGGATGCCAGGGAAAATAGTGAAAGTGTTTGTCTTCTCGCTGCAACTGTTACGCAATATTTATGACGGTAGAGATCGCACGTTTACAATTTTAGACCTTTTCACTTTAACAACAACCCCAATAACACGTTTAAAATTCACTTTAAGTCTCTGATAAGACAGCAGGTGGTTATTCTTCACCCGGCACAAGTTCACCCCACCTGAACTCTCGAAGAACAAAAAGACAATAACGTAACATGAGAGAGAAAATCAGGATGTTTGTTGTCGTTTTCTGTGTCTCTATTAAATCTGTCACCAAATCTAAGAGCTGCAAATGTTTAAAAAAGAGACGACTTCAGGATACATTCAAGCAAAACTAAAACTACATTTACAAAAAAACTAAAGTCAAACACACGTAACTTAGACACTTACAATTGCTTGATGACTATTTAGGGCCTGTGTCCACCAACAGCATATTTCTACACAGTCTCAGTTTGTGTTTTTCATCAACACTCACAAAAGTCGCCTCAGACTCCTTCACTGCATCAGCACTGCTGGAGTGAACAAACGCTGTTAGTGGACACAGGCCCTTAAAAAAGTATTTAATCTTTGGTTGCATGTCTTCAGTTTAATTCTCAGAATTCTGCTCTGATATCACCACAAAAAATGCTGCCTCACCAACAATAAAATAAAGTCTGTTAATTCCAAGTATCCAGGATACTAAACCCTGGAAACACTGAACTTCATTGTTTTTTGTTTGTTTGTTTGTTTAACATGAACAGTAATCCCTCCTAGAGCAAAACCACGCTGTCAGTGGACACAGGCCCTTTGGTGCTTTTAATCTCCGGTTGCACACCTTGATCTTAATTTTTAGTCTTTTTCTACTGCTGAATGGAAAATGATTCTGCTCTGACATTACCACAAAAATTGTACCTCCAACAACAACAAAGTAAAACTGCAGAGTTTCAAAGTTAAATAATTGTAACCAGCAGCGCTCTGAGCGCAGCACCAAG
Organism: Xyrichtys novacula; assembly: GCA_962446985.1. NCBI lineage: Eukaryota > Metazoa > Chordata > Actinopteri > Labriformes > Labridae > Xyrichtys > Xyrichtys novacula. The sequence continues at coordinate 38,689,590 of OY660866.1, forward strand.
AACCAAAAACAACAAAAACAGTTACATCCTAAACCCTAAAAACACTGAACCTCAGTTTTTAAATTTGTTTGTGTTTTACATCAATAATCACTAATGAACTGTTAATCAATGAACAGTTTAAAGTTAGTGGACACAGGCCCTTATGCAGGAGAATTGTGCAAAAAAGCACAATTACATCCTGAATTATTAAAAATACAATCTGATATTCTCTGGTGCAATATTTTTTCACTTCAGTTAAATGTAATTGTGATTTTAAAGTATTAATCTCTGTGTTTACACCTTTAGGATGAATATTAAATGTTTAAACTCTGTATATTTGCTCTATTGTTGATTTTGTCTGGTTGCATCAGGTCCTTATAGTAAAAAAACATCAAAACTATCAGCTGATTTTCATCCAACATGTTTGAATTTAAACATGAAGCTGTTTTGTTGTTTTCTCCTCCTTCACCTGACAGGGATCCATCTTTCTGACTGCAGAGACGCCTTTGGAAATCACTTTACTACATTTTTCCACCTCTCTCTCTCTCTCTCTCTCTCTCTCTCCCTCTCTCTCTCTCCTGGTCTCTCACTCCGTCTGTCTGCTTTGTGGGCGGCGGCGGCGGCGGTGGCTCAGGACACCTGGATGACTTTCATGAGCCATTGGCTGACCTAGTTAAGCAAACACTCGCACACACACACACACTTGCCCCCTCTTTTCCAGTTCACACACAGATGCTTAACCACTTAACTATCCACCCAATTTGTCATGAGAGCCTCACACACACACACACACACACACACACACACACACACACACACACACACACACACACACACACACACACATCCCAGGGACTGTTGATCTTAAACACAAATAAAAACCCAGACTCAGAAAATAGTCCTTTACTTACACAGGAACTAAACCGCTGCTTAAAAAAGTCGGACAACAAGCTAATAATAGTGGAAAAGAGTGAGTCTGACACACACACACACACACACACACACACACACACACACACACACACACACACACACACACAGGCCTCTGTTGTCTGTAAATAACCGACCGTTTTGCTGAACACTGATTTAGAAGTGTGACATCTCTTATAAATCTGGCGCTGCGTGAGAGTGTGTTACTAAACTCAGAAGTTGAAAAGGCAGTCTAGGAGGAAGTCATGATGAACAAGCAGGTCAAACACACACACACACTCACACACACACACACACACACACACAAACACACACTGCATGGGGGCCTTGAGGGAAGCCTGGGAGGCAGAGAGATTGTGAGGAATGTTTGAGGAGAAAGGTGAAGTGTAATGGAATGTAATTATGGGGCCAGCTGACTGCACACACACACACACACACACACACAGACACACACACACACACACACACACACTTCACACGCCGTTATACATAAACAAACACGCAATCAGAAAGAGGAACAGGCGAGGAAAGTAAACAGAAACAAAGAGCGCCCAATCCAAGTGTGTGACAGGGTGACTCACACAATCACGCCGCGATTTCACAACACACGCCTTCTTCCATCAGAGGAATGGCGGGTAGCCAGCGCTACGGCGTCTAAAATGTGAAAGGCCTGCAGAGCTCGCCGCTCAAACACACGAGAGTTCCCTCCTGGCTGCAGAGATGAAGGAAGAGGTGATGGATGGAGAGACGACAGACGAGAGGAGGAGAGAGGAGAGGAGATAGAGTGATCAAAAGGAGGAGAGAGGGTTCAAGAGGGTCTCTGAGGGAGGCGGCACCACCCCCCGGTCTAACAGGGTTCAAGATGGCGGAGCTGACACACACAACATGACTACCATGAATGGACCACAACGTCAGGATGAGCGTCATCACCTCAACTCGATCCAGAACGCCACTGAACCTGGACACTCCTCTAACGCTGAACACGTCAAACAGACGACCTGCTGTGTAACCATGTGACTGGCGTGTGTATTTCTCACAGTCACGTTTGTTTTTCTCCTCAAACTTGAACACCGACTCTCTCTGTACGCAGACGATGATCTGTTTTCTGTCTGAGCCGCTCCGATGAAAATCATGTTTTTTTCTTGTCGTCTTCATATGTTCATTTTTCTGATGCTGCAGGAAACGTCATCAGAAAAATAACTACGTCACAAATCCAAACTCCGCCCTGCAGGCCAGACTCGGAGAAGTCGAGAGGACAACCGCAGGACGAGCGTGTGCGTTAGCGGATTACAACGCTCATCAGAAAGTTAATTATATTAACTTTCATCATGTCTTTGGCAACATTAGGCTACAAGCTAGCATGAAGAGGAGTGTGCAGAGCAGCGCTGACTCCGCCCACGACTCAGAGGTGAATTACTAATGAGCTCCTGGAGCTCTGCAGAAGAAAAGTCACAGGTAACAAGATTTTGACTAAAAACTTCATAATCACAATTTAAAGACGACTGAGAACACTAAAGACGATGGGAGTGGGACTTTAAGCAGAGATTTATAAATCAGGGATAAGACCTAAAATCAACTTGATGGAGTCACCTTTAACTCTAGAAAATCAGTTTCTCCATATTTGTAAAGAACCTAAACTAACACCACCGTCGTGAGCAAACAGCTAAACGAGAAGGTTCTGCACATTTTCAACTTCTGCTTGTGTTACATGAAGACTTACTCTCTCTGTACGCTGATGATTTACTGTCTTATATCGTATTAAAGCAGAGCTCAGTAACTCACAGATAAGACAGAAGAGAAACTCCATGAAGTCTCCTTTAACTCTAGAGAATAAAGTTTCTCTGTATTTGTATCGCGGTTGAAAACAGGAGCTTCAGAAAACGTCTCCAGTTTCCTCTTCCTCTAAATCTAAACTAACACCCGCCGTCTTGAGTAAACAGCTGACACTCCAGGCTAACTCCCGTTAACGTTGCATACCTGCAGCTAATTCAAAGTCAGAGCCCTGCAGCAGCTGAGAGTCAGACTGACAACACCGCTGTAAGGGGTTCAGGTAGACGGTGTTTGATTTATCCTCAGGTGTTGTCTCGCTGCCTAATCAAAGCTGCTTCACATTTACGGAGCTGTCTTCACTTTCCTCCTGCAGAAACTGTCTGAAAATAATTGGGAGATCTTGAACTTTCCAGGAGGAGGTGAAGTCAAAGTTGAGTCTAATCTTCTGATGCATACTGCAGATTCTCCTGCACATCTACACCCTGAACGCCACAGACTGTGACGACATGTTGGCGTTGTAATACTGCGCCACACTGAGCTCACCGACAAATACTCTGATGTGCTGCTGCGCTTTTTCTATCTGACACTCACATCACATGCACCGACATCAGCACAACCCCCCTCTGCTGCACACACACACACACACACACACACACACAGGCACATATGTCCACTAACACATAAGCAGCCATGCGAGCAGATGTGCGCACACGCACGGCCACACGCCACACAAGTCCGTGAAATCCCCGGCAGATTATTTGTTGTTCTTATGTAAAATGGATCAAGCCGAGAGCAGCGGCGGCGAATCATCGCAGCTCGCCTGCAGAGACAATAGTCAGAGCGAGACCTGTTCAACAGCCACCAATCAGCTGTGTGTGTGTGTGTGTGTGTGTGTGTGTGTGTGTGTGTGTGTGTGTGTGTGTGTGTGTGTGTGTGTGTGTGTGTGTGTGTGTGTGTGTGTGTGTGTGTGCGGTGATGAAGCATTTGTCATTTGAGCAGCAGATGATGGTCTGACCCGATGTGTGGGTCCTTTTGTGAGTCCTCAGTGTGAGACTCTGTGTTTGAATCTGATTGGACGCTGCACGCTTTAGAGAAATCATCTCATTATTTATGATGGCGTTCGAACTGCATCATTACGTCAGTCTGTGTGAACTTGTAGTGACTCTGCTGAATAATCTGTGTGTGTGTGTGTGTGTGTGTGTGTGTGTGTGTGTGTGTGTGTGTGTGTGTGTGTGTGTGTGTGTGTTTTTCCATGGACAGATGTGGAGGAACTGGGACACCAAAAAAAAAGAGTCTTCATTTTTTCCAAACATTGTGACAAGAGGAGGATTAGAGGGTCATGTGGGGCAGGTCTGAGGTCTGAGGTCTGAGGTCTGAGTCTCTTTACATGCTGCAGGAGAACTCATCACGTCTCCACAATAAGAACACAAAAGTCCAACGAAGCCTCAAAGATCTGCACTAAACCTTCACAGAGTTGTTAGATCAACAGGTCGTCTGTCTGTTAACTCCTCTAAACTAGACCTAAACTAAACTAGATCTCACTATAGAGCCCACACAACAAACAAGACACACAATAACCAAACTGTGCTGCCTGATGAATCACATGATGAGCTGAAAATCGAGGGAACAAAGTCTGTCATGGATTAAAAACGCTCCATAAATCAAAGAAGAGGATGAAACACACAGAAGACTGTCTAACAAGCACGAAGTACTGCAGTAAATTCACCCTGTATGCAAAGAAAACCACAGAACAAGGCGACGAATACTGTCTGTACTGCAGTAGATATGACCTGAACTCTACCTCCAGAACAATCAGAGCTAATACTGCCTGATATGAGAGAAACCGCCAGAGGACATGTCCAAAATAGAGGAGATGCTACTTCAAAATACATGAAATACGACATGGAATACAACAAACTATGTCCAAAATGCAAGAAACAGTATTTGAAGTCCAATTAACAGTTCCTTCAATGCAAAGTTTGATCGCCATAAAACAAGAATTACCGCCTGACCTTCAAGAGAAACTGCTTTAAATGCAAGAGGTACCGACTGTACGCCAAAAACAATACAGAAAGTGGAATAAATAGACCTGAAATGTACTTCAAACCTGCTGAGAAGGCAAGAAGTACGACGATTACTGCCTAAAGATGTAACGATAAGTGTGTAAGATGGAAGAAGAACTGCCTTAAATGTAGGAGAACGGCCTGAAATGTCATGCAAACCTCCTCAATGTGCAAATAATAGTTTCTGAAATGCAAAAGTTCAGCCTCAAATCCAGGAAGTTCGTCCTGAAACACAACAAAACTACTGGAGATGCTTGCAGACGTGCATTTGAACATTTGACATTCACACACGGACAGTAAATCACAATATTTGACCATTTTACTGTTTTCCTGCTCGATACTCTCTCTAATGGAGTTTGTTGGAGTTTATGTGGTCAGCTGTCAAAGACGGAGAGACAGTCTGAGTGTTCACTGTCAACTTCAGCTGAAACTGACGTCAGGACTTTGATGTAAACTTCTGTATTCGTTGACTTTGTGTAAATCAGACCCTGACGATGTTATTACTGACTGTATCTGAAGAAAGACAAACACGACCACGATGCTACAAGCTGCTGGCTGTGACAGATGTCATCTGATGGCTCGTTCACATGACCAACAACAGATGGGACATGACAACGAGGGCGTGGACGGCGAGATTTTAGAGACAAACACCTCATGATGCGGCGAGGACACAGAGAGACGACTCCACAGGGAGGTCTCAGTGTGAGGTTTGAACCTGTCAGCTGCACGGCTCATAGATCCACGCTGTAGATTTAGTCCTGTATCAGGGTCCAGCAGCCCTGCCTCACCCCCTCACCCCCTCACCCCCTCTCTTCATCGTGACACTCGGGGTTATGAAACATGAAAAGGCGCCGCAGAGGGAAACAGATCATTCAGAAGACACCAGCAGCTCAGAGGGAGAACTAGTTAGACTGAAGTGCAGGCTGCCACACACACACACACACACACACACACACACACACAAGTGTAGTGTGTTTTGCCCTGCAGTTAAACTGTTTCTAAAAACATCCACCCCACAGTTTGTAGAGTCACCTCGGGGGATGATGCCTATGATGTATGTCAGAGCAGGAAAATTCTCACCATGTGGAGACACCATCATATTTTCCTGTTTGTCTCTGAGTCTCCAACCTGTTATTTACTCAGGAAACCGACCTCAGATTAGAGCTGATCAAAGACCTCAGGAAAGAGGATTTTTACCAAAACTTCATGCTGTAGAATATGACTTTCCTTTATCATGATGTCTCAGACACACTCAGGTGTTTCTCCCAACTTAACCAGAGAATGAGGAAAATCTCAAACTGCTTCATTCTAACCTCAGAGGAGACAAAGAGTTCAAGCTGTGAAATAAAGAGAAAAGAACCTGATGTTGGTTTGAAATCACTCATTCTGTTTTTTTTTTTATCCTTTTATTCTGAAATCATGTCCATGCTGGCTCTTTCTGACATGTTAACCCGGCTCTGTCACTCTCAGGTGTAATAACCCCCCCCCAGCTCATCCCCCCGGTCTTACCTCAGCGCTGCCGAGCCGCAGACGGGCCGCCGTGAGCGCAGCCAGCAGCAGCAGCAGGACCCACGACCTCATGTTGCCGCCCAGCCTGAGGAGCCGCAAGCGACCGGCTGGGCATTTAGCACCTCGGCGTCCAATCCCCCCCGACCGCACCGAGCCTCGTCCCGGTATCGTGCGTGAGGCGCTCGTGCAAAACTCAGAGTGTAAGATATCCTGAAGTGTGTCCGTGCTTATGAACGCAGCGTGTCCAAATGTTCGCTCATGGTGACTCACACGCAGGCGAGACGGCTGACTGTGTCCATGCTGCTGTGTGGAAAACTCACCAAAGGAGACGTCAAGGGGAGTGGGACAGGTGCGCGACGAAGGGTTACACGGCACCCGAGGGGGTTAAAGCGACACTAAAGCAGGATATCAGTCAGAGGGGGGGCACGAAGAAGGATCCAAGATTTCCTCCAAGATGGATGATTTAAAATGTTTGATCAAACCTTCAAAAACTCCACTTAAAAATCCTCAGTTAAAGAGCTCCCGGGTGAAACTCGCAGCATTTTCCTCCCCTCAGAAACACGCACTGAGAAACACGCACAGCCAGAGGTCCGTGCGTAAAAGTTGGTTCATCTTTCAATGGCGCGTTCGTGCGTAATTCCCCGGACGCTCTGCAGCAGAAGTCCAGTTCCTCTCCCCCCAGCTCGGCACTCTTGAACACTGATATCTGCGGCTCCTCCCGCTCCTCTCCTCTCTCTGCCTGCCCGCTCTCAGCTCCTTCTCCCGGCGTGTCTCCGCTCTCCTCTCCGCTCTGTCGGACTGATCTCTGCGCTTCTCCTCTCTGGTTCCGTCTTGAATGGTGCACAGCTTCACCACACAGGAGCAGGTCCTCCCTCCTTCTGCTTTAAGCACCGACTCTAACGGGGAGAGAGACGACTCATACCGGAAACTGGGCGCTTTTGCTTTCAAAATAAAAGAATAATTGAAACGCTGACGGTAGTTCTTGAATGGACAGAATAAAGAAAGCTGAAAATGAGGTGGAAAAAAACGTGATACAATGAGATAAATTTATTAAATTCGAAAAAAAGAAATAACTAAAAATGTTGGAGCTTTGAAAATTATAGATGATGGTTTAGATTAGTTTAGACTAGATTAGATTGGATTTCCTTTATTCATCCTTCAGCGGAGAAATTAAGTCATTAACAGCAGCAGTACATACAATATACACATAGATACTGGGTACAAAAAACTAAATAAATAAGATAAAGAACTAATGTAAAAAAAAAAAAGGAAAGAGCAGTGCAAAAGAAGAACAATATCAATGAAGTATAGTATAAGAAGTATAAGATAAATATTAATAAAAGATAGATCACCTCCTTTTTAGGTGAAGGATGATTCAGCTGCTCCACTCTATGACTCTAAATTATTCATTTTTGGTTGAGAAATTGTCTTTTTTTTTTAAGCTTTTTTTTTCAAAGACTTTGTTTCGCCCTGAAAAAATGTCTTATTTTATTTTGAAAGTCCCTCACAGGAAGTGTAAGTCTTGTGTGTCTCGCTTGACCCTCCTTCTCCACTCTGTGCCAGGGCCCCCAGCCTGTCCCTCTCCTCATGAAGGCAGCAGAGTTTACCACCACCTCCTTTTTAGGTGCAGGAGTCCTGAGCACCCATGGGTGTTCTTAAAGGGAAAGTCTAAAACAATGACACACATTTAATTACCCTGACTTTAAATCTCATTTAAAGGTACTGTCAGCAGTTTTTGATGAGACTGAAATGGTGTCACTCGCACATTGATGACAGTAAGGTTAAATGAGATGATCAGATTTTAGCATCTGTGTTCTGATTGGATTTATGTTCAACTGCTGTATCCAATCACCGTTCATTAACCCAGTTATTGATCGTTATTGATCATTTAACATAGCTCCAGATGAGTGTATTTTCTCATCACTCATTTAGAAAAATAGTTAAAAATGAACGACTCAGCGTGAGCAACACTGTAACAACAGCGGATGATGGCGCTCATGGGAAATGCAGTTCTCTTCCTGGAAAATAAGACGCTCATTTCATTGGAATGGGTCACCAGAAGAAAACATGAAAACTCCTCAAAGTGAGTTTAGGTAGAAAAAAATAACTCTGCGGTAAACACTGATCCAATCCAGGATGATAATCTCTGAATACGATACGACCTTGAATACAGTGTTTACAATAAAAAGGTTAAAATCTTATATTAAATGTTATATAATGAGAGATATTAAAAACTCTCAGTGCTCATTGAACATGAGATATAAACACAAATATAGTCGCTGTAATGTAATGAGAGCATTACGTCATCTGTAAGTATTTTTGAAGGATGTGAGTCGGAGCAGTGGGAACAATCTGACCAAATATGCTGTAATCTGCTGGGATTATTTTTGGGGTCATGGAGGAGCAAAACAAACAGGAGCCTTAAATTCATGATATTATTGGTGTTTTTTAAAAATACGACGTCTTCTGGGTTTGTTCAGAGAGGATTTTTTTAAATGAAAAAAAAACGAGTTTAAAGAAATTTATCACATTTTTCATGAAACTATGAAACTGAGTTACTCCTGCAGACTTGTGAAATTTGGTGGTTTGACAAGTTCAGTTTGTCTGTTACAGCAAAACTTTATGAATGTTAAATAGAGCTGGACAATAAACCGAAAATTTACAGATAACAAAATCTGCTGTTATTATTGTCTAAGCAATAAATTAAAGTAAACTGATGATTCATTTTTGTGATGAAGATTTTATAAAAAAAACATTTTGATTTTTGTTTTAACATGTTTCTTGTTTTTTTAGGGGTTGATCTCGACCAAACCACAGGCTGCTGTAAAGTTTGTTTGAGCTAACGTCTGACCCCTGATGACCCCTGATGACCATGACCATGACAGACATGTCAGCAGAATCCTTTCTTTAATTGCATCAAACACAATCAGAGAGGGTTGTAGTGGAGAGCGACTGACGCACCATCCTGGGCGTAGCTTAAGAAATGACATCTATCTATCTGTACACCTGGGTTTAACCTCATGCTCTTCCTCCTCGTCGTACATCTGAACATGTGAACAGAACTGTTTTTATTACTCTTCAACAGAGATATGATCAGATTAACCATGCAGCCGTACAGTGCACGAGTTTATCGGTGACAGTCAGGTTCTTCCTGATGACCACAAAGTCGATCCAGTATCTTACTTGTTAAAAAAAAAAAAAAAAATTTAATCATTTTTGGAAGAATTTTACTGTAAATTAAATTTGGTGTTAAAACATCTTGTGGGACATACCGTCAAGCCCTTTATCTGACACTGAATTTGAGATCCTGAGACCATTTCTGCTGACGTCCTAACCTTATACTCAAACTAAATCCCGTCATGAAGAGGGTAAATAAAAACCGCCTACAGTGGCTTTATTGAGACTTTGTTTTGCATGTGAGGAGACGGTATCATGACAAACGGATTCTTATCCTGTCAGTTTCACGTCAGTGCTGGTAAATAATTTGGATTGCAAATGCAGCGACGACAATAACCTCACAGTGATTGTGCTGATGAGTCTGAATATCATCAGAGATGGTTTGACCTTAGAGAGCGTTTCCTCTGACAGGAGATCTCTGCTTTAACATGTGAGAGTTTTCATTATATTCAGGTGTAATTGTTCTAAAGAGTGAAAACACTCATGATTCTGTGTTCGGTGTTTCTCTGTCCGGGTTTGATTTCAGGGTCAGGACCAGACGGGTCGCCATGGAGGCCGAGGGTCACGGCAGATTCTTCCTCCCAGAGGAGATAGAGACGGAGGAAGCAGGCATCCTTGTGCTGCTATTCCTGGACTGAAAACACACACACACACACACACACACACACACACACACTAACACATATACTGATGTAAACACTGACCTTTCACCTTCATGCGCGGCGTTCAGAATGATTGACAGGCAGATGGGGCGCACTCCTGTCACTACAGGATGAAGAGCGAAGCGTCGTCTCAGCAATGACCCCACTTCACACGTACAGTATATTCTGTGTGTGTCTGCGTGTGTGACAACTTGAAAGGGTATCAGGTGTTCAGCTCTGCTCGCTATCAGTCCTCGATGTGCAACGTGGAATTCCCAGTATGTCCGAGAGGAAGGAGATGTGCACGAGTGTGTGTGTGTGTGAGTGTGTGTGTGTGTGTGTGTGTGTGTGTGTGTGTGTGTGTGTGTGTGTGTGTGTGTGTGTGTGTGTGTGAGTGTGTGTGTGTGTGTGTGTGAGCAGGTGAAATAATGAAGAACAAATCCACGGCTCTCACAGCTGCTCGGACTCTGGAAGTTACCTCTGTGTGAAATCATGGACTCTATTTCTGTTCCATTGAAAAGGCAGCAGCTCCAGATCTGTCATCAGGTGCAGCGTTGGAGATTTCCCACGCCCAGAGAGTTCAGATACAATATGAGAGGACGGAGGAAAAAACGCCATCAGCCTGATTTAGACAATAGAACAAATGATTAACAGACGGAGAATCGAATCCAAACCTCTTCAGTCTGAGTGAAGTCAGCTGATCAAGACTCAGTGTTCTGGTTCTCTCTCCTGGTCCGCTGAGCTGATCTGAGCTACATCCTGGTGTTTGAAGCTGCGTGCTCATTATAAATCATGATATTTGATGGAAAACCTCTTCAGAAACAAAGTCGATCTGATTCTCACAGGCTGCAGGGATTTAAGGAACGACTGAAACATGAATAAATTCAGCCGCTGTCGGGTGTCGAGGCCTGTCAGCTCTGAAACCGTCAGAGTGGACATGACCTCATGACCTCCAAACAGGAAGTCTGTAACATGTTTGATTTTTCCATCTGCTCAATCACATCAGTGTCTTGATCGACGAGAGCGCACGTGCTCCTGAATACAGACAAGATGGCCGAGCTGAAGAAGAGTCCCTGCTGAGAGACGGACCAGATTTATGGGCGTTCACACCGAGCGCGAGTAAAATCATTCGCACGAATGAATTACATGCTAAGTCAACGCAAAGACGTGATTAGACAAAGTGATACTCTGACGGGGCGAATGACGTGAACTGATCAAGTTATTCACACAAATTGAGCGAATATTTGCATCATGATAACCAATCAGCATGAAGATTCCCGGGTGACGTATGAAAACAGACCTGAAGATGTTCTCTGGTGTGAAAATAGAAACATAAATCCTTTTCCTCACAGTAGACAGACGGACAGACGATCTTCAGCTGGGATAGAGCGCCTGTAATCGGTATCCTGGAGGGACATGCTGGCTCCGCCCCTCACCAACAGGTCGTCAAATTGGGTTCAGGTAACCGAAAATAACGCTGGAAACAACTGTCATCTGGGCGTGGCTATTGGAGGAGACCCACACACGGCGACGCCTACATCTACGACGGTCGTGGTCCTTCATCAACAAAAACAAAACAGCGATCCGCTGAATGTGGTTCAGTCCTACAGATCTGGTCAATTGTTAAAACCGTCGTCTATCACTTGATCCCGCCAGTTGAATTGGCGAGGATCACTGTTGAAGTTAGCATAAATGGTTATCCACGGTTTTTAAACACTCTGTTGACGTGGGCGAATGAAGTGAGTAAAAACGCCCTGATAGACTTACTTTCATATAGTGACGTGCCGTGGATGAATTCACCCTGAATACGTCTCAGATCGACGTTATTTCCTCCGACTAGACGACCAACAGAGGAAGAGTTTTCAGTAAAGGTCAAACCAGCTCACAGCAGGTCAGTCCAAGTTCCTCTGAAAGATCCTCATGATTTACACTCATCTGAGAGAGAGAGAGAGAGAGAGAGAGAGAGAGAGAGAGAGAGAGAGAGAGAGAGAGAGAGAGAGAGAGAGAGAGAGAGAGAGAGAGAGAGAGAGAGAGAGAGAGAGAGAGAGAGAGAGAGAGAGAGAGAGAGAGAGAGAGAGAGAGAGAGAGAGAGAGAGAGAGAGAGAGAGAGAGAGAGAGAGAGAGAGAGAGAGAGAGAGAGAGAGAGAGAGAGAGAGAGAGAGAGAGAGAGAGAGAGAGAGAGAGAGAGAGAGAGAGAGAGAGAGAGAGAGAGAGAGAGAGAGAGAGAGAGAGAGAGAGAGAGAGAGAGAGAGAGAGAGAGAGAGAGAGAGAGAGAGAGAGAGAGAGAGAGAGAGAGAGAGAGAGAGAGAGAGAGAGAGAGAGAGAGGAGAGAGAGAGAGAGAGAGAGGAGAGAGAGAGAGAGAGAGAGAGAGAGAGAGAGAGAGAGAGAGAGAGAGAGAGAGAGAGAGAGAGAGAGAGAGAGAGAGAGAGAGAGAGAGAGAGAGAGAGAGAGAGAGAGAGAGAGAGAGAGAGAGAGGGAGAGAGGGAGAGAGAGGGAGAAAGAGAGAGAGAGAGAGAGAGAGAGAGAGAGAGAGAGAGAGGGAGAGAGAGAGGGAGAGAGGGAGAGAGAGAGAGAGAGAGAGAGAGAGAGAGAGAGAGAGAGGGAGAGAGGGAGAGAGAGAGAGAGAGAGAGAGAGAGAGAGAGAGAGAGAGAGAGAGAGAGAGAGGGAGAGAGAGAGAGAGAGGGAGAGGGAGAGAGAGAGAGAGAGAGAGAGAGAGAGAGAGAGAGAGAGAGAGGGAGAGAGAGAGAGAGAGAGAGAGAGAGGGAGAGAGAGAGACAGACAGAGAGAGAGAGAGAGAGAGAGTGTGTGTTAATTGACTTCCTGTCTTGTATCCTGATCTAATTAATAGAGCGAGTTTCTTCCCTCCTCTCCTCCTGCCAACTTCCTCTGTCGATGTCGCCACTTTCAGGATGAGGCAAACCGCCACAGAGTTCAAACGCGGGTCAAAGGCTGACCGCGACCTCTGCTGCTCGCTGTGCGGCTGGCGAGAGAATCTGACATCAGTACTGGATCATCTGGAGAAGATTATCCAAACAGAGAACTTCAGTTTCCACCGTCAGGTTTATTAACGGACTCTGACTGCAGCGTGTCTCTGTCTCTGATCAGTGAGGAGGTCAAAGGTCAACTTTAACTCCACTCTGGTTCATATATCAAACAGTATACCAAACTAATCTACCAACAAACATCTTATAATCCAGTTTTTAAGGAGTTTTTTCAGCTCTCTGAATAAGAGGGTGAGCTGCACACTTTGGGAACCACCCGGCTGATCTGACCCGGCCCCCCGAGTCTATTGTCCTGTACCCTGAGGTTCACAATAGGACCAAGAATAGTAAAGTACATGCATGTAGTCATGCCAAATTCTGAGTAATATCTGATGGCGTTCCCCTCCCTCCCTGCCAGCTCTTCTTTTAGATCTCACAGCCTCTCGCTCCGTTTTCGACCCTCATATTGTATCTGAACTGGAGCTAATCAAACGCCGAGTGTGATCCGGAAAAACATGGCTGCCCGCTGGCATTGTTGTGGCTCTGTGAATCACTTCACAGTTTCCTTCTCAAAGAGCGCTTTGATGAGATGGAAAGGGAATGAGGGAGAACTGAGTCAGGGCGAGGCGTGAGGGAGGAAAAGAGGAGGTGGGGGAGGATGGCGAGGCGAGGGGAGGGTCAGCGGAGAGAATCACGGCTGTATTGTTGTGTGTTTTCCCACTCACAACAGCACAGGAAGTGGAACGGGGCAGCTAAATATACAAGGAGCACAATGAGGCAGTGAGCGTGGAGCAGCTGTGGGACACGGCTGTCACCGGGTTTAGGAGGGTGAGACACGGAGGACGAGACGAGAGAGAGCGCGCACCACAACACGAGGACGCGCCACGACACGAGCACACACCACAACACGAGCACGCACCACAACACGAGCACACGCCACGACACGAGCACACAACACGAGCACGCGCCACAACACGAGCACGCGCCACAACACGAGCACACGCCACAACACGAGCACGCGCCACAACACGAGCACGCGCCACAACACGAGCACGCGCCACAACACGAGCACGCGCCACAACACGAGCACACAACACGAGCACGCGCCACAACACGAGCACGCGCCACAACACGAGCACGCACCACAACACGAGCACACCAAACACGAGCACGCGCCACAACACGAGCACGCACCACAACACGAGCACGCACCTGGAGATGACCTGAGCGACCTCCACAAGTTCAGAGGAGACGCAGGAGAAAATCATCAACCTCCATTTAGATCTGTTCCACTTTCCTGTTTTGGAAATATTTGTAACTTTTACGGTACACTTAATACCAGGTAATTAACAGGTAATTACAAAGTAACAACATGAAATTATCTGGTAATTACATGATAACTACTGAGTCAATACTGTCTACTTTTTCCATTTTCAAAAACTATTTGGGGTTCTTATTTTCTATGATTGACACTTGATACAGCCTATGGGCGTGCGAAGATTGCGTAGCGATACGCTGTTTGAGCCGATCATTATCATAGCGACTCACCCGCCGAATGCGTACAAAGCTACTGTGCAAGTGGTGGTTCCAGGAAGTGGAGAAAATCCTGGAAATACCAGAGCAATTCAGCTCCAAATTTGTACGATGATGGAAGGTTACCTACCTGGACAGTATTGACTTAGTAGTTATCATGTAATTACCAGATAATTTCATGTTCTTACTTTGTAATTACCTGTAAATTACCTGGTAATAAGTGTACTGTAAAAGAAAGCGTTACCAAATACTTTTGTTTATGATATTGATGCAACCGAATTTTTGGTCAACCAAGAAATAGACGAGGAGGCGGAGCTAAGAAGGCCCTGCAGGTCTCATGGACTCTTTCCACACAGCACTCACAAATGAGCTACTGCTGTGTATGACGGAGGCTGAAAACATCGTTAATTTTGCCTCTAGTGGACACCGGCGGAACTGCAGTTTTTGGAACCTTCATATTTCATCACCTGAGGTTCGACTAAAGCAGGAGAGTCCGACCTTTTCTGAATCAAGATCTACTCCAAAGTTTCTAGTCTGTTTAGATCGAATAGTTCACACAGTCATCCACAGTGTTTGCTGACAACACACAAAAAATCGAGGCGTCCAGATGACAGTCAGTTCATCCGACCTGAGCGTGAGTCACTGAAAAGTGCATCAGTAGCCTCGACGAAGGCTTCCTTAACAACAACCGTCCTTGAACGACTTCTTGTGTTTGTTAAGAGCATCACTAGCTGCGTTTCCATTACATTTTTTCGCAAAATAAAAGCGATGTTTATCAAATTTCGTCAAAGTACAATTGCGATTTGCGGGTGTTTCCATTGAATGGTGTTCAGTGCATAAGCGAGCCGTCTGCCTCTCGCGAGCCGTGTTTAAATGGCCGTTGCCTAGCAACGAGGTAAACTTCCTGCCCGTGCGACCTCGTATTCCTTAAGCCTTTTTGCACACCGACATGGACGAGACACAAAACATTTTTCGTTTTGGAGCAGCTATTTCTGTGACCATTACTGCTGCTGCCGCTGCTGTCATCAGAAGACGAAGGCAGCGGGTGATAATTCAAAGGCAAAGCCCGTATGTATGGGAGCGAACACGGATGAGCGATTTCTGGGAGAGGATCGTTAATGAGGAATTCACAGACGAATTGTGGATTCAAAACTTCAGAAAAATACAAATACAATTCAAAACTTCAGAAATAAGTCCGTCTCCTCCCCCGTCCACATATACCGTGCCATCTACGCTTGAAATGAACTGGTCACTTGACCCGCTACGTCACGCCCGGTGACAGAGAATTGCGAGAAAAGTGTTTCCATTACACTTTTGCGATATACTTCTATATCTACACTTCTGAAAAACCACCTCATGAGAGCGTAAAAACTTTTTAGCGATATTTGGGAGGTTTTTCGAAATGTAGGTGTTTCCATTACCAGTTTTCTATTGCGATATTTAGGTTTTGCGCAAATCTATGGGTAATGGAAACGCAGCTAGTAACTTGATAAGATGTCATTATTTCAGTCTTACCCTCGGTGTTTGGTCGGGTAAAGACAGACTGCTGTGCGGAGAGCTCACTCTTTAATTCCTGCAGCTGTTTTTTAGCGGGTAAATCCGTCCCATAACTTTTGCGTACGTCTTCAAATGTCGTTCCAACTTGCTCTTCTTTTGTATGACCGCGCTGGTTTTGCAGATGAGACAGATGGGCCTTGCGTTTGAGTAGACAGAAAAGTTTTCCTTCGTTTGAGCTGCTAACCACCGTACCAGCGAGCGTCCCTCAGCATGTGTGTGACCTGACCTGGTTGGATTGATTATAAGAGATGTATTTACCGTCATCAAGGCTACTTCTCACGATGGACTGGTTAGGCACCCCTGTACTAAAGCATGTTTTTCTTTGGCGTACCAACCACAGCGAGCTTCTAAAACACCTGCTACCCAGGAACCCTCAAAAATCATGTTTCTTATATCTTATAATACCATGATGGCCGGAGCAGCACCTGCAGCTGTCAGGTCGTAAACATCCTGAAAGTCTGAGCAGCTCCTACACAAGATGATGCTGACAGTCAGAAATACGTCTCTCTGTTTTAGACGGATCAGATGTGGTGATTTCACCACTTGTTGGGCACGTTGTGGCTGCATGGCGGGGAAGTCCACGACCTCAACTCTTCCTCTTTTCTGGTTTCTAGATGAACCAGAAGTTAAAACATTCTTAATACAGCGATCTCTGCATCTCTGGGTTATGTAACGTTTCTTCAGAAACCATCACTGGGCCGACATCCGTGTTTGATCGATCTGTGATGAAGTCTGAACTCTACTAAACTTAAACTGCTGACTGTAAACTCTAAACGTTCATTTAACGTCACTCTCATGTGGAAACTCTGATAGTATTGATCTGTAATTTATTGATTCTATTGATCAACAATCTTCATCTGAAAGAAGAAGAAGCAGGAAACATCTCGGTTATTCTGCGTACTTACTCACGTGTGAAATAACGCAGCACTTGTTTAAGTGTGTTTACCTTTGTGTGTGTGTGTGTGTGTGTGTGTGTGTGTGTGTGTGTGTGTGTGCGTGTGTGTGTGTGTGTGTGTGTATCCGGCCTCCCTCCTTCCAGGTCATGTGGGAATCGGAGGGAGAAAACAGGAAGAAATGCAGCAGACGTTTTTCCTCATTACCGTGGCAACAGCGGATGCAGTTGTTATGACTTTATAGGGACCTGCAGTGTGACTCGATTAGTGATAAACACATGACAGCATGACTGGACAACATCTCCTCCATCTGCACAGACATATATGAGCATATTTCCATCTGAAGCACCTGATTGGTCACAGACAGGATGCAGA
Source organism: Xyrichtys novacula (assembly GCA_962446985.1). Lineage (NCBI taxonomy): Eukaryota > Metazoa > Chordata > Actinopteri > Labriformes > Labridae > Xyrichtys > Xyrichtys novacula. The sequence continues at coordinate 38,707,000 of OY660866.1, forward strand.
GCTCTGCGTCGCCGTCATCTTCCCTCTTATCTGTTATTCATCTAAAGTCCTCCTTCCCATCATCCTCCTCTCTGCCTACGAAAACTCGCTCCTGTTCACTTTCTCTTTGCTCAGCGAATTAAAACAGCTGCTCGGCTCATTGATTTCCAATCTATCCAGATTACATACAGTGAGCTGCTAAATGCTGCTTTTCCTCCCCGATCCTGTTACAGCTGCACTGACCTAATGAGTCCAGCTGACAGGCCTAAACTGCAGCGCAAATATCCTGTGATGACAATTCATCCAATGAGCTGTTGAAACACGTTTTAATAGAGGTGATGATCCCTCAGCATCAACCCTTTCACTTCTTCATCAAATACACGTCAGTTCACCAGAAAACACACGAACAGGGAGGAAGAGAGTAAAGAGTTAGAACATTAACACACTCATGAAAGTAAGAGAGATGATAGTTGATCTGATATAATACAAAACAAGGTCCACAATAAAGTCATGAGGGGGCACCCAGAGTTGAACTGGGGACCTCTTGATCTGCAGTCAAATGCTCTACCACTGAGCTATACCCCCACACAGTCAGCACTGAGCTCACAGTGACAGAAGGTCCTGATCTTGATTATCTTATACACTCTCAGATCTGACCAGGGCGACCTCAAATTTCTTAACATAAGTAGCACACATGTAGGTCTGATTCTGCGTTCACACCAAGCGGAAGTAAAATCATCAATTCGTCGAAGTCTGGTGTATCTGGACGCACGAATGTTTTGTATTTACTCGCTTAATTCTTGCAAATGCCCCCATGATTTTTATCCTCCCGCTCAGCTGGTCTCATTCTGTCTTGATTGGTTACTCCTTCATTTTCGGTCCGTGTACTTCGCGGCCATCTGCGTTAATATAGGTAAATGAAAAACAGGAAACCATCCCATCGTTTGAGTGGAGGTAAACAAAAACAGGAAACGGGAAAACGTGATCGCATCATTCATAGTCGACTCAATTTGTGCAAATATATCACACAATTCATACTATTTGCGTCATCCGAGTAAAACTCGCATCTGAACACGACTTTTGCATCAATGCTTTAAGTCATGCTTGGTGTGAATACAAGATCAGGAGTCCTTGATTTACATGAACACAACTTAATATAAGTGAAGGGGGCACCCAGAGTTGAACTGGGGACCTCTTGATCTGCAGTCAAATGCTCTACCACTGAGCTATACCCCCACACACAGACAGGATGGTACTTGGTTGCAAAAAAGCGATCATGCAAATAACCCAGACAAGTTCAAATTTGCTGTATATTAATGTTGTTCCTTGCTTTATGTGCATGGATGACTTGTAACATACTAAATATACTATGATTAGAGGTCTACATGAATCTCTAAAGAAGGGGGCACCCAGAGTTGAACTGGGGACCTCTTGATCTGCAGTCAAATGCTCTACCACTGAGCTATACCCCAACACACATTTATGCACAAAAACAGTGTGAAACAACATGTTGCAGGAGATTTGCTGTGGTGTTCAATCTCATATGAAAAAGTATTTTAACACTCAGACAGAGTTGTGATGGTAATGAAATGGGAGAGAATGTGTGTAAAACTGCAGGGAAAACATGAGACACTTACACTCTGTGTTAAACTGCATACAGAGTCAGCGTGGTGTTAATGGTTATAAAGCTGGTTAATGAGATGAGACTGAAGACTCACTGTTGGAACAGAGGGTGTCAGTTTAACACAACAGGATACAACATCAGAGGAAGTCTTTATTTGCACTGATAGGTCACAGTCGCTAGTTTACATCTCTGTTTGAGTTTTCTGTTCAGTGTGTGGGGGTATAGCTCAGTGGTAGAGCATTTGACTGCAGATCAAGAGGTCCCCAGTTCAACTCTGGGTGCCCCCTAGTTGTGGACCTCATTCTTCTTTGGGTAGAGTCACACACAGACCTGTTTCAGGCCATAGACACAAACATCATAGAGCTTTCTGGTATAACCTCTTAATCTATTATTAGGATTGAAACTGTTCATCTAGATTTCACTCTTATTATCAGTTGGATGTCCTTATTAATTTGTATACTTGATAAATGTGTGGGGGTATAGCTCAGCGGTAGAGCATTTGACTGCAGATCAAGAGGTCCCCAGTTCAACTCTGGGTGCCCCCTTCCCTTCACTGTTAAATCTGATCATTGTCATTTCAGGTCGAGACTGTGACTCTGCGTACATCTTTACCATGAAATGGGACAGCCGTGCCTCAGTCGTGAGTTACAGTCTGTTTGAACACATGTGTGTGTTATTGCCCTGAAAGCGAACAGTGTCTGGTTCTGCTGCGACCCGACGCTCTCGTGTTTCCCTGCAGTTTTTAATGCTGCATTCCTCCCAAAGCTTTGAGCTCCTCGGCTGCACTCCCAGGTGTCGCGCTGCCTTTAAATGCTCACAAATAAATGCACACGCTCTCTTTGATCTGAGGGGTGGGTCCTTCAGCTGGTGGGAATTTCCCCTCATATTGCTGCAGGAGGGTCCCCTTCCTTTACCTTCCTATTTCTTCCAACTCCTCTGAAACATCACAGGGGATGCCCTTTGGGGTTGGAAGCCTCGCACAGTCCTCCTCCTCCTCCTCTTCCTCCTCCTCGCTCTCTTTTTTCTCTCCTCTCCTCCTCCTCTTGCAGTCACTCTCAATCCTCGCCGTTGTTCGTCGCCCTGTGATCCTTCCACAGCCAGGCCACCATGTGTTTCCATAGGTCTCCTATAAGGTCCTGGTGTCATACATCAAACAGCCCCTTCTTTAACTTTCATAACACGCTCACTGTGTTGCTAACAACAGCTCCGAGGAAGACGGAGAGCCGCCGAGAGTGAATGAAGCTCTCTGTCTCCAACATCTTTCAAGTGAACTATTAAGAGATTAAAAAAGCAGTCATGATTGAGACTTTCTCTGGAGCGTCGGCCAAATTAGAAGCTCTGACAGGACTTTCCGCTGTAAAAACAAATCATGGTCTTGAAGAACCTTCTTCTCCTTACAACTCAAAGTATCATAGTATAGTATGATTAAAAAAATATGTCATAGTAAAGAATAAAAAAAATATATCACATTTTAGTAGGAAAAAAATGTCATAGTAAAGTATTTTAAACAAATCATAATTAAGTAAAACAAAATATTTTACTATAGTAAATTAAAATATCATAGTATAGTATGATAAAAATGTCAGTAAAAGATGATAAAAACATTATGGTATGGTAAAAAAAAAGGTCATAGTTTAGAAGGTCAAAGAAATTATAGTTAAGTATAAAAATTATCATCATGTAGAAGGATGAAAATGTCATAGCTAAGTATGATAAAACTATAGTAGAGTATGATAAAAAAGATATCACTGTATGGAATAATAAAAATGTCATGATATAGTATGATTAAAAAGTCATAGTATGGTATGATAAATATATCATAGTAGAGTTCGATAAAAATGTTATAGTAAAGTATAATAAAATTATCATTATTAAGTATTATAAAATTTCATAGTATTTTATGATAAAAATGTCAAAGTATTGTCATGGTATAGTATGTTAAAAAAAATCATATGTATAGTAAAAAATGACATAAATAAAGAATAGTATGATAAAATGTCATGGTAAGGATTAAAAAGTATATTTTGTCACACCTAACTATGATTTTCAAATCTGCTGTTATATTACATTTTTTAACTAAAATGTGATATTTCCATCACACTATACTAACACATTTTTTTCATACTATATTATGAGTCTTAAACATACTAAACTTTGATATATTGTAAAACTTCACTATGATTTTTTTTAACATACTACATGATATTTTTATCACACTGTACAATGACATTTTTGTCATACTATACTATGACATCTTTTTCATACTTCACTATGATATTTCCATCACACTATACTCTGACATATTCATCATACTATGCTTTGATAATTTAACATACAATGATATTTCACAATACTATACTATGATATTTCTTTCCAACACAAATGGGATATTTTTATTATACTATACTGTGATATTTTTTATCATACTACACTATGAGATTTTTATCATACTATACTTTGACATTTTTATCATAGAATATGTGACATTTCATCATAGTATAATATGACATAAATAACATATTATACTATGACAATTTAATCAAACTTTACTGTGGTATATTTATCAATCTATACTTTGACATTGAACATACACTACTTTATTTTTACCATACTGTACTATAAGATTTTTTATCAAACTACATAATCAAATTTTTGACATTTGTATCATTCTATAATATAATATTTTAACATACCATGCTATGATATTTTGTAATACTTGTTTACTTGTTTGTTTTTTTCCTACTAAAATGTGATGTTTTTATTGTACTATAATGGGATATTTCTTATTAAACTTTACTATAAAATATTTTTATAAAACTTTACCATGACATTTATTATCCAAGTATTATGCTACATTTTTAACATACTATACTATGACATTTTTATCAAACTATACTCTGCTATTTTTATCATTCCATAATATAATTTTTTTACCATTTCTTTTATCATACAACACTTTTACATTTTATCACAATATACAATGATATTTAGATCATACTATACTATGATTTTTTAACATACCATACTGTGACATTTTTTTCATACCATACGATAAATTGTTTTCATAATATACAATAATATTTTAATCATACTTTACTATGACTTTTTCATACCATAGTATGATATTTTTATCATTCTACAGGATAAAAGATTAATGGTACTTAACTGTAATTTTTTTCCTACTAAAAGCAATATTTTATCAAATTTTGTTTAAATCTTACAATATAATGACATTTAACATACTATAACGTTTTATCATAATATACTTTAAAATTTATATTTTAAATTTAATAATTTACTATGATATTTTTATACTACTATATTATGACAATTTTTATTATGCTATACTATAATATTTTAATTAAACTTATATTTAATCAAACTATACTGTCAACTTTTTTTCTAATTACTATGACATTTTATCATTGGATACTGTATTTTTATCCAACTATTCTATAATATTTATATCAGAGTAAACTGTGACATTTTCATCATACTATACTATGATCTTAATGTACCATTCTATGACATCTTTTTCATACTATACTATGACATTTCTATCATACTATACTATAATACTTTAAGTAAATACTATGATATTTTTTAATACTTAACTTCGATTTTTTTAACATACTACTCTATGACATTTTTTTCTACTAAAGTGTGATATTTACATCAGACTATACTCTGACATTTTTACCAAACTATTCTCTGACGTTTTATTATACTATACTATTAAAAATTTTTCATAATTCACAAGTTAAAATCTATTTGGATTCTTAATCAAACTTGATTCTACAAATATACCAACAGATAAAGTCAAACGAAGGAGACAGTCCTGTGGTAGAGAGACAGTTGTGTAACTTCACTTGTGCAATCTGAGGGACAGACAGACAGACAGACATTTCTGTACATCCATCTGGAAGAAGCTGCAGTTCAGTTTCTTTGCACAAACAGTTCAAAATAAAAATGAAACAGGCTGCAGGCTCAGAGATCTGAAATAACTCAAAACTTTCCTGCACCTGCGTTCGCCCTCAGAGAGTAAAGCAGTTAACCTTTCGAGATGAACGACTTTCAGTGAGGCACGACCACAACTTTTTCCAACCCGTGGTTTCCTCACCAACAAACAAACAGACACAAACAAACACGGACTGAAGGTCTTAATTTTGGAACAAAGCATCATAAGTGTCGCAGAAAAGGCGCAACCTGGTGTGAATGATGAACACCGGTATGAACCCACGCAAACACACATATCACACATGCTCGAAAGGGGAAGCCACTTCCCCAAAACCGCCATCTGGGGAAGTTTTGGTGGTTTTTCTGAGTAAATTTGCACAGTTGTGGTTTCTGCACGACTGCTAAGAAAAGTCTGAGCTGACATTTGGAGCTGAGGAAATGCGTCAGGAGAGGAGAGTTACTAACCTCTCTGGACAAACTTATCCATTCACTCACAGGCCATGATGTGTACGTGTGTATGACCCCACAGCTGGGGTCATTGTCTGACCTTACCTTAGTTAAAAACATACATTAATATACATACTTGTATTTCCAACAGCTTCAAATTTAACAAACAAACTGTTTAAATCTCATATTTTGACTTGGCAGAGCTAAATTATAAATACAGGACAGCATCAGTACCAGATATAGCCGGGGCTTTAAAATGAATAATTTTTAATAGTGATTAATCACAGAAATTCAATCAAATTAAATCAAATTTAATTGTTTGTTTAATATAAAGTTGTTGTTTTTTTAGCATTTGAATACAGCTCTCAGGTTTATTTTGGTGTGTGTCTTGATTAGGGAATCAAATAAATGCAATAAATTAAATCATGATTTGATTTTTAGATTTGATCTCTTTTATTAGACGCTGCATTGTTGTCTGAAAACAGCCTCAAAGTGCTTTTTCTGTCAAATAAAGAGAATCTATTCATTTTTTAAAGGATAACTCTGTTGCACGTCTACATACTGAAACTAGTGTAAAGTTCCTGTAATATTCTGATCTAGTTTGGATCATCCAGTGATCCTGGTTAATGCAACAACATTTGTACTTTTCCCAGCAGGGGTTCCCTTCCATGATGCAGACGTTCCAAAGACAGTCGTCACCCATTTAGTAAGTAATTTGTGATTCACATGCTCCTCTGCCAGCTTCTGTGGTGCGGTCTCCTGCTGACATGTCTCTAATTAGCTGCACCTTTATGCTTGGCTCATAAGAACTTCCTCACATGCAGGTTTTCCTTTTAATCTTAAAGTTTTAATCACATAAAAAATCTCTAAAATCTGCAGCAGCTGGTTTTTCTGAAATAGGTCAGTAAGTTTCAGACACAATATAATCCACCAACATTTGATTCCTGGATAGACAGGAGAGAGAGAAAATGGGTCAGCTCTTGAGGGCAGGTGAGGGGGTTAATAAAATATTGAAGAAGGGAAACAGTGCGATGGAGGGAGGAGAGAGAGGAAGAAGGTGAGAGGGAGAATGGAGGAGAAAATGACTGCGAGGTAAAACTATTTCTGGAATGTGCCTTCGCTTAAAGGCTAACTAGGCAACACACACACACACACACACATATGTGCACACACACGTGCACACACATAGTGATAACTTACCCATTTCTCCAGTGAGATAAGGTAATAAGGGCATTGGGTTTCTCCTCTTTCCCCACAAGCGCTATCTGATTGAGGGGACTTCCTGCTCCCTCCGCCTCCCTGCCTCCTTCATTCCTTGATATTAATACTTCATATGTGCGTGCTGCTTCATGTGTGTGTGTGTACTCATGCCAGAAACTATATACACCTATAAATGTCAATCCAGCCGAGGGGTGTGTCTGTCTGTCTGTCTGTGTGTGTGTATATTTTCATTACAGTATTTATGGAGCCCTTATTTTTCCTGTCATTGGTGTACAGTATAATTTTACTCTGTATATATTAGCTGATGTTATGACTGAACGTTTGTCTGGGTGGATTCACTGTCGAGTTTTGATGTGTAAGCTGATCAGTACGTGTACGTGGGCTCGTCGTGGGTGGACTAGTTTCCGATATGCGACTTTCAGTCGTTACATTTGTCCTTTATTGTTTGTATACGTCTTTATTTTATCATATTATATCCTCTCTTTCATAGCACACCATTTTGTATCCTATTCTGTTGTATTTTGTCATATCGAAACACAAAGTTACACAATAAAAAGATACAAAACAAAAAGACTGAATATGGTTTAATTTGATGTAAAACAAATTTATACAATATGATACAAAACAACACGATACAAACTGTTCTATATAAAACGATACATTACAATCCCATTTGATACATTACCATATTATATATTATGATACGATATGATACATTATGATATAATATGATACAATACAATATGATACATTACAATAAGATATGATACATTCCGATAGATTACGATATGATACATTCTAATATAATATTATACATTCTGATACAATACATCACAATATGATACAATACATTACTACATGATATGATACATTCAGATACAATACATAACAATACGATACATTACGATACGTTACGATTTTAAATGATGATGCAAAAACATACAATAACATAAAACAGTATATAGCATTACACCTCACAAAACCAAATGACAGGATAGAATATGGTATTATATGATACAAGACAAAAGGATACAATCGGACAGGAGAGGAGAGGATATATTATAAATTGTGTTGTATTGTTTTGTATTGTGTTGTTTTCTCATTTATTGTGATATTTTATCTAATAAAATTATGTCCTTTCCTGCCTTTTCTGAGCCAATACCATTTTATTGCATTGTTCGTGATCTTTTGTATCATTTTGTATCATATTGCACCATAATTTTAGTATCAGCAACAACCCATTGAAGAACACTTAACAAATGAATAAGTAAATTCTATCATCCCGTCTCTTTTGGATCAGGACCAGACTTAATGCTCACCAGCTCTGCACACACAAAGAACTTGTCTTGGTATAATGGAGCAAAAGCAAAGAACATATCTAAATATATAAATACAGATATATATTGATATATATACATAATCAGTAATTCAACTGTGAGAGGCGACAATCATCACACGAAAACAGGTGACTGTCCGGGTCGACTGATACAACACCGGTGTTGAGATGATAACAAACGCTGGTGGGACGAACATCCGCTTTATTAGTGATACACAAACACGCAGCAGGATGAGTCCTCTGAGATATTAAACGCTGCAAACAGACTGATGTTTTAATGAATAATGACTGCATGAACAATGTCGGCCTGTCAAAAACTGACACGGGAAACAACGGCTGCATCTCATCATTACTCTGGTCCTCTCTCCTCAGCTGACCCTGGAAAACTCACATCTGATCACTTCACATCAGATATATACAGTTTCTTACTTTAAATGAGGCGGTTTATTAACATTTGATACCATTAGGGTTATCGTTTCATACAGTGGAGGATTTATTTACTCTTCTCTGTCAGGAATTGTTCGTTTTGCCCGAGGTGACGTTCAGATACGGCCAAGAAAGATGGGTGGAGAGCATCCTTTTTTTCCACCAGATGAAACACGAGGAGCTCATTAATCATTTAGTGAAGACAAATTGTCGGATAAACACAGAGGACGCTGTATTTACTGTGATCTATCATACAGTCTATTTTCCATTAATGCAAACACATAATGCACATTTAAAACACTATACAGCGAATGAATTTAGAAAAATCTAAATTAAGTCCATAACAATTTAACAAATACATCTGATATCGGATCGGCTCCCACTTCCCCCGTCGCTGTCACATCCACTGTCCGCTCCGTTTCCTGTTTACACAAGCCTACTTCCTCTATCTACACACAAAAAGGCCACAGACCCGCCTCTGTTTCTCTCTCCCGAGCTGAAAAAAGGAACGCCGGCCTCTTTTCTCCTCTTTTCTCCGTCTGATGGAATTGATCAATGGAGGAGACTAATGGCAGGAAGTTGAAAGTCTAAGAGGCTCAAATGGCCAAATTTTCTTTCATCTGTTTTCCTTTCAAGAGGGTTTAATGTTTAATACACACAGACGCACACACCTACACACTCACGCACACACCAACTGGAAACACCATTACAGGAGCTCTCTAATGTCTTGCCATGCAGGTGTGTGCTAATCTTCTAAATCCAATAATAATGGCCGTCCTGATCTTCCTATGATCCCGTCTACATCAGTGGAGCAGCTGTCGTACGTGTAAGGATTAAGAAAGACACACACACACACACACACACACACACACACACACACACACACACACACACAGTTATATGTTTTATACCCGTACTGACAGTTTCCAAACTTTGTGATCCTGTTCTTCTTCGCGGCCTCAAACAGGAACAGTCCCTCTAATCACTTTCATTTTGTGTGATGCTAACAATATTAACGAGCACAGCTAAATTAATCAGGCTTAAGTTAGCACACAACTATTAAAGCGTTACACTTAGAGAACAAACACAGATCTCTTGAAATAGTAAGTGGTGTACCCCAGGGCTCAGTCTCAGGACCATTGTTATTTTCTATTTATCAACGTTTCAAGAGCGAGTTTTCACTTTTATGTTTTTATATTCTAGTCTTTTATTGAGCTAATTTTGGTGCTCTTATTGTAGTATCTTTTTACTTTGTTTTTATTTCTTTTTTATTTGTTATTTCTTAAATTCCATTTAATGTTACTTTGGACTTGGAGGTGCTAATTCACATCCCAGCCGCTTCACACGTCGTACCTTCATGCCTCTCTCTCATTTTTACCAAAAAGAAGTATTTTTAAGTGTACTTCAGGAATTTACTGTTTTTAAACTAAGTATGCTTTTAGTTGACCTTTTACGCACTTTTCAGAGATACACTTAAAGTTAATGTCAAGTTCATTTGGTTTGTTCTAAGAATTATACTCAAAGTCCAAATATTTTTAACTTATACTTCAACTTTTGATCAAGATATACTTCAGTATGTATTTGGGCCTTAGGTTTGAGTGTACTTGGTCGGTGAATACTTCCATATATCTCTTGAAGAGTATACTCTATAACAGGATACTCTTAAAAGATAAGCAGTACAAGTCAAGTGTATGAATATATTGAAATAACAACGTACCAAAAAAAGTACCTTTAAGATCACAGAGTGGGTGTGCAGACGGTCAGGTGGGTTAAGACATGCCTAATTTTGGAAACCGTGGACCTGTAGAGGATGTGGGTTCGATTCGCGTCATGACCCTGTGATGTCATCCCCCCACTCTCTCTATCTCCCACTCTGTCCTTTACATCAGCAAAAATCACAGTGTACTTTTATAAACTATAAAGTGGACTAGAAGTTTATAAACTAATATTATACCAGGAAGTTTATGTTCAGGTGGACTTTAATAAACCAAAATCAGGCCAATTTAGTCCCAAGAAGTTTACCTGTAAGTATACTGGAAGTGTACAAAGTATACTTTAAGAAGTACACTAACTTAAGTATACTTCATAAAATGAACTTTTACAGATGTATGTGAATAAAGACACAAACAGACACGTTTCTGCCGTTATTACAGCTCCGTGTTCAAACTTTGTTTTTATCCACGTTTAAAGACACATTACAGGAAGTTCAGTATGACATTTTATAGAGATGATAAAGTTCACTAAAGTTAAAAATTCTGTTTTAATACAGTCAACATGAAATATTAGCAAAGACATCTTTCATTGGCACGTCTGGACTAGAGCTGAAACACAAACATGCATGATTGAAGTATTTTTATTGGCAGTGTGAGCCAAATGTTCCCTAATTTTTTAACAGTTCTCTCATCCCACACACACACACACACACACACACACACACACACACACACACACACACACACACACACACACACACACACACAGTTTTATGATCTATTGTAATTCATGGAAAAGAGTTTTCCAGTGAAGCCGAGGTGGGGATTTACAGCTCTGAGACAAAGGAAGAGAAAAGAGGACACTGATATCAGTGAAGTTTTTAGAGGTGTGAGAGAAGAAGTCAAAGGTTTAAAACACGTCTGATTTTAGACAAGAGACGGAACAGAGACGTGCAAGGAGGAAGAGAGAGAAAAGAAATGAAGGAAGATGAAGAGGTGAAGGTGATGATGAAGAGAAGGAAACAAAAGACTTGATTCAGAGTCAGAAATAAAAGAATGGAGACGAGGTTTGGTTGGAGGACATCACACTGAAGACCTGAGGAGGTCGATGGAGAAGATGGTATCACTGAAGACAAATGAAGAGATGAGGAACGAGTTACACAACAGGGGATGGCAAAGAAAGGACGAGTGAGAGGGTGAAGGAGAAGTGATGGAGGAATGGATGAAATGGGAGATAAGGAGAGAACAAGAAAACGCCTGAGGAGAATTTAGAGAGAAGTAGGAGATGAAGAGGAATAAGGACACAAAGAAGGGAAGGAATAAGGATAGTAAAGAAGGAGGGAGAAAAGGGGGGAAATCCAGGTTCCTCATTAAAACTCTGTTGAGAAAGTAAGAGCTCTTTCATCCTCCATTCGGTGTCAAAGTGCGCTTGAAGCTCTGTAGCTGCATGCCTGATGTGACGCGTAAGTGTGTGTGTGTGTGTGTGTGTGTGTGTGTGTGTGTGTGTGTGTGTGTGTGTCTGGACGCAGCCCCGGGCAATGACTGAGTGACTAATTGTGCTGTCTGCTCGCCATAACGCACACACGCTCACACACACACGTACACGCACACCGAGATTATGCAACCGTCATCAGGATAATCTCCTCATCCCGGTATTTTTCCCCTGGAGAGGATGAATATCGACACGTCTAGATTACTCTCCCGTCTGGAAATCCTCTACATGGTTTAACTAATCCCTGACCTCTTCTTACATGACACCATGCATGTTTCCACGCCGACGCTCCTGTGGTCGTCCAGCCCTCATTAACTAATCTACACTTCTTGGAAAATTCCCATTTAACCCTCATCAGTCAGCTGTCATTACGGGAAGGACTGGGACGTTTTGAAGGTTTTAGATCTGCAGTAATTACACGTGTGCAGATGGAGTTCAATATTATATAAATATATCAATGTCCATTTATAGCCAATCAGGTGGCATGCTGACCAAAGACAGAAGTACAATAAATGTAGTCATGGCAACAATCGTAAACACAAAACATGAACTTATGCTGCGTTCAAGTTGTACTCGGGAGTCTGGATTTCCATGCTCCGAGTTTTATTATCTGGAACACGACTCAGAAAGTCGGACGATCCTCACCGACCCTGACTAGACGACATCATAATCCAAGATGGCAGCGCAGCGCATGATCAGTAAAGAGTCACAGCGAAAGATCTCCTCATGTTTTATTTATTAACACTTCAGTTTGTTTTTGTGAAATTAAGTTAGTGGTTTATGTCGTTCTGTCCAACGTCGAACTGTGGACACGGTGTTATGGTGTTTGTAGAGTTAAATACAGACTGGTATAGCTAACAACAGCTGCCAACAGAAGCTAACAGTAGGCGTCCATCTTGGTTTTCCGACTTGTTTACTAGAACGCCGTCAACTCGGGTGTAACATCATTCTCAGCTCCGACATCCGATTTCCGAGGAAACTGTAACGCAGCGTCAGATTAACGACCAACAAACTGATTCTGGGATCTCAAAGGGCGCCGTAGGGAGGAAATCGTTAGTTCAGTACGCAGCTATGGCAACGGTAAGTTCCTGCAGTCCGCCATGTTTGTTTACGCTTCAGTCATGTTTGAAAGAGATTTAATGAGGGTCTAAAGGATTGTGTGACAGGTTTAACATAACCCTTTAATCTAATCAGAACAGGAGAACCCCAGGGTTCCATCCTGGGCCCGGTACTTTTGTTTTCAGAACCACAGATTAAAAATATCAAACAAGTTCATCAGTAAACAGGAGAGCAAACCAGCTGACCTCACCCTGTATATATTTGTTTGTGGTGATTTCTATTTAAAAGTTTCGACCCTCTCTTTTTTAACGTTCGATGTAAAAATCTTTAAGAGTAGCTTTGGAAAAGAAAAGTGTTTTATGGATGTATTTCTCTGTTGGCTGAGCTTCAATAGAAACACTATTGGAATAGATGTTGGACGCTCACAGGTGCAGTAACAACCCCGTTTCTCTGAGTTTTACTGTACGTTTCTGAGAACTACAATCAGACATGGATCCAAAGGGTTAAAGTTCTCTGTGATTGACAGCATTGAGGGAAAACCACATGATCAAAGTCAAAAAGATCACGACAGGATCAGGATCACTCCCTAATCCGTAGAAATGTCTAAAAATGACCTCCTCCTCCTCCTCTTGTTGTGGTCCTCCTGTGTTCAGAATAATATCAGAGCAGACTTTGATGGTTTTTTCTCTTTGCTTTCACAACAGACTCATTCCTTTAGAGGATGATTAAAGTTTCGTCTTACCTCTAATGCCGTGAATAAAAGCTTTTATCAAACATTTATGGAGTTTGTGTTTGATGTTCACAGAGACTCCATCATCATTCCTCACACAAACACAGATATGGACCAAAAAAAGGATATCCGCCTGATCTGAGTTATCTGAGCCGAAGGTGAAGTATCTGTAACACACACACACACACACACACACACACACACACACACACACACACAGGTCCACCTTTTTCCATCAGTCTGTCAGAGTTTGTGTTTTTTTCTTTCATTATCCTGCTTTTCCACATTTACAACAAAAACTGCAAACTTACAAAGTTTGGTGTTCATGTATCCAAAGTTTCAAATCACCAGGTAAATATATTCTGTCATAATCTGAGGAAGTAAACGTAAACTTCTCAAATCTCAGACAAACGCCTGAAAATGTGAGACCGTGGTTTATGTGTGAGATTTACTCGAGGCTGACTGAATTATAAAGTCTTCTTGGTGGTTCATCTGTGGATCCAGTAAAGCAGAACAGTCTGACACCAACAGTGTGTGAGGAGACACCGACAGAGCAGCAGAGCGGAGGAACCACAGAGGTAACAAACTATAGATTTATAGATTTGATGGAAATGGGAGGAATGATGCTCTGCTGATCAGCTGATCGACGACAATAGAGGCAGCAGGACCAAAACAAAGTCTACGTTCAGACTGCAGGTCAGTTCTGATGTTTTAACCATCTGTGACTCATATCTGATGTTTTCATCTAAGTGTGAACAGGTCAGTTCTGATTGGTTCTAATCCGACCCAGGCCTCCTCTGTATGTGGATATAAATCAGATATGTATCTGATGTGACTGCAGTGTGACGCTCAGGTCGCGTTTATCCAACCTTTACGTCATCAATATGAGACAAACGTCACCATTGTTCAACAACACAAACAGGAGCGGAGAGATATTTGTGTTTTGTGTGGAGTTAATGTTGGAGTTAAAGTTGGAGTTAATGTTGGAGTTAATATTGGAGTTAATGTTGGAGTTAAAGTTGGAGTTAATGTTGGAGTTAAAGTTGGAGTTAATGTTGGAGTTAATGTTGGAGTTAATGTTGGAGTTAATGTTGGAGTTAATGTTGGAGTTAATGTTGGAGTTAAAGTTGGAGTTAATGTTGGAGTTAATATTGGAGTTAATGTTGGAGTTAAAGTTGGAGTTAATGTTGGAGTTAAAGTTGGAGTTAGTGTTGGAGTTAAAGTTGGAGTTAAAGTTGGAGTTAATGTTGGAGTTAATGTTGGAGTTAATGTTGGAGTTAATGTTGGAGTTAATGTTGGAGTTAAAGTTGGAGTTAATGTTGGAGTTAAAGTTGGAGTTAAAGTTGGAGTTAATGTTGGAGTTAATATTGGAGTTAATGTTGGAGTTAATGTTGGAGTTAATGTTGGAGTTAATATTGGAGTTAATGTTGGAGTTAATGTTGGAGTTAATGTTGGAGTTAATGTTGGAGTTAATGTTGGAGTTAATATTGGAGTTAATGTTGGAGTTAAAGTTGGAGTTAATGTTGGAGTTAATATTGGAGTTAATGTTGGAGTTAATATTGGAGTTAGTGTTGGAGTTAATGTTGGAGTTCATGTTGGAGTTAATGTTGATGATAAAACTCTCTGAATATAAAAACCAGACTCTCACTTTTTATCACCGCAGATCCAACATTCAGTCTTTTTAATCAACCCAGACTGATATTAAACTTTGACATGAACTGATGTCATTCACAGATCCTCTCCAGCTGTCCGTTGGCTTCTCAGTCGTGAACATACACCACCTCCCTCCTCACACACCTCCTAACATCCACAACCATCTTAAACTCCCAAACTTCACAGCTTTATGAGGAGGAGGGTCTGAGTTCACACTTAGGAAATACTTTAAACTGTACAACTGAACAATAATACTCCAGGTTGTTTCTCTCTCTCTCTCTTTCTTTACATCCTGAAGACTCCCTCTATGAACACAGTTCACTCCATACAGATATTTCAGTTCTCCTGCCATTAACTATATTTTTAGATAAGAGATAAAACAGGTTCAGACTTCTGCAGAGACGTCTGAACCCACAAATACATCAGAGTGTGTTTTCTTTTATGTGGCAACGCAGTGATGTTTATGATCCCTGGAAGCATTTTCACAGTGTGTGTGTGTGTGTGTGTGTGTGTGTGTGTGTGTGTGTGTGTGTGTGTGTGTGTGTGTGTGTGTGTGTGTGTGTGTGTGTGTGTGTGTGTGTGTGTGTGTGTGTGTGTGTGAGCCGGATGAAAACGGAGTGTCAGCCACAGTTCAGGTAACACTGAAACCCGGAGCAACAAGTGAAAATCAAAACACGGGCAGCTGGTCCCACACACGGAGAGGAGCGGCTGTGGAAGAGTGAGCGCAGACAAACAGAGATGAGACAGATATGAGGAGGTGACAGGGAGGGCGGGGAGGGCAGGGGGAGACGGGGGGAGACGGGGTCACCTGTGGAAGACCTGATGGAGAATCAGAGCATGAACTGGTGGAGGTAAAGGAGAAGAACTCTTATGCCCTCTGGGAGGCGCTACTACGTCCCCCTTAGAAGAACAAACAGTTACTGCGACTCATTTCTCCCCTCAGAGATCAGGCTGCTAAACTCTGAGAAGGAGCGTTGGTGGTGGTCTGTGTTGGATGTTGGGGTCTCAGAATTGTTTATTTCTTATTTTACTCTTTTTATCACATCATTTATTTATTATCTAGTTATTTATTTACTGCTGATCTGTGGTGCAGACGGGGGAGTGTTTGGGTCATATGCTGCTGTGAATGTCTGTTTTTGTCTGTTTCTGATCATTTAACAACAAGGTGAGTTACTGTAAAGTGAGGTGGCCTTCAGGGATTAATAAAGTTTCTGAATCTGAATCTGAATCTGAATCATCTGGACGCTTGACGGTCAAACGTGTCAAACGTTGTCGTTTCCTCAGCTGACTGTCTGACACTCGCCCCCTGAGTTTCATCCTTATAAAACAGAAACGGTTCAAATGAAGTCGTTGCATAAATCAGTTGCTTTAAATGTCATATTTTCATATTCCTGAAAGAAACTTTTGGTTTGTGTTGATTTTGGCGCCCCCTGTGGAGAAAACTGCGCCTCATCACTCTTTGTCCTGCAGAAAAAATGCTCTCCATCTGTGGGAAATCTCACCTAGCTTTTCATATCACAGAAACAGGATTTACGTATATAAAGAGATTGCACATAAATCTGACTGCTGTTCTGCACGCGTCCACGATCACCATAGATTGTCGTATTTAACTCAGTATCTGCCGTCGGCTACCCTAATCTCAGTTTACCTCAGTTATTCTCCGTTTACATTCAAACGTGCAAACTGAGTTTTTAAAAAGCGTCGTTTTCAGGGGCGAATTCTCAGTTTACGTCTAAACGAAGGGTGCAAACGATGGTTAATGTGTCTGTTTTAAAGATAATCAGGTATGAATAAACGAGGCCCTGATCTCTCTCCTGATCATCACCGCCGTACGATGGCTGCTCATCGATGAGGTCTGGGCCAGTATCAGGAAGTGTGTTATACTCCAGAGTCTCTCATCCTCATGACCTCAAACCCAGACTGTTCTCTGATGTTTGAGGTTCGTTCTGAGACCCCGTCAGTCTGTGCAGCTGTACAGACTGTCTCTATATGAATCCTTCACTTCTCTCTCCTGACTGTAGACTCCACAATGAACAATAAGAGTTTCTAAGAAAGTTCAGTCCTGCCAAAGAAATGTTTCCGCCACTTTGCCAATAGTCTAATTTATCAGAGTGAAGCCTCAGGTGTCTGCCTGTAAATCAAACCACAACAAGCCGTTTCCACGGTTTCACTGAGACGTCGGTCCAAGCAGAGAGAATGTGAGGATATCAATAAGAGGATAAAAGTAAAAAGTGGGGTCAGGCCAAAAGAAAGACGGTTGATTGTTTTTGGCTGCAGGAAAACGTGCGTCGAGTGTCTGCAGGTCACGGAAAAATCAAACCCGCTCTGAGGTCACGACCCCGGCTAACATCAGCGTCTGAAGCTTGCTTCACACTCTCCATCTGGAGGATTTGTTCTCGTAAATCTCTTCCTCTCACACTCTCAGACACACACTCACACTCTCAGACTGTGCGCTCCCTCTCTCTCCCTCACACACACACACACGCTCTCCCTCCATCCGTGGCGGTCTTTCATCTATCAATGGCTCTATTGATAGGCTTGCGTGAGTCCGTCTGGGTGGATCCTGCTCCTGGAGTTTAGTCGTCCATTAGACATCCTGACCTCGAGTTTCCACACAGAGAGTCAAACAGAAACACAAATATCTCCATCGTAAAGGAATAATGTTTGTTATGAGTCTGATACTCTCTCTTCTTTAAACTCTCTCTCCACCAACACTGACCTGACTCTGTCCGGACCCCTCATCCACCATCTCTTCTGTTAATCCGAGGATTTCCTTCTTCTTCTTCTTCTTCTTCTTCATCCTCCCATTTCTTTTCCTCTCATGTCATTCAGGACTTTGTCACAGTCAAGTATTCATTCATGTCCAGACACATCTTTTATGTGAATCTTTCTTATTTAATCCGACGCTACGTCAGAAAAAAAGAAAAACAGAAACTGTTGGCTTGGAGGGACTTGTAGATGGTGTGAAAAGCTTCAAACGGTGAAAATCATAATCAGATTAATATTGATCTCATGATTGTTAAAAGCAGTTACACACAGCACAATTTAAAACCTCTTTTAACCTAAAAACTCTTTTAAAATAACATGCATCTCTTCCTTACTTGATGATAGTCCCTGAATTCAAGCTCAGATTTCACCTGTGGTTCAGTGTTTGTGTGACGTAAATGATCAAAGATATTAAAATATGAAGGTTCACGTTCTTTTTACTGCTTATATTTTCTCACTGGCTGCAGATCTTTTCAGGATTTTTTGTAACATCCTGTTAAAACATCAAGACTTGAGCTAAAGCTGCACAATTTTAGATAAAAATAAAATCCTGATTTTTCTCTGAAAAATCGATTTTTAATTTTGATTTTTTATTCAGCGACAACTTCATCAAACTTCACTTTTCAAGTTTTTGTTTCATTTCTCAAAATGAAACCACTTAAAACGACGTAGTTCATATGCCAAGCCAGTAAGGGGCGCTGTAACAAGTTACTCTGTGTGTCACATGATCGTTTCCAGAGATGCAGATAGACATCCACACGGAGATGAAATGGTCGTCGTTTACAGATTTATTCACTCTCTGACCCGTTTTCAAAAAGTACCGTTTACAGTCACCTGAAACGCCGATACGACAAAAAACTTTAGCGTTTCCTCCTGAATTAGTTTCCATGGTGACGGGTTGATACCGCCTTCAGACAGACTTTACAGCGGGGAGTGGTTTAGTCTTCATCTGAAACTGTGAAGTCGTACCAATTCAACACGACTGACTCGCTCTTGTCCTATTTAACCACGAAATTATCGCCTTCTTTAGTAAACGCCATGTTTGTTTACACTGGTGTGTGTGGGAGGAGGAGGAGCCTACGGTGGCCTGGAGGCGTGAAACAGAGATAGAGAGGAAAATCATTTGAGGATTTTCATTTTTTTAACATCGTCAGAATCAAATAATCCGATTAATCGATGAATCGTGCAGCCCTAACTCGAGCTTGTATTTATCATGATGTTCTCATTTTAAGCCCAGTTTGTTAAATCTAGCGAACACTCAACAGTGATACTTCCTCTTAACTCTTGATGTTCTCTAATGAAGTCTGCGTTAATCTATACCGCGGCGTTCTGCGGCGATGGCACCTATAAATAGCCTGAAACAATGGAGTCTTTTCCTGCGTCAGACAGGAGCAGGGCAGCGCTCCAGACATGAGCTCACAGGGAGACTCCCTTTGGTGTGGTGAGGAGGAGCAGAGGGGTGTCGCTCTGAGGTGTCTGCAGCTCTCAGGTGGGGATGCACGGTTCAGTAACCGTCTGCAGAATCACACCTGAACACGACCTTACAGCCACATTAATGCGTGCACACACCTGCACGTGTGAATTCATCCCGACAAATACTTAATGTGCAACCGGATTAATCGCATGTTCTGCACAGGAGGGCAGTGTTCGAGCAGACGAGGCAGAGAGGTTGATGGTTCAAATGCTCTGAAAGCTGAAACAAGAAGAGCAGAGAAGTAAAGAATCACTAACTCACTTTTCTTTTTTTAGAGATTTAAGCCTCTAAACAAGAACACGAACCCTGGAGCTGCCCACTGGCCCACATTAAGACGGATGTTCAACCAGGCGGTGTAGGAATTTCTCCGCTCCCTCAGGTCGTTATTAAAAAACGGGTAAAGAGGTGAATTTTTGCTTCGTCAGCTCGTCTGGTCAAACACAATCAGACGAATCAAGTCAGATTTTCCCTGAACACTGTCTGCACAAACGTTTTACAGCCCACTGTTCCCACTGTCTCAGTGTCTGTGTGTGGCTGTATCTATCATTACACACTATACAGCCCTGTCTCTATTTACAGGCTCAACAGCAGGTCATTATCGGCACTGATTCATAGAGTTCAGATGATAAGACAGAGAGTGAGTCTTTCTAACAGTGAGTCTCATTCTCTGTTTGTTTTTGTTTCCTTAAAGTTAAAACAGTGAGATCATGACAGCAGCTGAGAGTGTCCACTGAAGATTTTTACAGGTTTATTCACATGTGTAACTATTGTCTAAATTTAAGGGCTGCTTTAAAGTGGAGTAAGAGTCTGAGTCTGTCCACAGATGTTTTAGGTTCAATGATTATTGTGTCAAAGATGCTGCTGAGGAAGCTCTAATTTACGATTGTGTTTTTTATTTTATTTTGTGGTTTATGTGTATAATCTTTAAAATCTGCTTAATGGAAGCGATAAATAACACAAATCTGCAGTAAGAGAATAAAACGCATCATAACTGTGAACGAGGACCAGACTTCGTTATCTTCACTGAGTACATCTCCAAACAATTGTGTGTCTTCACTTTAGGAATTGTCACTACAAGTGGAGTTCCACAGGGTTCTGTTGTGGGTCCAATTCTTTTTCACTCTCCATGCTCTCTCTTGGTTGTAAGATCTGTAATGTACATTTCCACTGTTATGCTGATGACACACAACTTTACATCAATTACTGGTTCCCTGCAGACAAATTAAGAACTGCAATCTAATCTAATGTGTGACCATAGACTGTATATACGACAGACAACTTGGCTCCGCCTTTCGACCTTATATGAATTTGAAGCTGAATTGTGATTTCCAGGATTTTCTCCACTTGCTGGGACCAACACTTGTGCAGTAGTGTTGTACGCATTCGGCTGGAGAGACGCCAAGAGACGCCACTTTTCTTGTTTGTTTTTTTGTAATGTGCATGTCTGATTCCGTGCTCTTTATTTGTTGGTATATAGATATGTTTATTTAATTTATTTTATTTTATTTTGTTTTTTTGTTTTTTCTTTTTCTTTCTGTTCTGTGTCCCTGGGGAGGGATGGGGAGGGTGGGAAATTATGTGTGTAACAGAAAAAAAAGCAGACAAATTTCCTTTTTGGTTGTTATATCAGTATGAATTAAAAAAAAGATGTTAAAAATACTAAAAAAATAAAGAGTGTCATCATTATGAGTTCGAAACAGTCGTTCAACTTCAAAAACAAGAGCAAAGTTTGCACTTGTTCTTGAAGCTGAGACAATAAACAACGCAAAAACTTTTGGACTATAGAAAATGTTCTTTGTTTGGGTTTAGTTAAATTTAGTTTCAGCAGTTTCAGTTAAATGTTAATAAAGGAAACCTGCTCTGCCTGAGGCTTTATCACTTTTCAATATTTAACCAGGTCAGCTGTTGTAAATTAGCAGTTTATTAACTAACATGTCGGAAACAGGGATCCATGTGGGTCTGCCATTACACATGAGGATCCAGCCGTGTTTTCACTCCTGTGTTTTCACTCCTGTGTTTTCACTCCTGTGTTCATCCTTCTAACAGCTGAGGTGACTCAAATTAAAAACTATAAATAAGATCTCACTAACTATCATTCTGATCAGTTTAATCAGCGCAGGAACTTCATTTTTTACTAATGAGAAATGATGGCCAAGGCCAACCTCAGCAGTTGTTAAATGATAATTTATGTTGACGTTAATGGTGTAATTAATTTAATGGTTAAGCCGCTCGGGTTTTTGAAAGTGTAGCTCCAGGATGAATGCGTGTGTTAGCTTGTGGAAGGAGTCAGACTTGGACAAAGCACCGACACCCGCTCACTAATTAAAAAAAGGGACTCCAGGCTCATTCTTCCCACAGTTAATGGATTCACAGGAACAGCGAGGCGACCCACGCTCACCTACGGGCCGACTCATCCTCGGGACAATCTGAGGAAGTGGACACGGTGAAACCGAAAACAACACACGTCTCCTTTTAAGGACTCTTTCCTCTGGCTGTCTGAAACCTCTCCTACTTCTGCATACGAGTGTGTGTGTGTGTGTGTGTGTGTGTGTGTGTGTGTGTGTGTGTGTGTGTGTGTGTGTGTGTGTGTGTCCACTACCTGTGATGTCACACACTGAGAATTCCCCACCGGCGAGACCGCAGAGAGGTTCTAGTTAATAAGTAACTCTGTGACAAGACTAACTGGCCTGTTTACAACTCTCTCTCTCTCTCTCTCTCTCTCTCTCTCTCTCTCTCTCTCTCTCTCTCTCTCTCTCTCTCTCTCTCTCTCTAACTCGTCATTTCTGTTTTTTCCTCTCATTGTGTCTCTCAGTCATGACTGATGTTTGTCTCGCAGACTGACTCATAGAAGGTGAAAATGTTTGTCGTCCTGTTTCGCCCCACAGGTTTGAGAACATCAGCAGACTCAGTAAACCAGTGAGTCACGATTCTCCGCTCAGTTAATTAT
Source organism: Xyrichtys novacula (assembly GCA_962446985.1). Taxonomy (NCBI): domain Eukaryota; kingdom Metazoa; phylum Chordata; class Actinopteri; order Labriformes; family Labridae; genus Xyrichtys; species Xyrichtys novacula. The sequence continues at coordinate 38,729,823 of OY660866.1, forward strand.
AATTACATTCATTTTCATAATCATCTCTTTTCATCCAGCTCCCCCCTCCCTCCTTAAACTCTCAGAGGTGTCGGATTAGCAGGTAAAACACGCCAGTCTCCTTTAGGAGCATCGATTCACGATGATGTTTGCCGTCAGGTTTTCCTGGAGCATGTTTCTGGCCTGGAGAATTAAAGACACACCGATGAAAATCACGATTTTCATGTTTTTTACATGTTCATTTTTCTGATGCTACAGGACAGATCATCAGAAAAGTACAAAATTGCATTTCTGAGTATTTTTGCGTTAAGTCACGGTGAATCTCTGGCAGACCCAATCAGCAGGTTCAGACACAGAGAGATTTCATACATCACAAATCCAAGCTCCGCCCCCCGAGCCCCTTTATTCAGGCCGGACTTGGAGAAGTAGAGAAGACGATCACAGAACAAGCGTGTGCGTTGGCAGATTGCTATGCTTGTATGAAAGCTAATAATGATATTGGGCTTTATTTTCGTGCCTCGCTGGTGGCGTGGCGAAGGCACGGCGTAAGTCAGGTCCGCCACACTGACAAGGCGTGCCCAAGCGCATTTTGGTATTTCGGTGAGCAGCGCAGCCCAGAGTAAGTATCCCCCCTCCCTAACTCAGCTCCTCCCAGCGTCGTAAGTCGTAGCGAGGGAGGAGAGAGGGCGTGGAGTGGGTTTGACACAGCTGAAACCTGTTTTCACCAATCACATCTGCTCTTCTCCTCGCCTTTAAATCCGCCACCGGCGAGGTGTATTCAAATTTTCATGAAGTAGTCGAAGAGATCAAGAGATGTCTGAAGACAGCAACGCCACACGATGGCGACAGAGGGAAGCCCCTCAACTAGTGTCACTGTAAATGCTGCATTGGGCGTCCTCCACACTCTTTCATCTGAGCACAGATGGATTTGGTGTGTGTAAGTTTGGACCCACTGGTGAGACAAACACCCTTTTACACAAATAAAGACACTCACATAGAGTTTCATTCAAACCTCACGTGACGAAGGTGGGCTGAGCGCACAGATCACAACATTAACTCCAATAATGGCGTTAAGATGGGAACCATCTGTGCGTAAATGACGCATCGCGCTCCGAAATAATCGCACGATAAAAACGGTCCCGGTGTGGGAGGAGCTTATGAGCGGGACTTTAACTCCTTTGATCAGACTCAGATATTTCCCACAGCCGGATTATAATGAGGAAAAAAACATTGCTCACCTGTGGCGTTGCAACATGCCACAGGTGTACGTGTGTCACCGTCATACCCCCCCCCCCACCACTCTCTCAGACATCTGACTCATCCTGATGACATCACCGCGGTGAGGTCATACTCCTGTGAGGCTGGGAGTGGATTAAAACGGCAGAACGCCGCTTCCACACGGGTCTCAGAGGAGCTTAAGCCCGACCACACGAGGCAGCGCCGTGTGTGTGTGTGTGTGTGTGTGTGTGTGTGTGTGTGTGTCAGGAGATTAAAAAGTGTGCCATGCTGCTGTTGATAGTGATGTCATGGTGTTGAGCCCCGCTCCTGACCCATATTGCGCTGCAGCCCTCTGTCTCTGCAGTTTCATTCGAACCCTGAAGTCTGACCGTCTTTTCAAACGTATGAAAAACAACATCAGAGGAACATTTAGGGTGAGACCAGCTCAGATTAACAGTCCTACATCTTAAAAATGAACTGAATCAGAGCGTCTCAGAAACAGTGTCAGGGTTACACAACACTCATATAACCAACACTTTTTAATCAGGTTATAAATCCATAACAAACGAACAGCCAGGAGGAAAAAGGAGCGAAAATATTTATCCTTCAGTCACTCGACCTGTTCCTATAAGAACACGGTGTTTCTGGAAATGCTCATTAGCTGCTATGGGAGGAAAATCCATCCTGTTTATGCACATTCCTAATAACTCCGAGGTCATTCTGTGTCATCTTCCTGCAGGAAAGCAGATTTCAGGGTGGAAATGCCCCTCAGCTTTTCTGGACACGGCTGGACGCTATTGTATTTCTGGGGGGATTAAAGGGAGCAGCTGCGAACACGGACACCTCATCAAATATTTAGTGTTAGGGAAACCCCGCTGACGCTACGAGGGCGTCATCATGTCAAGGAGGGGTAGCAACATAAAAACACGAGACAAAAGCCGGTTGATTGGACTGGAAAAATGCTGCTATTATGTGTTTTTATAAGCGTGTCTGGATCACATTTCTTTTCAGACTCTCGCCTCCGTGGGATGAAGGATTCAGGGAAACATCAAAAGGAAAATGATGTTGTGGTTGACGAGCGCATGACTTTGAAGCTGTAGCCTGTGGTCGTCTTCATCATCATCATCATCATCATCATTATCATCATTGATTTAAATCCTCAGACAGACGGTGGCGGGGGAATCCTCGTTTACGACGAGACCAAAGACAATACAGCAGAAATCAGGCTGATCCTTAAATAGAGCAGAAACATGCGAGCTGGACTCCGGATGGTCACGAAGATTTTTAACGTTTATGTCAAATTTAGTTTTACTGGGACAGTTTTCATCGGTTTCCATGGAGGCTGTGACCACAGTGGATTTTGGCAACAGTTTAGAGTCCATGCTGTGATTCTCACTACAGAGACGTGTCTGTTTTTTCACGCCTCCTGAGGGCCAAAGATCACGTGTGATTACTCTTGTGGTCCAAATTTAAAGGGATATTCCGGCATAAAATTAAGTTAGTGTCAAACACACCGTAACACCGAGTTAAGGTTGCCGACCGCTAGCTTCTTAAACCAACTTTACTAACGACCGCAGGATAGAAATACACAGCAGTCTACGTCTCCACGTGCAAATCTCAACCAAAACGCCACAGATAATGCTCAGAACAGCACCTGACTTCATCAACAGCCCTGACGAGTCGATCACAGAGTGCAGCAGAGTTTCGCAGCTCAAGAAAGAACATTTATGCTCATTACTTCATGTTTACTTCAATCAGAGTTCTTGTGTATCTTATATGTTCTCTGCAGACGCAGTAGTTCTTCTGCCTCAGCGTCTCGGTCTGATTGTATTTCCATGAAGTAATGATCATAAATTTCCCGCTGCACTCGGTGATCGACTCGTCAGGGCTCTGGACATTTTCTTCTCCGCGTCAACATGGTCACATCAACATTAAGCAGATCCTCCTGACAATAAAGTCTTTTTTAACAGATTATTTCAACTGTAATGTTGTGTTCACACACGCGCTCAAAGCTAACAGCTGAATCCTGAACTTATTTAGGATTTTTGGATATTAGATATTTCTTGAGAGTTCATGATTGTAATCTGGTTATATTTTTTTCCTGACAGTTACCACGGTTACATCACTTGATAACCACAGAAGAAGCCAGATTTAACCATCTAAATTTAAGCTTCACACCAGACCTGCCCATCAAATATTTAGTGGATGTGATCCAGAACAAATGAAGCAGAGCCTGTGGGCCGGATCAGGCAGACAGGGAGCTGGACGAGGACTCTTAGACACGGGAGTCCCTGAGCTCCACCGTGCCGTAGGTTCCTGCAGACGCTCTGCTGCAGTGGATCTTCCTGCTTCCTTGTTACTTCAACTCAGTGTCGCCAACTCCTCAGTAAGGAAGGTCGCTAGTGGCTGTCGTAAAAGTCACTAGATGACATCATCGCCTAATTTGCATAATTTCTCAGTCAAACCCACAACCGCTGGCCAACCCCCAACCCGTTAAGAAGAGTAACATCGATACCTGCGTTCATGTTAGCGTCTCTAAACTCTAACATGAAAGTTAGTCGATAGATTTGTCGCTTGGCGCTTTTTTGAAAATAAGTCGCTAGGGGGGGTTGAAGAGTCACTAAATCTAGTGACAGTCTCTGGGTGGGCCACACTGCTTCATCTATCACTCTCTCTCTCTCTCTCTCTCTCTCTCTCTCTCTCTCTAAACCCAGCTCAGTCTCAGCAGATGACGGTCTAACATGAATCTGGTTCTGCTGGAGGTTTCTGCCTGTTAAAGGAAGCTCCTCCCCTCCACTGTAGCTTTAAGTGTTTCCTTCATGTGGTTGAAGATGTGATGAGAGTCTGATCTTACAGGATTACTCGTTTTTCAGCATCAGTGTTTGTCTCAGTCTGTCTCTGAGCTGTTGGGCGCGCTCGTCTTTGGCAGAGGAGTTGTTAAATACACACTAACACTGAAATACTGCTCCTGTAACTGCAGCCTGTGAGAACAGTGGAGTGTAGATAAAAATGTCTGAGTGTAAATAGACGTTTTTCTCGTGTAAATACTCAGTGTTACATAATGTTAACCTCACACAGAGTACACACACCTGCAGCACAGAGCGTGACTGCCGGGTTTACTCGGAGCCTGGAGATGAGATTCCCGCTGATGACTCAGTGTGTGTACGTCTGTGCGGAGGTGTGTGTCACCGTCTAAAGGTGTGCCCCCATGACTGACTTTACTCTCACTCTCTCACTCTCTCACCCCTCCTCCAGGTCCTTATTCTCACCCTCCTGCTCCGTCACTGTCTCGCGCTCAGAAACAAACGCCCTCTTACATCCACACGTTTCACCCCAGCTCTATTTCTGATCACATTCCTGCTCCGTGACCTCAGGCTGCAGAGGGGAAAGCTTGTGTGTGTGCATGTGTGTGTGTGCATGTGTGTGTATGTGCCCATGACGTCAGCTGTTTGTTTGTGTTGTGTGGTTGTGTCTGGGGTAGAGAGTGTAAGTTGTGTGTTTATGAGTTTAAAAGTAAAGAGGAGGGAAACGGCGGACATGACAGAGAGCATGAAGCGCTCTGTTGGTCGGATTTGGCCGGAGGAGGGACGAGCTTGTCAACTTTATAGTCTGTTCATTGTTGAGCGGCTGATGATTGAGTGTATCCCTGCTTCTCTGTCTCTCTCTCTCTCTCTCTCTCCCTCTCTCGCCCCAGCCGGAGGAAACTGCTGCATAATGATAACAGACTGGGGAGACAATGGGTTCAACTGGCGTAAACACACGCGCACAAACACTCACAATACACACTCAGGCCGCGCCGGCGGAGCTCAGGGGTCAGGAGTTCTGCCTGTGCTGCTGATAGTCTCCAGACTGCTGAAATTATTTATCAAATATGGAACAATCCGGACATACCAGACGCATTTTTGTGTTTTTTCCTTTTTTCTCTCCGAAAACGACCTCCTGGAATAAGGAACGATCCGTCTCCCTCCCTTTACTTGGACCTTGTCTGCCCAGCGATAAGGTCAGGTTAGGGTTATTTTGGGCAGCTTGCAATATTGCAGAGTACCTCCAAAGCCCTGAGGGTTTTCCTTAAAAGCATTTTGTTGTGTTTTTTGGGGGGATTTGGTCCCTTTAACAGACTGAGGGAACAATTATGAAACCAGTCTTCTCTGTCTCAAGGGTCTGGCCTGAATTTGTTGCATAACATGACGGTGATGTTGCTTTGTGTCGGCAATCAATGTGAAAAAAGTCTTATACAGTGTCATTCAGTCATCATCAATAATAATAATAACTCTATTCTTAAAACACTTTTAAAAACAGACGTTTACAAAGTTCTTTGAAAAACAGTCTTAAAGCTCAGAACATGGAAATAAAAACAAAAGCTCAGGTAAAACCCTCTGAATTAAAGGTCAATTTAATTTGTCATAAGAAACCCAGAAAATACAAGAACCTACAACATAAACTGAGACCATGAGACCGAAATAAAAACATGAAATAGGAAGAAAAAGAAATGTAATAAAAAAGGAGGAAACAGGATAGTAAATGTAAAAGAGGATATTAATAATGATAATAAAATTCATAATAAAATAATAATGATGGATAATAATAATAATAATAATAATAATAATAATAATAATAATAATAATAATAAGGACAGTACGTCAAAATAAGATAGAAGTAAAAGAGGTAAAAGAGATTAAAGATGAAAAATAAAAGGCGGCGTCACAGAAAAGCGAGTCTGTAAAATTGATAATAATGTTCTTTTCATGGGCTCACTGTTTTCACACCTGCACCACCAGGTAACTTGGAATCGCTCCTGCTCTCCTATTAGCACAGCAATCTCTCCCTCTCCTCTCTGGCCTCCGTCTAATTACTGCTCATCATCGTCACTGTCATGATTGTCACTGAGAGTCAGGAGAATGTGGATCATTTTGACTTTTTTTCACTCTGAATTTAGAATAAAAGTACGAGTTGATCTGACACGTGTCAAAATTTGATAAATTTTTGGATCATTTTATTTTGACTTTGTCTAAAACATTGAATCTCATCGTGAGAATAAACTGAAACTTTTTTACAGGCCTGTTATTCTGGCAGGACACAGTCTAAAACAGCATCATGGCTCCCCTGTGTGTCCACGGCCTTCAACTGCAGCTGATTTTAATTAAGAGTCACAGTCAGGATAAAACCACCAGAGGGCGCTCTCTATTCTGTTACTGCCAGATGCTCTGTGTCATGAATCGGTGGAACGAGACCGGAAACAGTTCTAAAGTGGCCAACATCATCACCACTGCCGTGTCCAATAATGAATATTATATATATATATATATATATATATATATATATATATATATATATATATGTTTCATTTCACTGTTGACCTTGTTTGACAAGAACATGACAAATAAACTAATCTTGAATCTTGAATCTTGAATCTATAAGGGGATGGTTTTTGTACTTTTTAAAACTAAGATTCTCACATGACTTGACAAAACATATATCGTTCCCAGGCCAAAAAGAACATTTGAATTAAAATAAAAATAAATAAAAAACAAAAATAAACTCATACAAAAAGAGGAGCTTAATGAGATCAGGGTGTTGAGATGACTTTCAACATGGGTTTGTTTCTTACACAGCAGTAAAAGAATAGGAGAGGAGAAAAACGAGCAGTATTTATGTATCTGTAGTTATTATATTTTAATGAGAATATTATGTAAACATGAACATGTCCTGAATATTAAAGTTGTTCTTTTTACTCTTAATTGACAATAGCAAATTTTAGTAATGCATTAGTAGAGCTACATGGAGGAAAAAATAAAATAATATTTTCACTGAATATTATTTTGGTGTTATCCAAAGTCAAAGCTTTATTGTGAAACTCCTAACCGGAAGTGTTTGTGTTTGTTGTTGTTAGCTTGAATGCTGCTGCTGTCAAACTCTCCGTGCTGTCAGAGAGCTAACGTCCGTCCGTCCGCCTGTTCGTTCCCACATTGATGCCTTAAACCTCCGTGTTTGACTTCAGGACATTCATTATTCATCTAACCGCTGTGTTGGGGACTTAAAGCGGAGTTTCCGGAGCAGAAGTGTCTCTTTAAAGCTGGTTGGACGTGTTGAAGAGAGGATTATCATCATTTCCTGACTGAGAATTTGTCAGTTAACCGACTGTTGGTGTTTTTATTTCGGCTGCGACAGACCGACAACCTCCCGAGGTAAGTTATAGGAGAAAAACTGTAAATGATCCTGTTTCTGTTCGGCTTTAATTATAACTAAAGAGCTGTCGTGTTTTGTTGTTTTTGCTTTTATTACCAGTTGATAACCTGCTGTGTTCCGTTAAAGACGATTACACACGATAACTGCCGAAGTGTTCCGACACTTACAGATAATACGGGCTGAGATGAGAAATGTACTTTATTTACAGCTGTAACTCAAACCGTGTGAAGTATTTTAACACTTTGCTGCTGAAAATAAGTGATTAAAAACAAGTTAATTCAGGATATTACTGAAGTCTGTTACCATGGTGAATTTGTTTGTTTACAAACGAGCAACAAGCTTCTTCCTAACCGCTCTGAAGTTGACCAAGATAAGCCATCTTAGCAGGGGCGTGTCCGGACATTTTTGACTGAGGTGCCCTGCCTTTTACAGAGGGGGGGACATGCAGTATGACTGATGCCCATATTTCTGTCTCAGTGTTAAAGGTGGAGTCAGCAGGAATCTGTTACAGAAGCATCTTTTTATTTTGTGGTGTATTTACAAAAATCTTTGAATATCAGTCAATAATTATTAGTTATTGATGACATTTGGTAATATAACGACATCTCTGTGTTCTCTTATGTCTGTGTAGTCAACATTTGAACATTTTTAACATCATCTTTCTGACTGTAAACAAAGCCGTTGGAGTGTTACATGGAGATTTTTCATTAGAAAAACACGCATACTGAACAAAACCAGAAAAGACCACTTAGGCCACAGGGGGCGCCAAAATTAACACAACCAAAAACTTCTTTGGAGAAGCTTTTAAAAACGAGCTAAAAGAGTTGTTGCCAGGACTGTAACTAAGTTAATCCTCTTTTCTCCTCTGGATAAGGGAATTAATCATTAAATTAATGTGTTTCAGAACTAAGGGAATAATTATGAGGGAATAAAAAAGGATCTCTAAGTCCAAAGTAACTCCTTTTTCCCATGAAAAGCAGAAATTCAGATCATTTGAGAGGCCAAAACAACTTTTAGCTGGTTCACCATGTTCAGGAGCTCTCCGGCTGCAGCCTCAGTGTTACTCAGTTAATGAAGAACAGAGAAGAGGACGAGTAAACAGACTGAGAGAGTAAAGTGACGGCCTCGGGTTCACATGGGTGTAAGCGACCTTTTTCAGAAGCTGCTCGGTTTATCGAGCTCTCCTCCTCGTCTTCACAAAGAGCTGAGGGTAATTTCTCTAATGCCACACAGATGACTCATCTGCACGTCTGAATCATGTGACACTGGCACTGCCCTAAAGTTAGCCTCAGTATTCAGACCAGTGCCAGTCGACTCTGTGGTTTGATTTCACCTAAAATCACATTTGTTCTCTGGACTTCATTCCTCTGCATCATCCTCTCTCTCCACTTCTGTTTTTGTCTGGATTTTCCTCTCATTAGGAAAACTCAAACCTCCGCTGCGGTCTACACATTTTTCCATACATGGATTTACTTCTGTTTCCCCTCACACGCCCCTCCCTGCGTGTTTTTTCATCTCTTCATCTGCCGTCCGTTCTTTCTCTGTTGTTTTCTGTCTTTCTCTTCGTCCTCTCTCTGTCTTTGTCCCGGTCCGCTCCAGGTCGTTCCCTCTCTTCTTCTTCTTCTTCTTCTCTTGTCATCTTTTAGCCTCTTACTCAGCACCATACCTGAGTGAAAGAGCCGGATACTGGACTGGAGCAGTTAGAGCCCCACCCTCCCAACCCTGAGCAAACACCACCCGCCGTTTGAACCTCTGAATCTGTTGGTTTGGATTCGGTGTGGTCGTGTTGTCAGTGGGCTCACGCCTTTACACTGAAGTGGAAATGAGTCTGCTGAGTCACGCACAAGAAAATCCACGCTCACTTTCTGCAGCCATGAATCGCCCTTAAATCCTGCAAGTGGGTGTGAGGCACCACAGGGGGGGCAGGAGAACGTTTCCACTGTCGGGGTTTGACGCTAACTCACTTCCTGTGAGCGTTAGTGATGAAACCATTTAGGCTTTCAGTCCAAAGGTACGACCATCTGAGATCTCCTCCGTCACAGATCCACAACAGACAGTTTTTTAAAGTTGAGGCAGGAACACGGATCCGTTCTCCTCTGCTCATCTTTTTTCCTGTTTCCTGTTTCACTGTGAAGACGAGGAAACCAAAAGTAGTGACCCTCCATCATTACTGCAGATGTGAGTGTCAGGTCAGCGGTCAGACCATCACCTGACAGCCTGGTCAAACTTTGTCGGTAATTTGTCGTCAGGTAAAATCCTCGTGAACTCTGAGGAATGTTAATCTAAAGCAGCTCGGCTCAAAACCACCTCTTCATTTCTGATTAGAGGCACGTGTGCTCGCTGTTTACTGAAGTCAGGAACACCAACACAAATGAAGGAGCATCACCACCACAAAACACAGGAGCTACATGAATTAGTGAAGCATGCAGCCTATGATGGAGATCCTTTTTCATCCTCCTCCGGACAAACATCCCCGTCTGTGTTCAGTGACGGTAACCTCAGCTCGTATCTCATCATGGTGTCTCTGCAGAAGACAAAGACCGTCCACACTGACAAGAAAGCCTCGTGAGATTAAAAAAGGACTTTCAGATGTAGGAGAGTGAATGAATGAGCACTTCGAAATGTGAGCAGACACAAGAGGAGGAGGAGGAGCTCAAACATGTGTTCAGTGAGTCAGGGATGAGGAGGTGAAACGAGGGACAGAAGAGGAAGAAAGAGGATCAACAGGGTTAACCTCCGCCGTGATAAGGAGGGGTTTGTGTGCTGCAGAAGTGCTGAGTCAGTCTGAGCTGTGAGGCCGTTCAAACTGGAGGATTTAAGGGGTTTATGGTACAAACTGCTGCTCTCCCCACACGGAGCTAAAGCCTCCAGATCTGCTAAAGACAGGAATGCTAATGGTTTGAAAAAGGGGCTTTTGTTGTCAGCAGAGACGCAGGCTGGCGTCGCTATGGAGACAAAATATTTATCAGCTGTGATGCTCTGTGGTTTACTAACTGATGTTTTTTAATGTTTGTGGATTTAAGACGACGACATCTGAAGATCTGAGCTTGAACACAGAGTCAGTGCTCCTCCTCACGCTAGTTTGTAGTCTAATGTTGCAGTGAAGTAGAAGAAGCAGGTAACATAGGAGCTCTTCATCCCTCTACACCGATGTCTTTGGGGACACGATGAAAGTTAAAATCATCATTAGCTTGTTTCACACACACCTGTTCTGCAATTGTTCCGCAATAACTGCAAATTATGGTCTATTCAGATTTTTGGTTTATCCGTTTTTACTCGATTAATCTCTGGAATATTTGGTCAAAAACTCTTTTACTAAATTTGATGCTGCAGCCCGATAACTGTCTCTGAGTGTGATCAGGTCCACTATGTGTGGTTTTGATGTGACCGTGAAACAGTTTGTGAAGTTTTTTAATGTCAGTCCGTGTTTTTTTCCTGGTCTCACTGATGTTTTAAAGAGCGTGTTGTCTGAGCGTCACTCTGTTGTGGTCGTGGACGGTGAACAGAGCCGTGGACTGTTGTTAGTCATGTGTGAGATTTCTATCTTTATCTCAGTGTGGTGAGGATCGGCCCTCTTCTCTTAGTCTGCTCAGGAACGGTGAAGAGAAGACCTCGGACCCTCGTCAGGAACCTCATCTGACAGACTGTCACTGAGCGAACGCACAACTCTGAACGACAAAGACGGCGACTGAAGAGTGTGTGAGCTGATGTTAAACGTTAAACGTCTGAATCCTCTGATCCAGATATTCAAATATCTTAGGTTTGTGTGTGTGTCTGTGTGTGTTTCTGTGTGCTGCTGACTTCCTGTCTCTGTGTGAGTGTCGGCCACAGCTTCCCTTTCTGTCACTCTGCCGCTCTCTCAGTCACACCCGTCGCTCTTCTTCGCTGTCTGATGACATTTCGAGGCAAATACAAAATGTTCCAAGGTGAGTTTTCTGAGTTCTTCTGAGTTCTTCTGAGTCCTTCTGAGTTTTGACTTGAACTGAAGCTGCAGGATAAACTGAGACCAGGTTACAGGTTTGTGTTGTAGAGTTAGATCTTATTGCTCGGTGGGTCGTTTGAGCTAACATTGATCAGTTTCAGAATTTCTCCTCTAACTTCAGTTCCATGTCTGCAGTTTGGAGGAGTGACTCAGAGCTCAGTTGAGATTGTTTTCAGGTTTTTGCATCAAAGTTTCTGTTGTTTTCTGCAGTTTTGTGAGGACTCGTGCTTCAGACCTGCAGGAGTAACAGGCTGTTCTGAGCTGCAGGCTGTGAATTTTAGAGATGATCCAGAGTCTATTGAAACATGTTTAACTCCAGTCTGAAGGTTTTCCTGAACCACAGAGGATTTTTGTGACGCTATTCTGCAGTTTTTGGTCATATAAGATTGACTAAAGTTCATGTTGAGGTTTTTTTATGATAGAAGAGCAACAAGACATCTGAACATTAGAGTCATTTTTAATGTCTGAATCTGGTGGTCAGGGGGAGGAGTCAGACAAACAGCTAAAGTAACAGCTTCTTCTTACAATCTTCACTTGAAATATTTTATAAAAGGTAAATTTGATCGTCAAAAGTTATAATACAAAGTTATATTAATTACAATAAGCAATGACTGATTGGTACAAACTGAAAGTTCCTTACAGGAGCTTTAAAGCTCTTCTTATTTACATGTCGCACATCAACTGTATCTAGAACAGAAGCCGTCTGCCTCCTCTCTGTGAGAACAGCACCCTCTGGTGGCGGGCTGCAGTATAGGTCATAAACCCCGCCTCCTTATGGAGCTGTGGACAAACTTTATAAATGAATGACACAGAATATAAATGTTTCTCCCCCCTGGTTGTGATGTTGACATGTAGTTACTGTCAGACTGGTTTGTGCTCAAGTCCTCTTTTTTCTGTACAGCTCCGTTTTTAAAAGTTATTAGGGGGTTCATGTTTTCTATGATTGACACCTGATACAGCCAATGGGAGGACAGAGATCACCGGGGGATAGGAGTAAATCACAGGAATACTGAGAGCAATTAGGCTTCGAATTCGTATAATGACGGGGGGGCGGAGCCAAGTTGTCCGTTACATATTCAGTCTATGATGAAGCAGAAACAGGAAGTCTTGCAGGTCTGAGTCTTTTTGGCCGTAACACCTGAAACAAGTTCAGTCAGGGCGGGGCCATGAACCGACGAGTTACTGAGACGGAAATTTATGACAATAACCAACGTCGAAGACGAAGTTCATGTGGGAGGGGGTGAGCAGCTGGTGGAGTAGTTATTGTCCATTTATGGTTATCGAGGTGAACTGATCAATATATCGTGATATTGATTTAAGGCCTGATCGCCCAGCCCTATGTTCAGTCATACTTGTTATCAGGACACGTCTTGAGCAGTTGTATATAACTGCTCTGTGGTTCTGTAGAGTGATATTATGAGGTGACGGAGCGTTGAGCTCACAGGTGGAGCCGTCTGCTCTGAGGTCGGGGGATTTTACCTCGCTGGTTGCCACAGGAGTTGGCACGGCGAGCTGCGAAGCGTGTGAGCTGTGGTTTATGCTGATCAGCCGCTCTGGAGGCGCCCTGACCAATCAGACGGCTCGCCTCAAGACGCCGGTTACATAATGAGTCAGAGCGATGGCAGCTCCTCCTCCTGTCTCAGACTCCTCCTCTCAGTGTGGAGGATCTCTGCAGGAGTGTGTGTGTGTGTGTGTGTGTGTGTGTGTGTGTGTGTGTGTGTGTGTGTGTGTGTGTGTGTGTGTGTGTGTGTGTGTGTGTGTGTGTCTCTGCTCTGTAACTCTCTCCCTGAGTGTCCGAGGAGCAGCAGGGTTCCTGTAGATTAGTTGGATTACAGACTCTTCAGATTACCCAGAGAGCATCTGTCAGACTCTCAGCAGGTATAACCTCGATCATCTCTGCGTCTGTGACTCTGTGTTGACCATCTCTCGTTCGCTCCTGTCTTTCAGCGATGTCTCGTCGGAGTTCACGCCTCGTCTCCGGCGGGTATTACAACTCAGACGAAGAATCGGATTCCAGTACGGTGACCAACATCTCTTACCGGGAGAACCCGGTCAAGTACGTCGCTCTGACTCTCTCATGTTCTCATGTCTGTGTTTTAGTCGACAGCTCTGATCTATGAAGTGATCTTTGTCCCTGTTCTTCTTCTTGTTTGTTTGTTTGTTTGTTTGTTTGTTTGTTTGTTTGTTTGTTTGTTTGTTTGGCGTCTTGTTTTTACTCTCAGGGTCTTTAAAAAGAAGGCGGGGAACCGTAAAGGTGGTACTCGTACCCCGAACAAAGTCAAGAGTGAAGTGGGGTCATCCAGCCCTGAAGCCCCAGACTCTGCAGGCCGGTATGAAGGTAAACGTGAGACAGCTGAGACTTAATCCACCAATCAGAGACACAGGAGCCCGTGTTTGACCCCGTGTTTGACCCCGTGTTTGACCCCGTGTTTGACCCCGTGTTCTCCTCTGCAGCTCTCACTCCTTCTCCTTTGAGTGTCCAGACTCAAACCACCATGAGGACCGTACCCTACAGTTCACCCATGGCAACGCCTCGGCCCGCCCTGACCCCGTCATCGGCCCGGAGCCGGACCCCCACACTCTGCCCGTCACTCTGTTCGGAGACCGGCTCCTACTCTGGGCTCTACAGCTCAGGTGCATCAGGACCCCTCCTCAGACCGGACCTGAAGGAGCTGAGTCAGAGCAGCGTGGACAGCTCAGGGTACTCGTCCTCTGAGGGGACGCACAGGAGACCCTCGGCCTCCAGCAGCAGCACCACCAGGAACCACGGTACCAGTGGAGCCCAAAGTGCCGGATTAAGAGTCCGACTGAGGCGGGTCGTCTTCAGTCTGAGGGGTGAGTGTGTCTGAGGGAGGGCTGATCGATCGATCCATTTTAAATCAGATTATTTCATTATAATGATGTTAAAGAAATAAAATCCACCTCCAGGCCACCGTAGGCTCCTCCTCCTCCCACACACACCAGTGTAAACAAACATGGCGTTTGCTAAAGAAGGCGATAATTTCGTGGTTAAATAGGACAAGAGCGAGTCAGTCGTGTTGAATTGGTACGACTTCACAGTTTCAGATGAAGAGTAAACCACTCCCCGCTGTAAAGTCTGTCTGAAGGCGGTATCAACCCGTCACCATGGAAACTAACTCAGGAGGAAACGCTAAAGTTTTTGTCGTATCGGCGTTTCAGGTGACTGTAAACGGTACTTTTTTGAAAACAGGTCAGAGAGTGAATAAATCTGTAAACGACGACCATTTCATCTCCGTGTGGATGTCTATCTGCATCTGTGGAAACGATCATGTGACACACAGAGGAACTCTGCAGTCAAGTTTGATAAAGTCACTGAGTCAAAAATCGAGTTTTCAGAGAAAATCGTGATTTTATTTTTGGCTGAAATGGTGCAGCCTTCGTCTGAGGGTGTGTTTGCATGTGTGTGTCACCTGTGTGTGTCACATGTGTGTGTCACATGTGTGTGTCACATGTGTGTGTCACATGTGTGTGTCATTTGTGTGTCACTGCATGTCTGTGTATTAATTTTGTGTTTTCATTGTTTTCTTCAGACTCATTCTCACTGACGACCGCTGCAGTCCACTCTAAACTAACACACCTGGCATCTTTGGGTACGACGCGTGTGTGTGTGTGTGTGTGTGTGTGTGTGTGTGTGTGGGTTTACACAGTCTGTGTTCACATACCTGTAGGTTGATGTTTCCTCACCTGTTTAAGCTCCGCCCTGTCTTCTCTCGCAGCGAATCGTCCGGTCAGCAGAAACGTGAAGAAGGCCTGTGGTCTGCTCCTCCTGCTCCTCCTGCTCCTCCTCCTGCTTTTCTGTAAGTGATAAAAACATTTATCAGATTCACGTTTCTGCAGAACTAAAACCACGAAGAAGCTGCTCTGGATGTGAGGAGGCAGATGTTTGAGTAAACTCACAGGAACATCATCAGTTTAAGTCAGACGTGTCGCGGCGTCGATGTGCCGTAAACATGGAGCTGCAGTTTTTATGTCGCTATGGTTACCTGCTGTAAACAAACCGAGCTGCTCTCAGGGTTTTCCCCAGGAAACGGGTCAGACGTCGGCGCCGCTCTGCTGTGACTCACTCTAAGTACCAATCAGGAGCCTCTGATTGAAGGTTTCGGTGACTTCTAAAGACACCGCCGCTCCTTCTTCTTCTTCTGCTCTCTCACAGGTGTTTGGCTCCTCCTCCCTTGGTTGTCCTCTTTCATCTCCCGCATGACCGTCACAAAGACCCCGCCTCAGACCAAACCTCCGAGTCAGCCCTTCATCCCTGCTCCTCCTCCTCCTCTTCCTCATCCTACAGCAGCGGTGGTAGGACTGATCATCTTCACCCGCAGGGTTCATGAGTGGGCGGGAGGTTAAAGGAGGGGGTGTGTCTCTGAGGGGGAGGGGTCATTAGATTTTAGAGATCCTGAAGAAAATCAGAGACGGAGGGTTAAAAATGAAGAGTTTGAGGTTTTAAGGATGAAGAGTCTCTTTGTTTCTCCTGTAGGATCCAACGGTTCTTTCTGCTGCCGTCAAAGTGGAGCTTCAGCGTCTCCTGGTGAGACCCCACAGACACACACACAGACACAGACACAGACACACACACAGACACAGACACAGACACACACACACACACACACAGACACACACACAGACACACACACAGACACACACACAGACACACACACAGACACAGACACACACACAGACACACACACACACACACACACACACACACAGACACAGACACACACACACACAGACACAGACACAGACACAGACACAGACACAGACACAGACACACACACACACACACACAGACACACACACAGACACACACACAGACACAAACACAGACACAGACACACACTCGCTGTAGTTTCAGTTTAGTTGTTTTTTTAAACCTCAGAATCTGAAACTGAAGAACTTGTGAGTTTTCTCAGACTTCATGTCTCCTGAAGAATCTCCGTGTTTGTGTTTCCTGCAGCAAACGCAGCAGCTGAAGGATCAGGAGCTGCAGCTGAAGCAGGAACATCTTCTCTCTCAGGTACAGAAGACCAGGACTAAGAACCAGAGTGAACCCCCCTGTGGTAGAGTGACATCTGCTGACAGTTTGTGGAACTGCAGAGAGAGCAGAGGTCTTTGGTCTCTTACCTGACGGAGTCCTCGTGTCCTCTTCTCTCAGGTGAAGGACAGACTCCAGCTGGACCTGCAGGACCTGAAAACCAAACTGGAGGTTTCAGACTCCAGGAGTCGGATCCGTCTGGACCAGGAGCTCGCCGGTCTGAGCAGGAAGATCCAGGATTACCAGACAGACAGCAGCAACTCTGCTGCCAGTCTCAGCCTCAGGATCCAGGATCTAGAGGCCCAGAACGCCAAGGTAACGCCCCCTTTTTCCTGCCGGGACAGAACCAGAACCAGAACCAGAACCAGAGAGGTTCACTCTTCATGTCAAACTAAACCGTGACCTCCTCTCTCTCACAGCTGTCTCAGGAGTTGTCCTCGATTCAGCTGCTGCCTCCCCCCGCCCCCTGCCCTGATACAAGCTCCACCCCCAACCAAAACCAGCTGACCTCAGAGCTCCAACAGGCCATGGAGGCGTGGCTTACCAACCGCATCAAGGTGGGTGGAGGAACCGGACTCTGCAGAGAACTTTATAGACTAACGACGGACTTCAGACCAAACCAACAGAGATTTAGTTTGAAGTAGAGCGACCATATTCTAGAGGACGCCAGAGGGGCGGAGTCACAGAGTCACAGAGTCACAGAGTCACGCTTAGTAAATTTTGAGAGGTTTTTGGGTCGACTCAGTTACCCGGGATTTCCACCGCATCCAGAGCGACTCCGTTCCTGAACAGCAGCGATTTTCGCAAGAACTCACGAGAACCCGCAGATTCACGTTCAATCTCACGATAACGAGTCGTCTCTATAACAACAGACACATAGACATATAAGCAGTAGATTGTGTCCTTCCAGAGGAGGAAATCTACTTCTAGACTTCTAGAATCAGCATCTCCTCATCCATGGTGTCATCGGGGTGAAATGACGTCTAAAAACCTTTCACTTGTTCGTCTCCGCCCGAGTGTTTTATTTTGAAAAGAAGCCGGATGTTTTATTTTGTGTCTGTGCCCGACTTCCTTTCCAGCACGGGTTAATCTGTGCTGAATTTATCCGCCATGCTCCGGCGTCCAGAAAAAATAGAACTCTTGTGATCAGCTGAGGAGTCCGGCGATCCTCAGAGGAACGGAAAGAAGTCGGTGTAAATTGACACGTTAACTTGAATGGTTACGATCAGCTACGATCGGAGGATACGACCTTTTAGGAGACCATCAGGATGAAGGTGGAGGTCGGGGGTTAGTCCACGTGACACTAACTCAAAAATTCCAGAGAAAACAGACATTTGAGGATCTATAAACTCCCCCGGACAGCCCCCCAAAAACAGGACGTGTCCGGGTTAAAGAGGACGTGTCCTGGTTAAAGAGGACATGTCCGGGTTAAAGAGGACGTGTATCGTCACCCTGTCTGCAGAAATCCTGACTGATGAACCTTAAATCTTGTTTCTCTGATCAGACTTCAGTCTGTGTGTTTTATTGTGTTTTATTGTGTTTTATTGTGTTTTATGTGTGTTTTCTGTGTGTTTGAATCAGGACCATGACGCTCTCAGACTCGGACACACAGGAAGTGTCTCAGACTGTGGACGGCCCATGGCAGATAAAATGGCCGACTTCGCTCTGGAGACTCAAGGTCAGAAACGTGTCGATTGTTTAAACCAATAATCAAAGATCTGACGGCGTGTCGTTGACCTCGGCGTGTTCTTCTGTTTGTGTGCAGGTGCCAGTGTGATCAGCACCAGGTGCTCAGAGACCTATCGGACCCGGACAGCCTGTCTGACCCTCTTTGGTTTTCCTCTGTGGTACCCGTCTGAAAGCCCGCGGACCGTCATTCAGGTACAGGCGTAGAGACCGCCTCTCCCGGCTTCACGCCGCTCTTCCCTCTCACAGCCGTGTTTCCTCCCGTCTCTCTCAGGGCTACCCGGTGCTGCTCCCCGGGAAATGCTGGGCGTTCCACGGCGTCCAGGGGACTCTCGTGATCTCTCTGTCTCACCCCATCAGGATCACACATGTGACTCTGGATCACCTGCCGCGCTACAACTCCCCCACCGGCCGCATCGACTCCGCCCCCAAAGACTTTGAAGTCTATGTGAGTTCTGCTGATCTGATGTGGACCTGCAGCCGCTCTGATCAGGATCCTTCTGACCGGGTTTGTTTTTATTTACAGGGGATGAAAAACGACACGGAGGAGGGAGCTCTGCTGGGGAGTTTCACTTACGACGAGGACGGGGCGTCCACGCAGACGTTCAAGCTGCTGGTGAGTTCAGCAAACACAGACTGATCAGGAAGTCTGCATTATAAACCAGGAATCAGCTGATCTCAGGGTGAACAGTGTTGACACTGATATTAAAACCAATATAAACAACTTTTTATATCATAAAGAAAATAAACTTTTAAAAGTTTCTGATAAAATTTGATTTTTCCATAAATTTCCTTTTTTATTTGAATTTCTGCAGATCTCAGCTCAAAGTTTTGCACTTTGAATACATCACTATGAATTTATATTTATATTTATCATTGAGAATAGTATCTTATTTTTTAGACTATTTTATATATATAGACTATTTTGACTATTTTTTTGTCTCTTCCATCAGAACCCCGCTGACGTGGTGTACCGCTGCGTGGAGCTGCGTGTCCTCTCTAACTGGGGTCACGTCGAGTACACGTGTCTGTACCGTTTCCGTGTTCACGGACAGATCGCCTCCACATGAAACTGCGGGTCGACTTCAAGACTTTCAAGAAAATATGAATATTTCAGGAAGTATTTAAAGATAAATAAAGTTGGTGAATCAGGGTGAGAGCGTTCAGAGCTGACTGTGTCTCAGTGCAGCATCATGTTCCTGCGCTCAGGGTTCGATGAATCTCACAGACAAGAATGTAAATAATGTTTCTTCAAACCAAAATCGTAGCTAGTGAAACCATTTTGGAGCAGAAAGTTCTGGAAACTTGACGCTTCAGGTCGTCTGAGAGTGCCATAGAGTAAGATCTGTTGTTTTTGTTCTTTGTCGGGTATTTTTGTTGAGGTCACATTTTAAGTTTAAACAAAATTATCGGCTTTTCCACGAGTAAAGTAAAAAATGAAAAAGAATGATCGTCTGCAAATCATTTAAATTTGCAGGATAAAATGAGAAAAATGAAACCTGTTTCTGTACTCAGCATTCGTTACTGAGGTCTCAGAGGTCGTTACTGATCGGGCGATCTTATTGGTTGTTGCAGATGTTTTGACCAATAAGATGTGACATAATTTAAACAGTATGAAGGAGTAATTGAAGGCAGCAGTGAGCAATGTTTTAGCATTGATGTCATATTTTTCAGTTTAATTACTGCTGATTATAATAATAATCATAATAATAATAGTAATAATAATAACAATAATAATAATAATAATGGTAATAATGGTACCTGAATACTTGAAGCTCTTTTTCTAATCTCTTTGAAGGACGTTCATGTTGACTTCATGACGTCTGTGTTTCTACTTCTTTGTACAGAGCAGCTTCATTTCCATGAGCTGCAGAAGTTTGACACAAACATGTTATTTATTTGGAATATTCATTTCTAAATCATTCATGACCAGTTTGATGATATTCTTCACATTTCTCTCTGTAAGTTTGAAGCATGTAAATCCAGTTTACCATGAAGATTAGCCGACTGTCCATTCAAATGTTGTCTGGACTGAACTCTGTTCACTGTCTCCACTGCTGTTTGTCTGTCTGTCTGTTTGTTTGTTTGTTTGTTTGTTTGTTTGTTTGTTTGTTTGTTTGTTTGTTTGTTTGTTTGTTTGTTTGTTTGTTTGTTTGTTTGTTTGTTTGTTTGTTTGTTTGTTTGTTTGTTTGTTTGTTTGTTTGTTTGTTTGTCTGTTTGTTTGTTTGTTTGTTTGTTTGTCTGTCTGTTTGTTTGTTTGTTTGTTTGTTTGTTTGTTTGTCTGTTTGTTTGTTTGTTTGTTTGTTTGTTTGTTTGTTTGTTTGTTGTGTTTGTTTGTTTGTTTGTTTGTTTGTCTGTTTGTTTGTTTGTTTGTTTGTTTGTTTGTTTGTTTGTTTGTTTGTTTTACAGTCCGTTTGGACGAAGTTGAAGTGCACTATGGGTACAGTCAGGTTGAATCCATTACGCCATCCTTATTTTCAGTGTTATGTTATAAGCTTGAGTGATGTGGGGAAGGTTTGCGTCATATATTTTGATAAAACAAGTGCAGGTTACATGAGTTTATAATCCCGGAGTATTTTATTTGGTATAAAAATGATTGTAACTCCACTTTGTACCAGTTTATTTACATTTTTTTATTTCAGTTTAATCATTACAGTACCAAAGTCATCATAATCTTTTATTTACAGTGTTTCATAAAATCTGCTGATCAGTTGTTTTTTGTGTTCAGTTCTCTTCAGACACAGATAATGTTCTTTACATTATCGGCTTCAAACTGCCTGGAAATGCAAAATGACAGAGTTGTAAACATGTAATTCAAATCACGATTAATCGCAGTTAATTCTGAAGATTCGGTGATTAATGGCGATTAAAAGTTGAAATCGTTTGACAGCTTTAATTTGTATTCTTCATTCTGTTACAGGAAGTTGTTTTTAATTTGAAGGGTAACTTCAGTATATTTGGCCAAAGCTTCAGTCTTTACGTCTTAAAATCGACCTTTTATTCTTTGGAAAAGTTTCAGGATGTTTGGAGATATTTCCTGTTCACCAGTTTAGGTTTTTTCCTGGACGTCACCTGGAATGTTCGATAAAGCTTTTGACTACCGATGCCTGTTAAAGACTTTTGAAAAGTTTGTTTTATTAAATAAAACAAAGTCTTTGTCATCACGTTTATTTCTTATTGAGGTTTTTTTAAGAACATATAAATGCAGATATTCTTGGGAAGGAACATGTTCGCACATGTCGTTGAAAAATAATAAATGCCTCAATATTTCCAAAATGCAAATATGAAGGAAGGAAAAAAGTTTATTTAACTCTTCTAAGACCCTAAAAATCTTCAGAAAATCCCCAAAATAAAGGTGGAGGAACCCTCTGCAAGACCCTCGAAACTGAAGCCAAATCCTTGAACTTTGATTAAACTTTTGAAAGATTTTTCCAGATCATGAGACGATTTTGCAGGATCTTGACAACTTCTGAGAGTTTCTTTGAAATCAGCAAGTTTCTGATGAGAACTTTCACAAGATTAAGAAAAACTTCGGCAAAATGAAAAATAAAAAGTCCAGAGAAGTTTTGGAGGATTATATCTGATCATTTCTACAAGATCCTGAGAAAGAAAGATATCAAAACAAACTTCAACAAGATCACAGAAACTTTTGTGTATTTCTGAAAAACTTTTGCATGATCAAAAAAAAAAATTAAAAAAAGCCTGAGCAAGATCCCAAAAACTAAAGCAGGACCCCTTCAAATTTTTGCAAGATCTGGAGAAGGTTTTTGCAAAAAATCCTGAAAACGCAAGATCCTGAAAACTTCAGCAAGATCTCAAAAAACTTCTGCACTATCATGAAAGCTTTGGTAAATTAAAAAAAAAACGCAAGATAGAGAAAATCTTTCGCATCATACTTGATACAAGATCTGAGAGGGTCGTGCAAAATCTTTCTGCAAGACTTTGAGCAAACTTAAAGAAAAATAATAGGCGCTATAGGCTCTATTTTCGTGCCTCGCCAGCGGCGTGGCGTAGTCGCAGCATAAGTCAGGTCCGCCGCGCCAACAAGGCGTGCCCAAGCACATTTTGGTATTTTGGTGAGCTGCGCAGCCTGGCGTAAGTATCCCCCCTCTCTAACTCAGCTCCTCCCAGCGGCGTGAGTCGTAGAGAGGGAGGGGATAAGGCGTTGAGTGGGTTTAACACAGCTGAGACCTGTTTTCACCGATCACAAAAGCTCCTCTCCTCTAAATCCGCCACTGGTGAGGCGTATTATAATTTTTGGAAGTAGTCAAAGAGATCAAGAGATGTCTGCAGACAGCAGCGCCACACGATGGCGACAGAAGGCAGCCCCTCAACGAGTGTTGCTGTAACACTGCAGACGGCGTCCTCCACTCTGTCTCATATAAGCACAGTGAGGCATCGGTGACGTATGCGCACTACGCCGCCGTCTACTAAAAAACCACGAGACCAGCTGCACTCCGCCTGCGCTGAAAGCTGACCAGGTTTCAATCGGCGAGCTTTCAGCGCACTCTCTACACCGCCGGCGATCATGAAAATATCACTGCGCCAGCCGATTCTATCAACACCTCCCCCTACTGCGCCACCACGCCCAGCTGATGAAAATACCTCCGCCGCGGCGCCGGCGGGCACGAAAATAGAGCCCTATGTCACTGGAGATCACTCGCCCATTTCTCACCAACAAAAGAAATCATCAAACATGAGAAGATAATTGAACATTTGAAATAATCAATAATCCTCCCTCTCAGAACTCAGTCCAGCTGTTTCCTCAGATTCGGCTCCACATCATCGAAGTCGTCGTTCTGTGACCGTTCCCTCATTTTCACCCTGAGGTGGCGCTGCAGCAACATCTCATCTTTGGCAGTTGTTTTGTACGGATGAGAAAACTCAGAGGCTGAGTGAAACAGCTCATGGACAGAGCCCAGTAGGACACACAAGTCATGAGTGAATAGGGTTTGAGAGCCTGAGGACCGAACTCCCTCAGACCGTACTCGAAGACTGGAGGGATGTAGTGGATGTTGATCAGCACGAAGGCGGTGAGCACGGCCTTGAACGCTCTCTTTTTCACGGGGTGGACCTTCCTCTTGTTGGGCCCAGCTTGGTGGAGGGACTTCAGAACCAGGATGTTGCAGGTTGTTATGATCACCAGGACGCAGCACAGCGACACCAAGACGACTCTCCACTTGAAGGCTGATTTAAATTTCATTAAAGCACAAACACCGACCGTCACCACGCTCAGTCCCACGCACGAGGACAGCCGCAGTTTGGGATCTTTGAGCCGCAGGAAGACCAGAGGACGGCAGACGGCCACGTAGCTGTCCAAACTCATCATGCAGAGCAGCAGCGACCCTCCTGCCTGATGCAGTCCCCAAGCCAGGAAGCTGCAGGACTCCATGGTGTAAACCAGCAGGAGACGGATGAACTCGACGACGACCATGACGCAGAACAGAGAGTCAAAAAGAGCCATGTTGAGTGTGAAGATCTCTGAGGTGGAGCAGATACCAGGTTTGCCCAGAAGGAGGCGTATGACCAGAGCATTGGTTGGTAGCCCCACTATTGGCACTGTGACCACAGTAGGCAGGACGTACCAGATATACGCCTCAACCATCTCGTCCGTACCGGTCAGATTTCTGCTGCTGCTGTCGTTTGAAGGTTTCATCATCTGGGAAGAGCCGAAGGTCCGAGGACTTTGAGTTTGGTATCTGTGAACAAAAAGAAAAACTTAATGTGTAACTACTCATCCTAAACCGCACAAATGAAGGACGATGCAGCACAAGGTTTAACAGCTGGATGAAAGGTCACATCTCGAAAATGTTCGGCTCGTCAGATTTGTTGGTAAATCCGACACTGTGATAGGTTCACAGATCTTCACTGCCACTGAAACTCCAGGCTGGTTAAGGCCCTGTTAGAGGTCTCATTATATATAAACACATATATATCTGTGTATGTATATATATTTATGTTGTAAATATTATCTGATCTGGTTAGATGCTAAACTGCATTTTGTTGCATTGTTCTGAACAAACGTATGACATTAAAGTTTAATCTAATCTAATCTAATCTAATCTAATCTGATCATTGGTCAGACTGGGTCGGTCACATGAAGTCTGCGTTACAGTTTGTTGGTGTAACATAAACAAATGTTGATCTGTGTTGATTGAAATTAACGGGTCAGATTAATGCAGAAACACTCATCTGTATAAAAACTCAGTTTAGGGTTCGAGGTCACACAGTAAAGCTCTAGTGAGGGTTTTTTAAACATTTATGAAACAGACTGAGATTTATTTTCATGTATCTTCATTTTATCCAAAAGAATAAAAGACCATCAAGTTTTTTTACGATTTTTACTGTAAAGTTTTTTTATGCCTGAAACTTGCTGGGGGGTCAAAACAGAAAATGTCCCACTTAGAAAATAAATGATAGAATTTAATGTTTCACTAAACAAGATGAGATTTTTGCAAAGAAAGGTAAAGATTAGTGAAGACAGATTTGTTAGAAAACTCCAGATGATTTAAAAAAACTTTGATTTTTAACCATATTTTAGTTTATTATGTAACTCTGAAAATATTCTAACACTCCTGCTGCCTCTTCAGCTCCAGTGGAAAACATGTAAAAGTATTTTAAGGAGAAGAAACTCTCAGTTTACAGATAATTCATACAAAGAAAGTGTCAATTAGTGCTTTATAATGAGTTACTCATTTATTCAACACGGACATTAAACTGTAAACTGTAAACTGTAAACTGTAAACTGCTGCTAAAACACTGAGTCATGCCTAACTCCCAGATTTAATGCATGTTGTTTTTTTAGCTGCTAATAAGAAACTAATGGATGGTGAAATATTAAATACCAGAGTCTGAAAGTGTGATCATTAATGTTCGTTTATCGTGGTTGTAACTCAGACTTAAAACTTCATGGAAAACACTTTGACTAGAAGTGACATTAGGACAGTTTTCCTCCTGAATTTGAGATTTTCATGTTTTGTTTTTTGGGCAAATCAACAGAAACAGTGAAGTTATAAAAGTTTATAAGTTCACTCACACTTGGCAGATGTTCTGGTTCAGTGAGGCTCCAGGTCCAGGTCAGTCATCTCTGACATCCTTAAAACAAAACTCAGACCACCCTCCACCAACTCCTCCTGACTTTGCATACTGTGTTCACCTATAGTCGCTGACAGGTGTTCTCTGCAGCTCCGTCTGATGACACAGACAGAATGCAAATACACTCAGGCGGCGCACTCGTCCGGTTGTTGTTACAGCAGGTTTGTTTAGCTCTCTATAGGAACGTGTCGGTCGGTAAACGTGTGGTTCTGACACAGTCTGCTTCTGTTAAACAAACACAGCCTCTAAATAAAACAGCTTTATGTTTATATACGTCTCTGATTTTTCAACACGAGCATTCATCATCAGGTTGGTTATTATTATAACAAGAGAACATTTCCCTGTTATCATCAAGAAGTATTTTAACAGCAGGATTTATTATAAATCATTTAAAACATACAAGTTTCATATCTGGAGTTTATAGCAGTGAGATTTTTTCACCAAACTGTCAGTCGGTCAGTTTACAAACACAGTCAGGAGGAGCTTCAGGACAGAGACAGAAGCTCAGTGAGGAGACGAAACTGGACTTTTGTCTTTGTCCCGGTTTACAGGCAAAAACTGAATTATTGACAGAGACACGTCCAACTCTCAGCCTGTTTCTATCAGCTGACTTATAATGTACCAAAAATAATCGACAAAACACGACGAAGGTTGAGTAATGAAAACGCCGTCATGTTGTCGTCGCTAACGTTGAAGTCCGATGATTTCTATAAACAAATCTTAGGGTACGTGGAGCTACGAGGGACATGATCTGGTGGTAGACTGGTGGTTCTTATAGACTGTATAAAGAACAGACGCTGTCTGCCTCCTCTCTCTGAGAACAGCGCCCTCTGGTGACGGGCTGCAGTACAGGTCATAAACCCCGCCTCCTTATGGAGCTGTGGACAAACTTTCTAAATGAATGACACAGAATATAAATGTTTCTCCCCCCTGGTTGTGATGTTGACATGTAGTTACTGTCAGACTGGTTTGTGCTCAAGTCCTCTTTTTTCTGTACAGCTCCATTTTTAAAAGTTATTAGGGGGTTCATGTTTTCAATGATTGACACCTGATACAGCCAATGGGAGGACAGAGATTGAGTAGATCACCGGGGGATACGCTGTTTGAGCCGAGCGTCATCTTAGCAATGCTCGGCGACTATTCCACCAAATGCGTACAACACTACCGCACAATGTTGGTTTCAGGAAATGAAGAAAAATCGTAGAATTACTGAGAACTTTTCACCTTCAAATCCGTAAACTGGAGGAGGGAGGAACCACGTTGTCGAGAGTGAATACAGTCTGTGGTGTCACTGTGAGGATGATGATGATCGGTTATGTAACGGCACAGTGTTTCAGCAGTACTGGTGTAAGTGGATATTCGTCATGACTGCTCGATCTTGCGTTCTGCAGCCCGTCTGGAACACGGTTATTTTCGCTCGCCACGCTCCGGGTTCATTAGTCACTCCTTGCAGAAGTTTTCTCATGTCTGCTGACCTTGCATCACCTGTTTACTGAGTGAAGTTGCATCAGTGAGAACAAACGTTCATTTGTGCTGCTGCAGAACAAAAAAACACACAAGCCTCATAAACTGAAGCCGACAGCAGAGGACTCTTCACAGTGAAATGACTCAAACTCTGGAGGGAATGACGACATGACCTCCAATCTCACCGCCTGCAGCTCGCTCAGCCCTACCTTAACACGGACACGACACCTGCACCAGCTAACTGAGCACGCCTAGAATCCACGCCATCCAATCAGGGGAAACGTCTCGACAGCATCACTGACCAATCTTACCGTTTGACCAGCCAATCCCTGAAGAGTGTTTTCCTTTATAAACCGGCCTCATACGTCGTGTGAGGAAGAGTCCCGGGATCACAGGACGCCGTGAGCTCTGCTGAGGTAAGACGACCACATTTGAAGTTCTGAATCTGTGTTTGTACTCTGGTGTTCGCTCTGAAGCGTTTATGTGACGGTAAGATGATCTACACATAATCAGTCTTTGTTGGCGTGTCGAGATGGTCAGGAATAATCTCAGCTAATCCCAGACTCTGACTTTGTCCTGAAACGTTCCAGCGTCAGCCATGATCAACGCCACTCTGAGCCTCCATGTTAACTCCACCACACCTGCTGTCCCTCATGGACCCCCACCCTGGTACCAGTTCCCAGTCTGCGCTGTCGCTCCCTACGGTTTCATTTTCTACTTCGGGGTCAAGGTGTTCAACCTGGCCATCGGGACGCCGTGTAACATCCTGGTCATCTGGCAGATCGCCTCGAAGAAAAGCGACACATCCACTTCGGACATCTTCATCTTTAACCTGGCCATCTTGGACGCCTACTTCTGTCTGATGACGCCGATAGAGATGGCGAACCGGCTGCTGCTGGGGGACAGCCGCATTTGGTACGCTCAGAGGTTTGCATACGGGATCAAGGATGTGGCGCCACTGTTTCTCGTAAGTGTTTGAATTGTTGAGCGTAAAGTAGAAGAACAGTGAGATCTTCCACAGAGTCGGTTTCTGATAAAGAAAAACCACAAAACAACGACGTTTGGGTAAAGCAAAGATTCAAACTCGGTCCAGCTGTTTGTAAATCTAGATGAAGAAAAGGTCATAATTCTAACAGTGTCTTGATTTGGGAATCATGTCACAGATTTTTGGTTTTCCCGTAGAAACGACACTTTTCAGGAGTTCCAGCTCCTAGACCAGGGGTCGGCAACCCGCGGCTCTGGAGCCGCATGCGGCTTTTTCTTCCCTAAGCTGCGGCTCCCAATGGATTTGGAAAATAAATAATAAATACTTAATTGCATTTTATTTTATTTTATTATTATTATTATTATTATTTTGTAATTCTAAATTCAAAGATTATAATGCTTTTGTAACATTAAATAAACTGTTTAGGCTGCAACAACGAATCGATTAAGTCGATTCGTTGTGACGAAAAAATCCTTTGCCAACAAATTCTGTAATCGATTCGTCGGGTCTTTATATATGTCCACAGACACCGGCGTGTAAACATCAGCAGGACGCACAGAAAAGAAACAGCCATGGCCGAGGCAGCGGCTGAGAAAAACATGGACACAACCCAACCCAAATCCCGACCTTAAACATCAGTGGTGTGGGAAAACTTCACCAAGACTGAAAAGGAAGGCGTTCAGTGCAACATTTCCAAAGACCGTTTTGCATGGCTCGGGAGTACATCGATGATGCGTGAGCACAGGGCTCTCAAGTCTCACGCATTCAGCGTATGACACGCGCATTCCCACTCGTTCACACGCTCACACACCACACATTGTATTTCTCACGCATTTAAATGAACACGGTGATGTCCACCAAGTTGCACTTCTTCAACTTTGGAACTGGAGGAAATCAACTGAGTTCCTCAGAGAGTTCAGAAGCTGCGTGCCACGCACAAGCCAATCAAATAAAGTATATCTACTGAACAGCCAATCAAAAAGCAGCATTGCTGTATCCGGGTAGATTTTGATATCTTGCGGTTTAACTACAGAAGAAGACAGACACTCGCCGAAATAGTTCATTTATTTCATAAATGCAACTCGCTACAGTTTTTTATATACTTTGTATAAAGGAAAAAAAAAACATATATGCAGTGTTATCTTCATTTTAGATGTCAAAGAGGTTTTGTGGCTCCCTGTGTTTTCTTTTCTGTGGGAAACTGGTCCAAGTGGCTCTTTGAGTGTTTAAGGTTGCCGACCCCTGTCCTAAACCATCGTTCCCAGTATCAGTGAGGCGTGACTGGTGAGAACCCAACGATGTCCCTCAGATCAGAGTCTTAACAAATGTTGTAGTTACTGTCTTCAGTTTTATCCACGGTGATAAGTCGTAGGCTCGACATCACCTTCAGGTCTTGGAGGTGGTTCAGTCATTAAAGTCATGTCCCGGCTCAGAGTACGGACTGTAAATCTTGGGTCACATGGTCGATGTTTATCCGCTCTGCCATGTTGAAATGTGAAACTCTCCGAACACGAACTGAAACAGATTTCTAAACCACATTAGACAGATTCCTCCAGAGTTAATCTGGCGTAACACCCCGTCACTGATCTGTTGTTCCAGGTGTGTATCTGCCTCGACCGCTACATGGCCGTGGTCCACCCCGTCGTGTTCAGCGGAATACGAGACAACAAGATCCGCATCGGCGTTTCTGTGCTGGTCTGGGGCCTCATCCTGGCTTACGGCTTCACCAAGTGCTTCCTTGGAGTCATGAGCGTCAACGAGGTCTTCAGCGGCGTCATCCTGTTCTCCTTCGCCGTCATGGTCTTCTGCAACATCTCCGTCATCTGGGTGCTTCGGCGCTCTGTGGCAGGAAAGGAGGAGATGCACCCGGTGAAGAAGAAAGCCTTAAAGATGGTGCTGATCATCCTCGCCATCATTGTCTCCAACTACCTGCCGCCCGTGGCGCTCATGCCCTTCGTGCCCTACTACACCTTTGTGCAGTTTCGCTGCCAGATCAGCATCAGCGTGTTCTCCATCATGGACCTGAGCTGCAGCATCGAGCCGCTCCTCTACATCACCAAGATGGAGCATTCGGGCTGCGGCTGCTGTGGACAGAGCGTCTCCAAGAAGCCTCAAGATGTCAAGGTGTAATCGAGCCTCTGAAGTTTTCCTGTCTGCGCACCGAGTCCGAAAAACGACCTCGATGATGTTTGCTCTCTGAATCCAAAACCTGAGTGATTATTGGCTGAACAACAAACGTACCGGACTCAGTGTGCAGGATGTCTGTCCGTAAAGTTTACTGAACATGCAAACAGCTTTACCAGGTATGAGTGAGTGAACAGCAGAGAATAGAAACAAAGAAAGAAAGAACATCTATATTTAAATCTATATTTAAATCTTCATTGATTAAAAAATAGAGCTTAGAAATAAAATGTCCTTAGGCCGAGGATTAGTGGCTCTTCTTTGCACTTGATGCTGTTTAGAAACAGACACTTTTAAGAGCTCGCTCATAAAACAGGTTCGCCGTCTGAACTTTTAGAAAATTTTACTGTCCAATTTTTAACTTTTCTACCTCTTATCTTTAAGATAAAACATGTTAATGAGCTTATTTTGAATTAAATTAGAAGCTGTTAAATCTATTGTTACAACAAAGTGGTAATCTCTGGAAACTGCAGTTCTTTGAGTGTCCACTTGGGGCTGTCTTCAATAGCGAAGGAACCTTTATTAGCTCAATATCACAGCAGAAATAAACACGTTTACAGCCTGAAATAAAAGTTTTGTTTTTCTGTTTGTCTTATCCTGTTATATCCTGTTATATGCGGCAGCTGTGAGGCAGATTAATCTTGTTTTTACTCACACATGTTGGCAGAGTCGAGTCAGGAATCTCAGTGATTGAGATTTTGAACCCGTGTACGGCCGTGCGTTAGCTTCGGTAACAGGTCGCTAAGTAGCCAAGTGAGCTAGTTTGATTTAAAAGAACGTGAGAGTCGAGGTTTGACTCGCTGTGAATCATAGAAGCGTTAATCTGCCAAAATAGGGCGATAAATCAAACACAGATGATATTTTAATTTGGTTTGACAGAGTCAGGTTTGTCTGTTGTTGGATGTCCACAAATAATAAAAACTTTAGACAGAAACGACTCCTTTTTGACCTCATTTAATAAAAATGTGTTTTTAATGAGTGAAGATTGAGTTTTTTATCTGCAGCATCGATAACGACTGAAACCTGAAACCCTCTCTGTGAACACACACGCCTGTTTTTGTCTTCTGTAACGACGGCCTGAGGCAGAGACGGGTTCACACAGCTCTGATTGGCTAAGCTCTCACTTAACGAATCGTTCATTAAGCTCCGCGATCAGAAATCCGCTCTGGGACCAATTAGTATCCGTGTAATGAGCGGACGTGTAGACGACGGGACTAAATGGATAACACACATTAATTAATAGAGGAACACAAATGAGCTGTTTAATGATTGTATTACATGACAACAGTGTTTGTGTTGGAGGGAGCTGCTCCGACAAGTTCATGATGACGAATACTTCAAACAGAAACCGTGTGTGTTTATTCTAATGTTACAGAACTCTGTGTTCTGCTGTCATCAGAGCTCATATCAGGGATTTTCAATTACAAAACTTCAATTACAAGATGATAAATGATTTTATTAAATATGTTTTTTAAAAACAGATTTTTATTTCTGTAAAAAATTCTCAGGTCCTCTATCATACATCCATTACAGCCCTAAATAACTGTATAAATGTAAAAAAATTTTAAATGAATAAATTAGCATTTCCCATTTTTATGTTCATAACTTAAAACTGACAGAAATTTTTTGGTTCCTAGAGTTATATATTATATAAATATATTATAAATATTTCAACACAGTTGTGTTCAGAACCAGGGAAAATCCTAAGAAAGGCCAATAATTTTATTGTTATTATTATTATTGGCCTGAGAAACAAGTCAGACTTTTTTTTCTCAGAGTAATAATTAAAAATATTTATATTGGACTTTCTTATTATGATCCTCTTCTCTTCTTTCACTAAAACCCTGATTCCAAATAAGTTGTAAAAGAGTTTCCAAAAACAGAAAGTGATGTTTCTGAAATTGTTCAAACCATCTGTGATGTTAGCAGGACTCTGGAATCCTCGGTTTGAAAAATTGGGGTCCTGAACAACTCAGTTCTGGTCTGCAGGCTTTCAGGAAAACCACGCATGTCATCTGGTAAATTTCAAAATAAAACACCATCTGTGAACTCCTGGGGGGGCTGCACTACGCTGATCCTGTGTGCGATAGACAGCGCTGCTCGACGGAGCAGAAACGCGATACTGACAGAACAGACTCAACACAAACCCTGTGTGTTTTCAGCCTCACAGAGTGTATTTGTAGGGCGTTTACTCACGGTGATGCCTTCAGGGTCCCTGGGTGATCTGAGCTTTAGTCTTGGCTGCATTCACTGACAGTCGGCAGGTTTTTACAGATGAAGCCATTTTATTGATCAGTAACATAAATAGGACAAATGTTCCACTGTACAGATGACCTGAAGTAAAAATAAATAGTCACAGCAATAAATTAAAACATGAGAGGAGCAACCCAGCGTTAGCTCGTCTCCATGACGACAGTGCAGTTCATGTTTATTTACACAGGTTATATTTTACACAGTCTCTCTTCTCCAGTGTCCGGCCTCTGGTTCCTCTCTTCACTTCACATTCATCTTTTTTTGTTTTTTTTTACACCTTCAGAAACGATTTAGAAAACTAAGAAAAGCAAAAAGCAGCGTCTGATTATTCAAAACTTCAGTTACATTTTACATCAGCATCGTCACGCCGTCTTCAACGTTTGTGTTTAACACGTCAGTATCAAATACTTCAGTCAGCAGGTTACAAAAATATCACACAGACTCTTCGTTATTATTATTATTATTATTGTTATTATGGGTATCTTCAGGTTTTACTGCACCCAGAGGTCAGTGAACGCAGCAGCTCTCAGCTCTCAGATCTGTCCCTCACATGACCTTTGACCTCTGCAGACATGAGCGCTCAGGTGGTCGAACGTGACCAATGAGGATGAAGCAGACCCGCAGGTTTGAGAAATGAAAGGATGAACGGAGCTTTTCACGGTTTTCTAAGAGCTGTGCTGTCGCCGTTTCACAGTTAAAGATATTTATTATCAGACGATCCTGAAAAAACGTCGTTTTTTTTTCTGGGTTAATGAGCTGAAAACGAATATCTGAGTTTTATTGTATCTGCAGACTTCCTCAGGGTCCGTTCACCGGTCAAAGGAACAAAAACTCCTCAGTTCGTCTGAATCTTTTTAAAGCTGATTTTGGCGCCCCCTGTGGGCAAAAGGTGTCCTGGTTTTATTCATTTAAATGAACTCCTCTTATCTGGGCCGAATCCTTTATCTGCTTTTCGTCTGGACCGTCCTGATCCGTGTTGGAGAGCAGGCTTATATTGGAGGTAGGCTTTTATTGCGAACCGTTCACAGTTTAGCAGGAAGTGAGGGTCGGATTCACTAAAAACACGCCGCAGGTTAAATACGCCACAAACTTCACTGCCAAGCAAATCTGCACCAGTGTTGTTTGCATGTATATAAATGATCCATAATCAGTCATTTGGAAAAATATACTTCTTTCTATATAAATGAGCTGCACTGCAAAAAACTCCTGCTGCACTGGTACTAAGAGCCGAACACGGTCGAAGAGTTCAAGTGACTTTTGTTTTTAAACACCTGTGGTTACGGTGAAGGTCAGACAGCACCTCCTCCTCCTCCTCCTCCTCCTCCTCCTCTGGATGAGTTCCACATCTGTACACACAGTCCACTAATATGACTTTGATTTTTCCATCTTACGATAACAAAGATTTAATTTTACAACAAGCTGCTTTTTCCTCCCTCTCTCCAGGATCGAAGCTGGTTATGAATCGTGAAATGTGTCGCATCAGTCGTGACTTTAAAAAAAGACCTTCTGTCTCCGTTCAGCTCCTCGTAGATTTCATCAAACGCTGCTCAGGGAGGCGGTCAGAAACACACCCTGACTTCATCCTTCCTCTCTGATCTCTGAATTTGTTCTCTGAGGGTTGAGAGCTGCTGAGCCGAACCTCTGGTCATAGATCAGACCTCAGATCCAGATCCTTCAGGTTCAGGTTCAGGTTCAGGTTCATGTGCATACAATCAGACCAGCAGACGCCTGCTGGAGGTGACGACGAACTAAAGTCAGAAAAATAAAACCACGAGGACACAAACGCTACAGTTCTCCGGCGTGTAGCCGCCGCGACACGTCCTGCTGGCTACAGCTTTCATAGTCTAGCTCTGTGTCCACACACACACACACACACACACACACACACACACACACACACACACACACACACACACACACACACACACACACACAGACATGATCAGGAGCAACAAAAGCTGATGTAAACAGGATTTCACCTGGAGGTTGTTTTATCTGTTTCACTCGCCTGATGCTGCAAATCAGGGCCCGCCTCCTCTGACTGTCACCATGGCAACCAATCATACTGCGTCAGTTTGGTGCACTTCATAATGTTTGTCCACAAGGGGGCAGATCACAGCCAAATGCCCGAGGCCGACCTCATCAGCTCGCTTAAGCGTTAACTGACACTTTATTTTGAAGGGGTCACTTCCTTTCTATAACATCTCAGAACTCATTTAATCTCTCGATCTCCGTCCGTGTGCTGGATCAGAACCGAACAAAAGGTGAAGTTTTGGAAAGTGGGCGGAGCTAATTAGGCATGGAAGGATATCGCTCCGATTGAACGGCGAGTCAGAGTTCAGCGGAGACAAACTCCAGAACCAAACCAGCCCAGTTCATGTACAGGTCTTCTTTCCAAAACCGTCCAATCAGAGGAGGCAGGCCCCAGCTCACACGCATCGTCAAACACCAAAAGGATCATGGGAAAAAGACCACAGCGCGTCGTGAGTATTCTGCATCAGAGCAGCAGTCGACGTGTCGGCAAAGACGAGACTCGATCAGAGTCGACATCGACGTTTTCCGATCCCGCCCAGCCCGACCTGCAGCAGTGACGCGGTGAACACACACTCTGTGGATGTTCGTGGGGGGCAGGAAGTCGAACGTGACTCGCCTTCAAAGTAAAGGTCAAATATCGTGTCGTGGACAAACGGGTTAAGAAGCGCCGGATCGTGTCATCCTGCCGCTTTTTTGGGGCGTTCCGGGTCACCAGGTGATGCTGCTGCACCTTCATGATGCAGGTTAGAACACAATAAGCTACTGGACACACACACACACACACGCACACACACACACACACACACACACACACACACACACACACACACACACAGAAAACATTTCCCTTGAGTATCCTGACAGCTTCAGGCGGTGAGGGTAGACCGTCCAAACGAAAAGCGCTGCTCTTCTTCTTCTGCGTCTACCCGGGCTCAAACCACGCCGCCGCCGCCGCTGCTGGAAGTGTGGGAGTGTCTTCACAAAGGTCTCAGTCCAGGAACCACAAAGAGTTCAGATCTTTAAACCTACACAGACACAAACGTCCCCGTTCCCTTTGTCATGACTTCAGATGATTTAAGGTCGTTCGGGTGAAATCAAAACGAGAGAGCGAGAGAGAGAGAGAGAGAGAGAGAGAGAGAGAGAGAGAGAGAGAGAGAGAGGGAGAGAGAGAGAGAGAGAGAGAGAGAGAGAGAGAGAGAATGGTGTTGAGGGGCGGTCCGGCTGAAGCCCCGAGCGTAGCTGAGAACATCAGAAGGTCAGAGGATGAGCTGCTGTGTTCAGACTGGGAATCTGTTCTCATTGGCCACAGAAGCCCTGTCGTCATGACGTCATCCGAAAGGACGACGACGACGACGGCGACGCCGCTGGTCCAGGCAGAACTTTGAACGACATGCAGCAGAAGCTCAGCAGGTCAAAGAAACCCGAACCTTTGAGGGCGGCGTGTTGGAGAAACGAGAACATCCATGAAAGAAAAAATGAAACCGGCAAACAGGAAGAAGGGCGTCTGCGGCACGTCTGCGTAAGCGAGGCTTCTACCACTACAAGAGCTGGCGGTTAACGAGATACTCAGCACTCTGATGTCGGAGGATAGCGGCGATGTCGGACATCACGCCAAAAGGGAACATGTGTCAGTGTTGACCCCTGGACGGGTCGAGTTCCTGCAACCTGTCAGGAGTCAAGACACGAGTGCGTACCGACAAAATCCAGCCCAGGCACGAATTTAAACCCCGCCCCCCCACCCCCACCCCGAGAAAAACGAAAGAGAACTTTTGGCTTTGTGGTTATGTACAGTGATTTCCTGTGGACTCAGTCCGGTGTCTATCAAGTCTCCACAGGTGTGCAGGGACAGGATGATGGCGACCCAGCGCCGGCGTCGGAGGTCAGGGTCAAGTCTTCGAGCAGGGAGGGGGAGGAGCTAACTGTGTCATACTAGCTCTATGTGTGTTTGTATGTGAAGTGATTCTCCAGTCAGCTTTTTTTTCACTGTCGCGTGAGCGACGACCCTCAAGCTCCTCCCTCTCCCTCTAGCTCCACCCCCTGCTACTGGTGGACCTCGTTGGCTATCAGACTGTCCTCCCCTGACTGAAAATCCGCCTCGTTGATGCTGTTCCCTCCGTTCAGCATCTCCTCGTCCTGGGACGAGCCCCGGTCCTCCTCGCCGCTCCCCCCGCCCGGCTCGTCTGAGTTTGGGTCCTGCAGCACCTGAGCGATGTACATCTGCTGCTGCTGCTGCTGCTGCTGCTGCTGCAACCACAAAAAAAACAGGGACACTCGTCAGCATCAGGGCGTCGAACCTCTGACCACGTTCATGAAATATCACAAAACAAAGGCCTGAAAATGGGACCGCCCACAGGGTTCAAACCGTCAAAGAACGCCAAAAAGAAAAGAACAGGACGACGGCTGAGAGGCGTGGTGAAAACCCCGAGCTTCACATGAACTCATCGAGACTTGAGTGGTTCGAACCTGTTCTTAGGTACGAACTAAATCCACACACCGGCCTCTGAGTGAAGGACGCACAGAAATGAAGTATTCTGAGAAATCCTGATCCTGATCAATACTGTGATCAGTTTTCGTTCACAGCAGGCAGATTAAAACACGTCATTTAAACATGTCCCACAAAAAGAAGCAGGTTTGAGCTTCAAGTAGGTTTCAAATGTCAAAGAGGAAACAACAGGAGCCGAATAATCCGTGGAACTTTTGTTTATTCGATTTTCAAAATAAAACTAAAGATAAAAAACGAGAAAACAAATTATTTTCTAAATATTCGTCTCTAAAACGAAAAATTTTAAAAAACGGATAACGGCTCATTTTCCGTCTCCTCTCAGCTTTAGCCATCCTGAAGAAAAGTGTTGTAAAGGCTCTGTCTAACTCTGGAGTTCAGCCACGACAAGTCCACTAAGGTTCACTTACAGTCACGAAACCTTCTGCAGATGAAAAACTCTAAAATCAGATAAAACTGTCCCTTTATCCTTCATCCCATTTTCATTTGAGCTGAAGAAAACTCAGAATATGAGCCGTTAAGATTTTTGTTTTAGAGACGAATATTTAGAAAACAATTTGTTTTCCAATTTTTTTTAATTTTTGTTTTATTTTGAAAATTGAATAAACACGTATTGAGCTGGTTTATAATGAAACCCACTCAGACTGGTACAGATCTCCTCATGAAGCACACACTGACTCCTCCTTATATGGCGCTCAATTCCTGTCACGGGCCGACCTGCTGACTGCTGATTGGCAGGGCTGTGCTGTGACTCCAGAATTGATTGGCGTTCATGAACTTGTGTAGAGTGACCATATCCTGAATCCCCAAAAAGAGGACACGACTACGCGGGGGCGGAGTCACAGAGTCACACGTGGTTCATTTTGAGAGTTTGACGGGTCGGATCGAGTGTTTTTTCTAACTCGACACAAACTCATAACTTCATACAAAACCCCGAACATTTGAAGGATTTTATAAACTCCCCCAGACAAAGACAGACAGCCCCTCCCCCAAAAAAGGACACGTTCAGGTAAAAGAGGACGTATGGTCATCCTAAACAATCAAATCTAACGTTACGAATGAGACGGAGTTACTCTAAATGACCAAACTGTTTTGAATCGGGCGCTGTGGTTTTCGCTCACCTGAGACTTGGTGGTCGGAGAGGACGTGGGACGAGCTGGACGTCCGTTCTCGACGGCATCTACATCGGTCTCCTTGGTGTCGATCTGAGACAGAGACGCAGAGTCAGACGGTGAAAAAAACCACGTGGACGCTTCACTCCTCACCTTCACACCCACAGGTAAACCCGCTCACCTTGTAATTATGAGCGCTGAGGTATTTGAAGTGTCCGAAGCAGACGTGAGACAGACAGACCACGATGGTGACGATCAGCACCACCAGAGTGAACATGGACGTCGGCGTCTCGAAACCTGATAGCACATTAGCAGTTAGCATTAGCGTTGGCAAACCCAAACAGTTCCTGTTCCAGAATGTGATGGTGGTCATTTCTGCTGTTTTAACATGGACCTCTATGGGGACTGACTCACTCAAGGACAAGGCCTCTAGTGGACACTGGGGGAACTGCAGTTCTTGAACCCTGCTTCATTTTTTAACAGTTTTCTGCCTAGTCTCTGACTTCTGGACCGGACCTGTTTCTGACCTGATGACTTTTTCAATTGTTCTGGACTTGACTTCAGGTGTTTAAGGTGTTTCATTGGTCCATCCAGGCAGGCAGGGGCGGGGCTTACCTGTGCGTACAGTGGAAAAGAAGAGCAGCCAGAAGAGGCAGAGGATGGGTGCAGCCACCACCTGAGTGACGGCGCCTGAATGGATCTTCTTGTCCAGTTTGGAGGGCAGGTAGGCGTAGTACATGTTGTACCTGTCCACCAGGTGTTTCAACAACATGTACATGAGACCTGCAGGAGGACAGGGGAGGGGTCATGTACGATCCAGGTACTCATGTCTTTGTTTATACAGTTCTGGTGCTACATTATCAGGAGGTGTAGAAAGAGCAGTGCACTGTGGGAAGTGTAGTTCGACATACCGAAGGGGACAATGATGGGACAGGTGATGCTGTAGGCCATCACCACAGTGAAGACGTTCATCATCCACGCGTACGCCGCTCCAAACTGAAACTCGTAGGCTTGATGCTGCAGGAACCAAAGTGGAGATTTAAAGCAGTGAACAGACAAAGCAGCGCCCCCAAGAGGCTGAAGCATCAATGAAAGGATTGTGGATCACAAAAGCCCAATGAATTGAACTCTACGTGACGTTAGTGGTTCTTTTTTGTCCACTGAGATCTTAAAAATCTAAACTCAGGCCGTCATGATCCATCCTTACCCTCTTGACGTTGCGGCGGTCGGCTGCAGACCGAGCGAGGCAAAGGCGGATCATGTACATAAGCAAACCGGGGATCCTCAGCAGGTCCATGGCGTTACCGATAAACGCGGAGGCGATGACATAGTTGACAAAGAACGCTCCGTTATCCGGCAGGAACACACACCTAGAGAGGACGGAGAGTGTCGACTTAAAACGGGTCAAACAGCGTTCTGGAATAATCTCAGGATAACGGAGTTAAAGTGTTTAAAATAATCAAACACTCACTCGAATCTGACCGTGGCATCAGCCAAGAACTTCCTGTCAAAGAGCCAACGGAAGAAAACGTCCAGGCTGGAAAACAGGAACACAGAGGGGTCAGTCATCTAGGGTCAAAGGTCACACTGAGACACATTCTTACAGACAACAGGTGTTGTTACCTGCTCAGTCCGAGAGATGGCAGCAGCAGAACCATGAAGATCAGGAAGGTATAACACTTGTGCATTGTTGTCCTGTTCTCTCCAGACCTGCAAGACCACAAAAACATGAGGAAAGGGGTCCGGATCATGTGGGACCTGGACCTATCAAGAGTCAAGTCTGGTTTAGATACCAAGGATGTTTAACGGTCAAAACAAGCAACGAATCTGCTCAAACTGGGATCAAATCAAGAGTCAATTTTTTTTAAAGGGTTCCAGTTTAATTCAAAGGAGAAACTCGAGACAGATTCAGGTCAAAAAGACGCACAACTGTGGAGAAATTAGGATCAAATCAAAGGTCCAATTACGATCAACATTAAGGGTCCGATTTAAGGGAGTACATGCCGAATTTTCTGTGCTTCCCTTGTTCAAATCAAGGTTTATTTGAGGGCGAAATCATGTCAAATTAAGGGTCAAACAAGGTCAAATTCAGGACAAACCAAGATTAAGTAAAGATCGAAACTGAAGATGTGTTCATGTCAAATTAGTTCATTTAACGAGAAGGAAAGAGTTCTTCTTTTCTGTCACAGAGACCTTCCTCATATTCATGTTTGACCACAGTCATGGGAGACCTGAGAAGGTGTCAGTCTAATGTGGTTTTGTGTTCAGGAGCTGGTTGGTCACCTGGTCCAGTGAGCCTCGAAGAACGCCGAATAGTAGACGATGGTGGGCAGGAGGGCGGAGAAAGCCCAGAGCAGCAGCGTGGGGAAGAACTGAGTGATGATGGGGTTCTGTGGGACAAACAAACAAACAAACAAACAAATAAAGAGAAAAACAAACAAACAAACAAACAAACAAACAGAAAAACAAACAAGCAGAAAAACAAACAAACAAATAAAGAGAAAAACAAACAAACAGAAAAACAAACAAGCAGAAAAACAAACAAACAAACAAAACAAACAAACAGAAAAACAAACAAACAAACAAACAGAACAACAAACAAACAAACAAACAGAAAAACAAACAAACAGAAAAACAAACAAACAAACAAAACAAACAAACAGAAAAACAAACAAACAAACAAACAGAAAAACAAACAAACAAACAGAAAAACAAACAAACAGAAAAACAAACAAACAAACAAACAAACAGAAAAACAAACAAACAGAAAAACAAACAAACAAACAGAAAAACAAACAAACAAACAAACAGAAAAACAAACAAACAAACAAACAAACAGAAAAACAAACAAACAAACAAACAGAAAAACAAACAGACAAACAGACAAACAAACAGACAAACAAACAGACAAACAAACAAACAGAAAAACAAACAAACAGAAAAACAAACAAACACAAAAACAAACAAACAAACAGACAAACACAGTGTCAGTGAGTCGGTTATAAACATTCATTTCCTGTCCTTCCCGCTCAGCATGAGTCCACTTGTGCGTCTTACGTTGAGATACTCGACAGGTTTGGTGACGTTAAACTTGTCCATGGTGGAGATGATGATGGCCGGTGTGGTGAGGAAGAAGAGCAGGATGAAGAGGATGCAGTTGATGATGAAGCAGCGGATCCACCAGGAGATCCCCCCCAGAGACAGGTGCTCCCTGCCAGAAGACAAAGTCACAGGACACATCAGGTGAGGACATCGGGGGCGTTTAGTTTGTATGACTCAGGTGGGTGGAGCTTGTGGACGTACCAGCGGACGTTCTGCGGGTCGGGCGCGTATGAAACGCTCCAGTTGTGAACGTGAAGAGACTCGCTGAACTGTGAGGACCGCGGCTCCTGGCGACAGCGGCAGCCTTGGACCTGACAGGCGTTGAAGTCCTTCAGGATGCTGTAAATGAAGGGGGTGTGGTCAGAGAAAGGAGGCGGGGCAGAGCAGTAAAGTTCTTAAGTCACTAAAGACAGACAGAGAGAAAAAGGGGCGGGGTCAGGGCGTGTCTTACATGGCGGTCATGGCCTCATTCTGGAAGGTGACGAAGGCCATGCCGAGGGGTTTGGTGTGGACCTTCTCCTTCTCCTTCCTGTACTCCTCCTTCAGTTTGGCCTCCCTTTTGGTGTAGAAGCTGACCGCCTCTTCCTGCGGGACAGATGGAGACAGCTGAATCACCGCTAATCTGCTTATTGACAGGACAGGTTAGAAGTTTGGGGAGAAAGAGAAAGAGCGGGGAGGACATGCAGCACACGGTCGGGGGCCAGACTCGAACCTGCGACCGCTGCGGGGACCTCGGCCATCTGCCTGTCCTCTACTATCCGCTCAAATTGAGACATTTTCAGCTCCTGTCCAATTTGTGTCATTCGACGCCAGGGCTGTATGAGCGTCTAATCGCGTGTTTGTATTAACATGTTATTCACTCGCGCTTGGTGTGTGGAGACAGTTAGACACACACACACCTAAAACACCAACAATTAAAGGCCTCGCGTTCAAAGGATTCACAGCATTAGCATTAGCATTAGCATCACCTCCTCACAGCCGGTGATGGCGCAGCAGCACAGGTGTCCGCAGGGTTTTGGGTTGATCATGGTGGGAACGTGTTCCTTCGCCATCAGGTCAGTGAAGAACTTCTTACTGCGCTCCGTCTTCTTCCTGATACACACACACACACACACACACACACACACATAAAAGGGACTCAGTTTACCTGATCTCTGTCACCTGTATATCCCAGCATGCACTGGGCTCTGTCTCACCTCTCTGCGTTCAGAGACATCAGTTTGGCCACGTTGTAGCAGATCCGAGCCTCCAGCACCGTGCAGTTCTCATACGCCTGCCTGAAAAACAACAAATACATCTATAGCTGCGTTTCCATTACCCATAGATTTGCGCAAAACGTAAATATCGCAATAGAAAACTGGTAATGGAAACACCTACATTTCGAAAAACCTCCCAAATATCGCTAAAAAGTTTTTACGCTCTCATGAGGTGGTTTTTCAGAAGTGTCGATATAGAAGTATATCGCAAAAGTGTAATGGAAACACTTTTCTCGCAATTCTCTGTCACCGGACGTGACGTAGCGGGTCAAGTGACCAGTTCATTTCAAGCGTAGATGGCACGGTATATGTGGACGGAGGAGGAGACGGAGTTATTTCTGAAGTTTTGAATTGTATTTGTATTTTTCTGAAGTTTTGAATCCACAGTTCGTCTGTGAATTCCTCATTAAAGATCCTCTCCCAGAAATCGCTCATCCGTGTTCGCTCCCATACATACGAGCTTTGCCTTTGAATTATCACCCGCTGCCTTCGTCTTCTAATGACAGCAGCGGCTACAGCAGTAATGGTCGCAGAAATAGCTGCTCCAAAACGAAAAATGTTTTGTGTCTCGTCCATGTTGGTGTGCAAAAAGGCTTAAGGAATACGAGGTCGCATGGGCAGGAAGTTTACCTCGTTGCTAGGCAACGGCCATTTAAACACGGCTCGCGAGAGGCAGACGGCTCACTTATGCACTGAACACTATTCAATGGAAACACCCGCAAATCGCAATTGTACTTTGTCGAAATTTGATAAACATCGCTTTTATTTTGCGAAAAAATGTAACGGAAACGCACTTTATGACTTATCGAACCCACAGGACAGTTTTCCACCAACGACGAATTTGATCGATCAGAAGGTTCGTCCGCAAGGTCCTTCACAAGTGGAAGGTTTAAAAGTTTTAAATGAGCATCAGAAACAGTTTTCTCTTTTCCAATTCGACTGATTTTCAGACTGTTTAACTCCGTTTTCGTCAAACACTCAACAGTGATCTATCTCTAATGAATTAAGGTTGAATTTGATGTAAAAGACGTTCAGTGAACTTACTCAAAGTGCTGTTTGATCTGAATCTCCTCTGCATATTTAGAGATGCCGTTAATGAACAAAGTGCGCTTCACCTGCAAGACAAAAAACTGGGATTTAAACCCAACCAC
Source organism: Xyrichtys novacula (assembly GCA_962446985.1). NCBI lineage: Eukaryota > Metazoa > Chordata > Actinopteri > Labriformes > Labridae > Xyrichtys > Xyrichtys novacula. The sequence continues at coordinate 38,773,060 of OY660866.1, forward strand.
TGGACTGGGGTGAGGAGGACACCAGAAGAATTCAGTGAGGGTGGGTTTTTGGAGTCTTGGTCGTCCACCTACCAGGTCGTCCTCCTTGTAGTGCATCTTGGACGTGTGTCTCCTCATGCTGTAGACGGTCAGCAGCAGGTACATGAAGGCGAACACGGTGTGCAGCCACAGCAGGTTCGTCCTGACAGAATAATATATTTGACAAGAGAGTCTGTGAGTGTCTGCAGTAACTTCAGGTAAACAGTCTGTAAACAGATCAAAGCTCGACCCGCAGCAGAAACACCGACTCACCCGGACTTCAGGTTGGCTATTGTGGTGCGTCCGAAGCTGTAGGCGTTATTTTCTGAAATGAAGAGTGAAACAGACGTCAGGGTGAAGGTCGGCATCTTTACAAACACAGATATGAGCATAACCACCATCACAGACACTGAGCTCTACACGTCCAGATGTTATCTTGTACACACAATAAAAAAAGACTTCTCCGGTTTTTGGACTTGGGGGGCTCTGGAGGTTCTTCACCGACACCCTGACTGCAGAGATTTTCTACTTTTACTCCAAGAACTGATCAAGTTTGATGGTCTTTGGAGTAAAAGAGGACAACTGCAGTCTAAACTACCAGAGGGGACTAGATCCATGTCCAGCTACAAACCACCATCTACCATCAGACAGCAAACACACAAACTGACCTACATGAAGACCTGTACGTCTACAGAACCACATGTGGACCTAAAGATGGTCTACAGACCACCTACAGCTCTGATCTGTTACCTTCTTTAGAAGGTGGTCCAGGTGCTCCTTGGTTTAGGAACGCATCTTTATTGAGAATTCTGACTACAATGAACCAGACAAAGAGTGAAACACGTCAGACCAGGATCCAGAGTCTGCAGGCTCCAGCTGCTGGACTTCAGAGAGTCCGATCATCAGAACTTTACAGGGTCAGGGGTCTGAAACAGATACTGGATCCAGACTTTCTGAACTAACGTTTATTTTGAACAGTCCAGTCCCTTCGATCTGGACGTCTGCCTGTATCACAGCGCCACATGGAGGTGGAGAACCAGATGTTGAGAAGAACTTTAAACCTGGTCTCACAGTTATCAGCCAAGAACTGTCCAATCAGATTTAGTTTCAATTACAGACGGCGTCCCACAGGGTTCTGTCCTGGGTTCTGTTCTTTTCTCCCTTCATTATGTTGGCTGTTTTAAAGTTCATCTTTATGCTGATGAGATGATGATTTCTATCTCACTGTTGTTGATCTACAGTCTGCTCTGCTTTATCCACAGTGGGTTTGAAATGCAAAGAAAAGTCCAGTTCAGTTCTGCAGAAACTTGTCTGAGTCAAACCTCCCCAGGACCTCGGTCCAGACCAAACTGAACCACAGTCTGGTTCATTCCCAGTGTGAAAGCATTATTTTGAAAGGTTCAGACCTTTACAGTAAAGACAGGAAATGACACGAGGAGTAAAGTGTCCGTTAATATGTGTAACGGAGATTATCCACAAATGGGACATTTTAAGATATTGCAGATTAAGTTATACTTGACTATTGATCGCTTATCTTTAAACAGTTTTACCACACAGACTTTCTCTCGCAGTGACTCGCAGGATTACATACTTTCTTTTCCTTTCCTGTTGACAACGATAAAGTCAACGTCTAACGATCAAACTCACAAGACTTCCTCGGACCAGCCTCATGTTCAGCTCTTCAAGTTCTCACTGTTAGGAGTTAAAATCAACTAGGGATGCACGATATTTATCGGACCGATAAAATATCGGCCGATTTGGGGGGAAATTACGTCATTTTTTATCGGTCCGATAGGTGCATTTTTCCGATAGAAAGATCCGATATATTAATGAAATTACGAGTAACGTTTGCAGGCGGAGTAGCCGCCCGTCCGAGACGCGCTGGTCACGTCGTCTATCAAGCCTTACTCGCAGGTCCCAAGCCTGACCCTGTCACTACCTGACAGATAATAAAATGTCTTCACCAGCATGGTCGTTTCTCTCAGTGGCAGAAGATGACAACAGCTGCTATATGCAAAACCTGTTCAGCGAGGATTCCGAGAGGAGGAAAGAAGACGTCAAGTATTAACACAACGAATCTGATAGCTCATCTGAAAAGTCGCCATCGCGGCGAAGCGGTAGTAAAAGAATATGAGACAGCCGCCGAAGCTGCTAGCGGTACTAAAGCTAAGACAACAACACTACGGAGGATCGATGTCCCCATTCAGCGGGCGTTTAAAAACTGCAAAAGCTTCTCAAGAGACAGCGAAAAGGCTAAAGCCATTAACGACAAAGTGATGGAGTTCATAGCGGTCGAAGACCAGCCTTTTTCCGTCGTTGAGAACCCGGGTTTTCGTAAGTTCATAGCACACTTGGAGCCACGTTACACTCTCCCAAGCCGCCGCTTCTTCTCGGATGTGTCTCTTCCTGCACTCTATGATATTGTCGCCACAAACATTCACAACCTGATCGACAAGAACGGACTACACGTGAGTTTTACCACAGACATATGGACGTCAGATGTTAGTCCGGTCAGCATGCTAAGCCTAACGGCTCATAATAGCTCCTTTACAGTTTACAGTTCTGTTGAACAGTTCAGGGGATCAAATGAAGTTCTGCTTTTTGCTCTGTTATTGTTATTTATAGCAAATGACCACATTTGAGGAGCCAAAAACTTTAGTTTGTTGTTCTAGATAGGCCAGAGCAACAAAAACATCAGTTTTCAATCGCTGCATCCTGCACAAACTGCAGATTATATGAAGATTATAATAAATGTAAAAATATGAATTTATCGGTTATCGGTATCGGTTGAAATTTTTCATATCGTGCATCACTAAAATCAACAATAATATAATGGGGGGGGGAATGACGGTTTTAATCATGTTTACAACATTCAAGACGCCCGCCGGCCAAATGACCAATCAATGTAAACTAAAGAGACACGTAAAGCACGAAGTTGATGACGACATCACGTAACGTCTGTTAGTCTGTTTGCAATAATGACAGCGTGAAACCTAAACAGACCGAACCAAATGTTACTAACCAAACAGCCTCAGTTTGACTTTATTTATCTCAACGTTTGTCATTGAAAGCTCTGACCGCGTCACAAACTCGGTGTAAAGCAGAAACGTCTTCGTTCATTTTTACCCCACACAGTCAAACCCCCCCCCCCCCCTTTAACTGTGAAAAAGCGTCTAAAGTTGAGCCCATGTCAGTCTCCCTGAGGCGGTTTATTGATGTCACATGATCATTTCTTGAAAATAAAAACCTAATAGAAATCCGACAGCAGGTTTTTTGATGTTTGGAGGGGGTGGAGACACAGACACCTACAGTGACTGTTTGTGGTCGTGACTCTGCATAAAGTCAGACCAACAAAGAGCCGTCTGTCTCAGAGGACGTCACGCCGCTGTGTCTCTCGCCTAAATGTTACCGATCTTTAGTTGACCTTCAGGATCATTAAACTGTGTGAGAGTTCATCTGGTGATGAAGACGACACAGACGAGTGACCCTGTGGTGATGATGATGATGATAAATATGATGATGAAGATGACTGCAGTGAAAGTCTCACCCAGCAGATCTCCAGAGAAGTTGACGGGCAGAACGATGCCGACAGAGAGGACTCCGACGACCACCAGCAGACCGATGATGTGACGCTGGAAGGACAGATAGTGGACGGCGTCCTCTCCACATTTCTCCCTGATCTCCTCATCCCTGCAGGAGGAAGAGGAGGAAGAAGAGGAAGAAGAGGAGGAAGAGGAGGACCATCAAACTAAATTCAGATACAAACAAAACTGATCAAACTGACCAAAAACTCGATTCTTATTTCTCTTTAAAGGTCTTTGACGTCATAATTCATCATTTTACATCCTCTTACAGAAAATTATCATGATTATTATCTAAAAAGAACAAATGAGTTTAAATTCTTCCTCTTTTGATCAGAGGGAAATCCATCTGAACTGTTGTTACAGACTGCTCCCTCCCTCCTCACCACAGGAGGGCGCTGTAAACAAACCATTTCTACTGTTCAGACTGTTCACTTTACTCACTTTATTCTGAAGATTGCCGTCAGCCACGAGCAAAAGCCCTGCAGAAATAATAAACAATCATCAGTGATCAACAGACGAACAGACATGAATGAATCACAGCGTGAGGATGAGAAACAAAAGAAGAAGAAAAGAAGAAGACGGGGAGAGAGAGAGAGAGAGAGAGGGAGAGAGAGAGAGAGAGAGAGAGAGAGAGAGAGAGAGAGTGGTTCTTGCTCATTAGAGATTTGGTGCAGCTGTATGTTTGTACGGAGGAGCTCCTCCTTCTCCTATCTCCTCTGTAAACGTTAGTGAACCCAGCAGACCAGGACTTCAGGGTCTCCCTGGTTCTGCTTTTGGAGTCATGAGGACCACATCAGTCCAGTTTCTCTGCAGCAAGACTCTTCTCCTACAGAGCCGTGCTGTTGTCAGAGTGTGGTTCAGGATCATATGAAGGTCTCCCCTGAAAAAGTCTTTGTCTGGATGGACGCAGATGTTCCTCCTAGACCTGGAGATGTTGTTCAGAATTTTCTCCTTCAGGTTCATTTAGACGATTTTCACCCAGTGCTGTTATTAACCGCAACAGAAATGTCTGTTTCTTTCAGGACCCTCAGATTATCTTGTGTTTGGACTAGAATTAAGTTCAATATCTCAAAAGAAAGGAGTGATTCTCTTCTTTCACCAGAAAAAAAAGGTTCATCTCTAACCCACTCCTGTGTTTAGTTATTTCCTCCTCAAAGCAGCGTGGTCAAATCATCTTTGCCGATCTGGAAAAACTCATTTTTAAGAAGGAGAGACTTTAGAGCAGAACTCTGATCGTCTGTTTCATTTCACTTCAAACTACTTTACCGACGGCATCAAGCTCCTCCCTCCTCAGACTCCACTCCTCATCACTCTCCAGATCTGATCGTGATAGGTCACTTTGAGACGGCGGGGAGTCGTATTGGCTCCTGAGAACCTGACACCGCGGTGTAAACCACACAGACGGCTCACGTCCTCCTCGCCAGGACGGTCACTGAATTCCGGCTCAGTCTCGCTCACCAGCACCACGACACGCCTGATAATTGTTTCTTTAACCGTCTGCTGACCATGTAACGGTCCGGTATCTCCACTGGATCCAGAGACGGTCGCACAGCGCCCACATGAACCGATGAGCTGAGACCGTTAGCTCTTGAGTAATGACTTCGGCATTTTCCGACTCTCTTCATAGATAAAAAAACTCTCCACTCTCGGCTAATCGGCAAACTTGATGGCACACTTCTCACTGGCCAGTACTTGTGTTTGTTATTGTAACGTGGTTATGACGTATTTGTCGACTGTTCTGCATTCAAAACGACCCCAGACTTAGTCCCATGTTAGGGAGGAGCGCCCTCTGGTGGAGAATAAAAAAAACTCTGTCAGTGGCGCTGAAAGAGTTAATGTTCGTTCGTCTGACGACTTTTTCTCTGTTGCTGCAGCAAATTTAAAATGAGCAGTTTGAACAAAGTCACATGGTGTAAAAGAGAGAGAAGAGGATGATGAGGATGATGATGATGATGATGATGATGATGATGAGGATGAAGGTGTCCTTACGTTGTCTCTCTGTTCAAAGTCCACCGAGCTGGAGACGGAGGTGAGGCGTTCGTAGCGGTCGGGCGTCTCTGAATGCATCGCTGAGGCGACGCTGTGGAGACAAACAGAAGAGGTCAGCTGACCGTGAGCTCTTAGTATGTAGCCGGTTTGACCTTTGACCTCATCTCTACGACTGAAAAGGGAGGAGCTAACGGAGGGTGGGGGTGGGGCAGAATCATTTCACCACAAACATCAACAGCTGTTTGAAACTGAACTCTGATCTGAACACCTGCGCACAAACACGGACAGGTGTGTCAGATGTGAGCGTGCTAGCTGACCGGCTGTGTGTGGAGTTAGCTAACGAGCGAGCTAGCTAGCATGTCACAGGGTTTAAAAACACAAACAAACAAACAAACAAACAAACAAACACACACAACCCGTTACCTTTTGACCGGCTCATAGTTATCTCTGTCTCGTCTTCGGCTGATTTAACGTTAAAATGAAGAGAAATGTGAAGTAGTGTTAGCATCAAACCTGTTAGCACCGCAGCTATTAGCAACATATATGTTAGCTTAATGTCTGTTAGCACCAGGTTAGCTAACAGGGGGTCATCCAGAAGCGCTCTTTAGAGTCTGAACACGTGTGAAAACATCAGGATTAGAGGGTGTATGGGGGGTGATTAGTGCCACTGCTCCGATTGTTATTAAACTGTTCAGAAACATTTCCAATAACTGAAATAAAATCAATAATAAGGGATTTACACAAACACAAGGGGCTCTATTATCGAGCCCCCCGACGGGCCCCTTAAAACTGAAGTAATTAAGTTACTCAGGTTAAATCATTAGAGGAAACTGGTAATAAAAACTGGTTAAATTGTCAAAGTTTATTAAATATGAGTTTTTATTTTAGTATGACAAAAAGGGAAGTAAGTTTTTTTATTTTCATAGAGGTTTTAATTTTAAAATCATTGATGGGGGGAACAAAAAAGGTCCAGGGGAAACCCAAAACCTGGTAGGCAAGGAAATCCAGAACTTAATGAATGGTTAACTCAAACACGCCTGGTGTCGATTTTTTCAATGTTGGGGGAAAATGTGTATTTACAACCAGAAACACCATCGGACATCTTTCTGCTCAGACATAAACAGACAAACCTCCGAATCACAGGTGGCACTAAAACCTCCCCCATACAGGAACTCTGGAGCAGCCATGAGCTGAAATGTCCAAGTTATGTTAGTGGTAATAAGAGAAGAAGAAGAAGAAGAAGAAGAAGAAGAAGAAGAAGAAGAAGAGGAGGAGGAGGAGGAAGACGTGAGCTGACAGAACAACACAGAGGCAGCAGTAACATACTATTCCCGCTCCTCCAGCTCGCTGAAGCGTTTCTTCAGTCTTCAGGATAAAAAGAGACAGAAAATCAAAAGCTGTGAAAAGAGACTAAAACTACGATTGGATTTGACTACAGAGCTCATCCAGGTTCACAGTCAGTGTCTCCATTTCATCACCTGAGGAGGATTAAAGTGGAATCAAATCTGTGTTTTCAGAGATCACCAACAATCTTCACATTCAGTTTCAGTTTCTTTGAGAAGAGCTGACAGTGACCAAATATCATCCTCCTGCATCAGCGAATATTTTATCATCTCAAAAAAAGTTTTTATTCGTGGGAAAAATGTTCCAGAAACATTTAATTCACAATCGACAGAGCCGACGGTTACTAAACAATCCCACCGGTAGATTTCTTCAATAATGTACGTCTGCTAAAACTGCTGTTATTCAGTAAAGTCTAGGGCTGGGTAATACGGCCTCAAATCAATATCACAATATATTGATCAGTTCACCTCGATAACAATAAATAGACGATAACTACTCCACCAGCTGCTCACCCCCTCCCACATTAACTTCGTCTACTTCAGCCGCTCCAACTTTCTCTCCGTCCTCCATCTCCTCACCTGTCTTTCCCTCTTTGTTACAGACTGGAGGGGGTGGAGTCACGTCTCTGATGTAGGACAGCGTCTTAAAGGGACATGAGACCATAGCCTACCTACACACATCCAAAAACAACTTTGATTTAATTGTTTTTTTGACACTGAATATTCCGACATGGGCAAAATGACGTCAGTTATTGTTGTTAATTTCAGTATCGGTAAATTTTGGGTTTATTGCCCAGCCCTAGTTCAGTCAGAGGAATTAAAGCCTGAATTTGGTTCTATGTTCGCACCATCAGGATAAGAGTGCACAGTGCAGCTCTGTGCAGCAGAGACCAGAGAAGCTAACAGTTCATCTCCACAGTCACAGACCTGTACTGAGCTTTACGGCGTATTTGTGCTTCAACATTATCAGTGCGATTTATGAGTCAAACCGTAGGAAACGGTAGAAAGCAAGGACCAATAATGGACAGTTTATGTTACTGTCTCTCTTCCTGCCAACTTACACACTGTTTAATAAAAACTCTTGATGACAGCTGTACAAAAGTTACCAAAGATCAACACATTAAAGGATGAAGTTTACGAACTGTTGGTGATGTTGTTTAACTTCAATAAAACTGAGTAAACACGGTCAATGCAATGTGACACACGTGGAAGGGTGGGAAAGATGGCCACACACACAGGCTGGACCACCTGAAATCAGTTTGGCCCGACCAGTCTATGCAGACCACAGAGGCTGGGTTGTTGTTGGGTCCTTTAAAAGGTACTGTCCTGTAAACCCTGTTAGTCAAAGGCTGGGTCCTTCAAAAACTGTGACCTGAACAGGCTGCAGTCCTGGAGTCTGAAGTCTACACTTTGGCTAAATAAAACTTCTAATTTGAAGGATTGAATTTGTGTCTCAATAACAGTCTTAACTGTGACAGCCTTACGTGACCCCGACCTTACACTCCTCTAATTCTCTGCTTCAAACTTATTTTCCTTCGCTGGTTTTTAATCCCTGAACAGAGCTGTGAGGTCTCTGAGGTTTTATGTTCACGTTGTTTTTCCTGTTTCCTGTCTTGAGTTTGTTATTTTCGTCTCTTTTTGTCAGTTTTTGTCAGTCATACTTGCTCTGTCATAATAAGGACATTGGATTGGGTTAGAACAGCTGACAGGTTAAATGAGCGTCCTCCTCTGAGGGCCGTGATCCTCATGTTGGGAACCACAGCCTCTACCTGTATGACATCACCACTTCCTGTGGTTATAGGTGTGTTTACCTGTCGGCATCGGTGACCAGCGCCAGGCGTCCATAGTCCCACGCCACCTTCCGCAGGATGGAGAAGACGAAGAGTAGCACCTGAGGAAAAGGAGAAGAGGTAGAGTGTCTGTTACACACCTGCACGGACAAGGTCAAAGGTCACATCAATAATACACACAGTGAGTGTCATTATTACAACGAAGGAGGACGAGACTACCAAAATAAGAGTCTCTGTGTTCAGCAGAGGTGGAGCGTCAGAATGTGGGTCGATCAATGAGACCGCAGTATTGATTTTTCCTACAGTCAGTGAACATCACAGACTGCACACACTCAGCAGTTCCCACAATGCACCCTGTTTCCTGATTCGGCACTGCACTCTGCAGACTCATCAATAACGCTAATCACCCACAATGCACTGCACAGAGGGTGCTGGGGATCAATCAGGATGTCTAAACATGTTTAAGGACCACAGCGGTTCATTAAGTCTGAAATAAGTCACCAATCAGCAGACAGCCTCGTCACATGACCACAACGTGTTTCTGACGGAATAAAAATAAACGACTTCAGAAAAAAACACAAAAATACAGAAAATAAAAAGTTACAGAAACCATTTATGAGTAAAACAGCCGACAACCTGACAACTCTAAGACGGAAATAAGATCAACAACCAGCCTGACCATTTTAACAGCCAGAAAACAATCAAAATACAGTCAAACAACAGCCTGAAACAACCAAACAACAGCCAGACAACAATCAAAACAAAGCTAAACAACAGCCAGACAACAACCATAATAAAGTCAAATAACAGCCTGAAAACAACCAAAATACAGTCAAACAACACCCAGAAAACAATCAAAACAAAGCTAAACAACAGCCGGACAAAACTCAAAACATGCACAAACAACAACCAGACAACAGACAAAAAACAGTCAGAAAACAACCACAATACAGCCAAACAACAACCAGACAAAAGTCAAAATACGCACAAACAACAACCAGACAACAGCCTGAAAACAATCAAAATACGGCCAAACGACAGCAAGACAACAACCAAAATAATGTCAAACTACAGCCTGAAAACAACTGAAATACAGTCACACAACAGCCGGACAAAAGTCAAAATACGCACAAACAACAACCAGACAACAGACGAACAACAGTCAGACCACAGCTAAAATACAGTCAAACAACAGCCACACAACTGATCGTAGACAGCTAAACAACAGAAATATAACAGGCCTTTAACAGCTTTCCAACACACACAGTGACTAGATCACAGTCTTTCAAAAGACATACAACAACCAAACAACAGCCTGACCAGCAACACAAACAGCCACAGTACAACCTGACTACATGACAACAGCATAAAAACAGCCCAACAGTCAGACAACAGCCTGACTTTAGCCTAACAAAAGCAAGAACAACAGCTTAGCAAACGACTCAGGAGCTGTTCTGACCGAAAACAACCAAAAACCAGACAGACAACAGACGGACAACATTCACAGTCAACAAGCAACACAACAACAGCAACAAAAACTACAACCCAGTCCGGCAGTTCCTGACAGTTAGACTAAATAAATCCTCACTCGTATCTGTGCTCTACTGAGCATGTGCAGTAACCACTCACCAGGAAGCACATGAAGTCCAGGGCGAGCACGGTGGGCACACCCCCGAACGGCAGCCCCTGCAGCACCGTGCTGCGGATGCGGGCCGAGTAGCAGTAGTCTTTGGACTGGGAGGAGCAGTTGTCCTGTCCGCTGCACGCCTGGCCACCGCCATATATCGCCATGGTAACGATCAGGGCTTTGAGCATGCTCACTGCCACATCCTCGCAGAGAATCTGAAAGAGGAAACAGAGACGTTAAAACGGTGACCTTTAACCCAAACCTGTCAGGAAAACAAGGAAACATTTCTGAGCACCTTTAACTTTTCCATCAAAAACATCAGAGTTCGGAGATTTGAGATTTCCTGCCGTCAAAGTTTGATTCAATGAGAGGATGAGTCTGTTTGTTTGACGGCCTCTGATGATGTCTCAGGATTTCCTCTGAATAACTGTGATTTTGTTCGAATGGTTTGTTTCCTACATGGAGGACAGAAAAGGATTCAACAAAGTCAAGAGACTTTGATAGAAACAGAATATGATGGTAATAAAATCGGAATAAAAAAGCGTCATGTAAACATGTCGATCAGATTCAATTCAGCTCAATTAGAGAGAATCTGTATTCTGATCCAGAGGGGTGGTTTATGCCGATCGTTCCTCTGAAACGAGTCCATGTAAAGACTTATTCTGATCGTGACTCTCTAACCTGACTCCATCTTCACTCTTCATTTACTGAGGTCAGTTCAGGAGGTTTCATTGTTAACACTCGTATCAACGTGTCTGCTCCTTCATACAAACAGCGTAACGATGTCACATCTGCACGCACAGCACAACCTTTGACAGAACAGAGAAATAAGTGAGCAACTAAGTAAACTCCTGAAGTGGACGGAGTGAGCCACGACCGGGTTTGTTGGTTTGTTGACAGCACAGGCGTAAACACAACTCTTCTTCTTCTTCTTCTTCTGTGGTTGTTTTAGTGAAATTAGAAAACTCAGCGCATGTCCAAATACTTCTAATCTGAACCAAACTCAGTGCATGTTTACACACGTCATGATGGGATTATCTGATTTACACCCCCATATAAACAGTGGATTCAGATTCTCTGATTCTGCTCATGTGAACACGTCTGAAGTTGGACTAAAAAAGGTTCATAATAGAAAAACTACATTTACTGTCATCTTTCTAACAGCTGTTTACAGAGACACAAACAGACTGGTCAAAAGTTGTGTAATGAGTCTCTCGTGAGGAAAGATGGAGGACGTTCACCGCTCTGTGAGAGACCGTGTGAGCGAACAGTTCAACAGTTTCAGAGTAAAGTTCCTGAGTGGATTCATCGTCTACAGAACATCAGATCATTCAGAGATTCAAACCAAGGACCAAAACCAGGACTGGATGGTCCTGATCTTCAGACCCTCAGGCAGAACCGCGTTTAACTTAAAAATCAGTGAAATCCAACTGAGAGGCTGCAGACAGGTGATGATTTCTGCTGGATAGAAGACAGAAATGCATCCTGGGACCAAACCGTCCAAGAGGACTCGTGAGGATGAGTTACAGCGCAGCGGAACTGACTACATTTCCCAGCATGCCTCGAGACCGGCAGCCACGTACAGTTCCCCCCTGTGTTGACCTACTGATCCTGTTGCCACGGTAACCCGGGTTACAGCGCCTGACCTAGTTTTCACGCCCGGGCGAGCGCTTGTCACAAAACGGCAGTGACGACGCTTTGAGTGATGATGTCACGGTTACATCACATCGCTCCACCTGCGAGCGAACAGACGGGGAACAAAGAGAGTCTCTGAATTATACATCAGGCTGCTACAGAGTGAGAGAGAGAGTGAGAGAGAGTGAGAGAGAGAGAGTCAGAGAGTGAGAGAGAGTGAGAGTGAGAGAGAGAGAGAGAGTGAGAGAGGACACATCCATCTGATATCAGCAGAGGTGACGCAGCCACAGTCAGAAACACTGTTAGTATATTTACAGTACTGACACTTTATACAGTCAGTCTTCAGAACTACAGCTCCCATCATGCTTCAGAGCAGGACAGTGTTAACAGCTCTACCACAGGTGTGCAGATACAACACAGAGCTGATATCAGAAAACTACTGTGGGGGGGTCTGTGCTCCTGATCTGAATGAACAGCAGAGACATCATGAAGGACGGCTGAGGGGTTCAGTGTTCCAACGACTGAGGTCAAAAATTAGAGTCCTGATGTTTAAACACTCTGACTCACAAACTGACATCTACATCACACACGCTTTTATAGTCAAGTAGGAATTTTATACAGTTATAAAAAACTAAAGGATCTGAACTCTTCTACTCTCACGCCTCATTTTATTATATCGCAGGTGCGTTTTAACTAGGGCCCGACCAATTTATCGGCAAGCTGATTAAATCGGTCGATATTTTCAGAAATAAAATATGGAGAATCAGGAAAAGTTCACACTGCAGGTCCCACGGCATCGGCCCCAAAAATCCATATCAGTCGGGCCCTAGTTTTAACTGTTTGTTTATAAACAAAAATCACTTCCTGCAAGTCCGAATATCGCCAATGGTAAATAAGGATTGTGATGAGGCGTCTCCTCTTTAAAACAATACCATACTATGTGAAACTATGAAGTATCTCTTTGTCAGTCAGACCCATATTCTTCGGACTACAATGTGGACCTGAAATCCTGACATTTTCCTACAAAATTGACAGTTTGCCTTATAATCCAGTGCGCCTTATGTATGATAACTTGTTGTTGTTGTGTTGTGTGTATGTAAGGCAGCCCAGGCCCAGAGTACGCGCTAGCAGCAATAAACCAATCAATGCGCCAGTGCTTAATGCGCCTTACAATCTGGTGCGCCTTATGTGTGAACACAGACATGTTAATTCACAGAGCGCCGTTCAATGCAGTTCACCTTACTGCCCGAAAACTACAGTAAATGAATGAAATGTTGACAGTATGCTCTCTGTCCATGACACCGTCCTTCTGACACGTGCAGATTAATAAAAAAGTAAAGTTCATGTCACCTCCTGAGCTCCACAGATAACACCCAGGAGTAAAATTATATATATTTTTATGATACAGACAAATTTCACTGTTTAGCCTGACAAAAATAAATAAGAAGTCAATAAATAATGTTTTAAAATGTTAAAAAATATTGGCTCCATCACTACAGCCTCTCTGTCATCGTGGTTATGTTGTCCCTCTGCTTTTCAGACACACACACCCGCCTCCTCCCTCCTCTCCTTGATTATTGATCCTGATTGATTGGTGATTACAAAATTACAACGATCAGCTCCACAGTTATCTAAAAGTTGTTATCAGAGCAGAACTATCCTCTACATCAGCTGTTTTCATCTGTGACCAAAAACCAAAACTACATTTGTTCAAACAGGGAACAGACACAAACCTTTGTGACTGTTTGTAGCCTGAATTTATTCTCACTCACTCTTTACTATTGTTGAGTTTACGTTTATGTCAATATTTGTGAATATTTTCTTGGCTCTTTAACTATTTAACTATTTAACTCTGCTCTGTCCCGTCTATAACTGTGTATGTTAGAGATATAGACTCTGACAGAGAGTTGTGTTTTTACATCTCTGCAGTGATTTGATCTCGTTTCTGTTTCGATCACAGGTGTCGTTTGTGTCTGAACCTGTCCGCAGGTGTTTGTTTTCCTCCTCTGTGAGTCGAGCGTTGAAGCGACCCTCGTTCGCTGTTGTTGTTGTTGTCAGAACACCTGCATGTTTTCAGCTTTCTGGGACTTTCCCCCCCATCACATATCCTGATCCCCATCCTGCTCTCCAGTGGATAAACCCCTCTATGGTCTTTCTAGCGCCACCTTCAGGTCAGGCTCCTCTCTCTGTGTTCAAACGCAGTAAATCATCAGGATGATGTTTTTTTTTCTTTATCAGAGGATGAAATTAAAGCGTCCAGACGGGATTTTTCCTTCTGGTTCTGTTATTTCTCTGTGAGTGCAGCGATGTTGAAATCTGGAATATTCCACCGTCATTCAGACCCCCTCCCCCCCTCTCTGTTGTCATGGTGCAGCAGCAGCAGCAGCAGCATGACTCATCTGAAGCCTCCAGCCTCAGAGCTGCAGACACACTGCAACACTCACACACTGATAAACACACATCTATTCGCCACAGCCGAGCGCCGCTAACACCTGATCAGCATACCTGGATTAGACCCCCGCCTGACCTCCTCGTAAGACCTTGCGCCTACAGACCTTATTAGCTCCATGCATGCTGTTTTGACCCCTATTACCGTTATTAGCTTAGCCACGGCTAAAAACGTCTGTAAGACTTTCACTAGCCTCAGTTAGCTTAGCACCATCCAGGGACCTTCACTAGGCCTTGAAAGCTTAGACTCCACGGACATCCTCAGACCCACATGATCCTAAGCCCTCCAAAGACCAGCACATGTTAGCACCACCTTTACCTGAGACACTCGCCCACCCCCTCAACTCCTCCTGAGACTTTAACCAACTCCTGCGAGCGCCGTCCACAGACCTCCGTGTGACCCAGACCCTACTGACCCATCCTGACACTGAAACAGGCGACTGTAGATGAAGCACGGGACTAAAACCATAAACAACCACAACAATTACACTGGACTAGAGCTGGGTAATACGGCCTCATATCAATATCAGGATATATTGATCAGTTCACCTCGATAACAATCGTCTCTGATGTAGGACAGCGTCTTAAAGGGACATGAGACCATAGTCTACCTACACACATCCAAAAACAACTTCGATTTGTTTATTATGACACAGAATATACCGATATGGACAAAATGACGTCGGTTATTGTGGTAAATTTTCGGTTTATCACCCAGCCCTACACTGGACTCTTTTTTCACTCAGCCCTGCTCTCTACTTGCCCCGACCTAAACCACTAAAGGTTAGTGGTGTTTTAGTTTACACATAAAGTATCATATATCACCTTATGTTAGATGATAATTACACAGCTCACCTGCTGACAGTGTAGTTGATAAAAATGTTTTTATGCATAAGTAGCAGCAGAAACTCCATTGTCATTGGCCAGACTAGCTTCATCTATCCAGAGGTCAACTCAAATTTCCTTGTCCACAGGCACTGCTTAGTTCCCTGACAATAGGTTCCTGAAACATGAAGTTCTGGTACCTTTGGTCAAGAAAACTATGTTTCAATAGTAAAAAACCAGGGTCTGACTTCAGTACTGTCCAAATATCCAAAGGGTCCTTTATTTACATATAAAATAACTGTGGATAAGATTGTATTGAAATATACCCTGCATTAGGGCTGGGCGATATGGCCTCAAATCAATACCAAGATATATTGATCAGTTCTCCTCGATAACGATAAGTGGACGATAACTACTCCACAAGCTGCTCACCCCCTCCCACATTAACTTCGTCCTTCCCCTGTTCATCCGCTCTGCAGGATCAAGTGAGGTTACTAAGTCCTCCCTAGAAATCTGTCCAGCACTTTCCTCCACCCCGGGTGTTTTCGATATTTGCTCTAAATAAAGTTTGAGTTAAGTAAGTTCGTCCTCACACCTGGAGTTTGTTCGGCTTTGTCCGAAAACTTCAGCTTCCCCTGTTAGCTCTGCACCACCTTCATACACCAGCTAGCTTGAGTTAGCTTAGCCCTGTCATGGTAAATTTGATTAGCTATGATACTTAGCCTCTGTTAGCCTCGCCTCTGTTAGCTCCGGCAGGTTAGCAGAAAGACATCGATGTTGTGAATAATTTCAAATCAGCAGCCAAAGCTCTCAGAGTTTTTAAGAGACACACGATCAGACAGCAGCAGCTAAAAAAAGAACAAGAAACTTTTTTTTTAACGCCCGGCTGACGTCTGCGGCGCACAGATAACAGCTGAATGTGTGTGCTTAAAGATTAAATGTGTACGTTCAGAAACACTGAGAGGTGTAAATGTGTGACAGAGAGAGGGATGAGCCGCCTCACAGATACGGACTGTGACAGAGGGGTTATGGGTAGAAAACGCCTCCATGGACCCTCGTGTTTACTGATACAGAGCGCACGTCTCTAACCTCCGACCTCCTGTTTCAATGGAGTTAAATCTAACGGAAAATAGAGGGTCGCCATGTAACTGATTTTTTTTTCATATTGAAACCGAACCACAGAGTGAGGAGGGCGAGTGGACCGTTCAGCCCTTCAAGAGCGAGTCTGCACCGGTGCTCACTCACAGCGGGGTCTGCAGGTAGTGCACCAGCAAAAACAAACAACAGCATACAAATATAAGTACCGCATGTGTCCACTTTTGTCTCACTGACAAAAAAAAAAAAGACATGGCCTAGAAAAATCTACCAACACCTGGAAATCTTACTCTGTGCTGACATGATTTGATGGTGCAGACACACGTCAAACATGTTATTTTTTGTTTGTTTGTTTGTTTTGGAGTACTCCCATCCTGACCTCCCTCCACTGGTCACCTGTTCATTTTAGATTCTTCATTTTAAGATTCTTTGATTTGTTTTTAAATCTTTAAACGGTCTGACTCCATCTTACCTCTCTGAGCTTCTCCACCCCTACACCCCCGCTCGCTCGATCAGAGCCTCAGGTCAGCTGATCAGCTGCTCCTGGAGGTACCGAGGTCCAAACTGAAGCTCAGAGGGGATAAATCTTTTTCTGTTACAGCCCCAAAATTATGGAACGAGCGACCCCTCAGAATCAGACAAGCCCCCCCACATACACACACTGTCCATTTTTAAAACTCGTCTTAAAGCCCATTTTTATTCATGAGACTCGGCTCCTGTTTCAGTGTTTTATGTTTGTTTTTAGTTATTTGTTTCGATGTTTTTAAATTAGTTTTTAAAAACATTGAAACTATATTTTACTTTTTAATATCTGCTTTTATTTTATCCATTGTTTTAACTGTTTTTTATGTCGTTGTTTTGTCTGTTTATGTTCAGCACTCTGTTCAGCTGTGGTTGTTTTAAAGTGATTTACAAATAAAGTTGAGTGAGGTTTTTTTTTTTCTGCGGCGGAATGACTTGATTAACGGGAGACGCTAACTCAGCATTAGCTCGTCAACGGTTAGCTAATCTGCTAACATCGATCTGCTAACATCGAATCATCTCTGTAGAGACTTCATCACAAAAACAGACAGAAATACAAACACAGACATTCAGTTAATTTAACAAAATGTTAATTTTGCCCGTAGACGGACGACCGTTGATTTTGCGGCATGTATTTAAACGCTGTAAAAAATGTATTGAAACTCTCAATTCTCGATCAAAGTTTAGACTCTAATGTTCACAGAACTGGGTCGAATGTCTGTTTTTAGTGTAGAAGTTACCTTTTTCTGTAGATTTAAATCTGCCTTGGTGTCTCTGTACCTCTGGACATTTAAATTTTGCGACCACCACCGAATCAAAGCTTTACAGTGTAGCGGAGAAAGGCTCCGTACGGCCATGTCTGTAGCCATTTGAAAGGGGGGAAGCTACTGAATCGATTAGCATCAATCTTTCTAAAGACTACATTTCCCAGCTTTGAAAAAAGCCGAGCGTAAAGTGTTCGTAATCTGTGCGCTTTTAGGTGCAGCGCCCCACAGACGAAGGCAGGATGCTGCATCGCACAGTGATCACTCGGGACTCTCCTGTAAACTTTCTCCACCACATATAAAACTTCTCTTGAGTACTTTTCAACCAGGAAAAGAAAAATTCAACTCTTACAGGGAAATGGCGGACATTTTATTAGAAATTCAGCGGGGCTCATACGGTGAATTTGAGGACTCGTCTGACTCAGTAATGGCGTCGGCTCCGAGGAGGAGTCACTGTTTACATTAAAAGTGGACCAAGTTTACTAGTAAGTATTTGCATTTATCTATAAGGCCGTGTTGTGTAAATTGATATGCATGGAACACCTTTGTCATAAAACTGTAAACACTGTAGTAAGTATGGCGGTCCAATAGCATTGAATATTACTGCAGTTTCACTATATCTGTTTATTTTGGGCTTACTTTGCTTCCAGATACTGCATTTTATCTGTCTTCGAATATATTCTTTATGAGAAAAAATAAAGTACATATAAATGCAAATAAAATATAGTAGAGGTCATGGCTACTCAATTTAGTGAATAAGTTTACATATATCCACAACTTTTGTGTCCTTCAGTGAAATTTACAAATGTTATTTATTTTTGTTCTGCATAGTAATTGATCACCATTTTCACAGCCACCAAGAAGAGGGGAGTGAGGCACATCCACCCTCCCCCCATCAGGGGTTTTCACACCATCAGTACTCCCTGCACCAGACGCCCCACCCCCACCCTTACCTGCAAGAAAGGTGACATTGCTTGTATCAGGGTTTGTGTACTGATCATTTGTTTGATTCTGGTCTCTAAATGAAATAATACACTCTTTACTGCTTCAATTATGCATTTCTATGTATTCATTACATTTAATTTACTCTACATGTGTTTGCTGTATTTATATTGTTATATATTGTTTTTAATTTACAATATTTGTTGCACTTTTACTTTTTATTTTACATTGTTTGCACAGAATGTTTGTTTCTCTTTTTGCACTTTTTTCAAATAAAAATACTCCCTGTGAAGAAAGAAATGTAGAAGTTCCTGTTATTTTTCACTATTCTGTATTACATATAAACAAATATAAAAGGTAAATTTCATATCTAAAAGCTCCAATAGGTAGTAGGAGACTAGTCTTATGAAAATAAATTGTAATTTGGAGCCAGTTCTCTTTAGAGGTAGAAAATAATCCATAATCCACAAATTGTGCCAAATTGAGTCCTCACCTGGGTGTATCCTTACAAAAACCTTCATGTAGGCTTTACTGTTTGCCCAAATTCTATCAAATTTGGTACATTTGTGGTCAAGGAGTGGATGAAGCTAATCAATGGCATCTGGGGGCCTGGAATCATTGCCAGCATTGTGTTTTCCCCTGTCAAAAAAAGAAAACATTTTGGCGAGGGTAAAAAAACGTAACTTTTCCTGATTTATTCCAATTTACTCACGCATAATGACAGATAAAACACTTCTGACAATTGAACACATTCTCTGAAGTCTCTAGATGTCCAAGGACACCAAGAACATGAAACAAATAACCTTTAGTAAAGTGAAGTCATTCCTCATTTACTTTGGGTATGTCTTTTATGCGTTTTTTCTCCTTTAAATATGCTTAGGGCCGAAGGGTTATGTTAAATTAACAAAGTTAACATTTTGCTGTGACAGTTTTTTCACCCATCTTCTGTGTGCGTGCGTGCATGTGCACATTGTGCAAGAAGGCGCCGCTAGCAGTTAAAATGTGGACTGGAGTTTTATTGGTTCAGGTTTTATCTGAATAAACGAGTGGAATGGATTCAGTAATAAGGCTCTGACACGGCGCTGAGTGAACAGGCTGATGTGTTGACGGGGATCCAAATTCATGATTTCTAGTAGCTACACCCATGATAACAGTTACAAATGATAAAAGTCTGAAACCAGAACTGGATTTGCTGTTTTTCTTGTTTTCACCAGTCGGACAGACGTCAGTGTGAACGCAGAGTAACTGACACTGTTATCAGTCCTCAACATGTGCCTCCGTGTGAACCCGGTGTTCCTGAACGCCTCACAGATGTCAACAGAAACTCCTCTTCTGCCACTATCTCAGGCTTCTCTCTCACTTTCTCCCTCTGCCTGTTGACGCAGTAGTAAAATCATTAGTGTCCAGCCCTAAAATGGTGGAGAAGCCTCCTGTCCTGCGATCCGTGCACTGGTGAGAGCATCTCTAAGCTGTTGATCTCTACAAAGTAACTTCAAGTGTAAGCAAAACTTAAAATGATGGTGGCCCTTAAAGTCAACTCCACATATTTTTATCAAACAAAATATCGTTCCAGAAAAATGTTTTAGGCTGTGCAACGTTTTTCAACCTACATAAAAATATTTCACAAAAAGCAAATGCAGAGATCAAATAAAATATACAGAGAAATGGGAAAAAAAGGAATCAAAAAGGTTAAAATGATCAATTATAGGTAAAACTATTTCACAAAAAATCATGAAAAGCAAAAACATTTGATGTACTGTTCAAAAAAATGTTTCTTAAAAGGCAAAAAAATATTCTAAGTCAAATACCCTTTAAAAAATCAAGAAACAGAAACCTTGAATATGATGCAAAATCATTTTTCAACGCAAAAATACACCATGAAATTAAAAAAAAAAAGGTATTTAATGGCGGCAGAAATCCCCCAAAAAAGGATAAACTTCAAATATTCCAAAGTACAAATATACCTGAAATATAAAATTATCTTATTTAATGAATTTTTGGTCTATATTTCTAAATTTCTGCAAGAACAGAAATATTTTAAGAAACACAGATTTATGAAAATTTAAAATATTTGATTGAAGCAAAAATATTCCTCAAATCCACAAACTACTTACAAAGAAAAAAAAACAAATGGAGTGTCCCTGAAATAATTTTATATATCCCAGAAATTAAATATAATGTCAGATCAAAATAACTGTCTGATAAAGCCCGACAACCTTCTTCCAATTCGTATTTAACACGATAACTTTGCGTTTCCAACGTCTCAAACTGGGTCAGAATACACCTGAAGTGGTGCGTTTGAGTCCAAAACTAATATTTATCCGTTAAACGTTTGAATTGTTGAAGATTTGTCCTGTAACACGTTTGCTGAACTCCTCTCCTTAAAGGCAGAGAGGGGAAACTTCCACAGGTCAGTGAATGTAACACCGCTTTATGGTGCACTGTGCAGAGTCAGATTACAGAGCTTCAGTTACAAACAACAACACCATGAACAGAGTCGAAGATTCCACAGTATCAGGACCTGAAGAAAGTCTCTGAAGCACTTGTCAGGAACCAAAACTTAGAAAACTAAATTAAATAAACTGAGTTTGACCAAAACTTTGAACTAAACAGACCTGACAACCACCGCAGTGTGTTTCTGAGTGTGTTTTAGAGTACTGAAGTGTGTTTTAGTTTGCCTCAGTGTGTTTTCATGTACCATACTGTCTGTCTCAGTATGCCCTGGAGTGTGTTGTTGTGTGTTATAGATGTTGATCACTCAGCTCTCTCTCTCTCAGAGTCTGTTTTAAACTCTCCTCTCTGTGAATATCTGATGAGTTCAGTTTGACCTCAATCTGTCACAGCTGGTCGGCTCATGATATCTGAGAATACGGCGCAAGAATCTGCCCTGATGGAGACGAAAACCAGCAGCATCTTAACTGCTGGTTTTAGTCTCCATCAGTATTTTGTTTCTCAAATGTTATTGTTCTGAGGAGTAGCTTAGCATGATTGGCAGCTCTAAATTGTGGTGCTCCAAATATCGGATTATATCGGCCTGCATCTAAAATCTCCGATATCAGCACTCCGATACAAGCAGTCCATTCCAGACTCCGCTCCAGCTCCTCTATCCAGCAGCACCCGGATCCAGCAAGCTGAGCCCACAAAATCACAACAACAGTGTGTACCAAGGTACGGACAAAGTAACAAAGAGTAAGAGTGATGTCGGCAGTATTTTCTAAGTACAAAAAAGAACTTGCAGCTGAGTGCAAAACTTGTCATATTGTTCCAATATCGGATCCACAATATCATCGTAATGTACGTGTGCGCACCAGTCACATGTCAGGGCCTGCGATGTCGGAGGCTGTCGGGTAGCTGACTGACATACACTTCATGTGACTCTGCGTGTGCTGTGCAGCGATCTGCCAATCACATTCGTTCTTTATTCAGTTGCCAATCAGACTAACCTGCCAGCCGTCAATCAAAATCAGAGAGGAGGAAACCACGCCCCTGCACATGGAGTGAGTCGCTGGCGCTGCCGGTGTCGACCCAAGAAACGTCGAGAATGACTTTGGGAACATTCCTCATCGCTGTTTATCCAACAAATAAGAACTGTATGGGTTTTAAATCGTACATTTCCACGGACCACTCTATGGTGCGCGTTTCTGCGAGGTGGATGCAGTCCTCAGCGGGCGGGCGTGCGTTTCTCTGTACAACAGCGGTAATAACAACAACGATTGCAAAAGGAGAAACGAACAAGAGGAAACCACCAAAGAGCAAGACGTGTTGGTAAAAAGAAAATCAACGTCAGTTATCAGGAATTATTTCAGTTCTAAGAAGGATGACGTCGACTAAAACACGTGTTCTGTGTTCATCTGTTTCCACGGTAACGTCCAGAACAATAAAAGCTAAAAATATCTCTAAAGACAGACAGAAGACAGTCTACTAACATTCACTAAAAGAGGTAAGATCAGAGCAGGTTAACTGTCCTCAAGATTTCAGCACAAACTCAGATTCAGGTCATCTGGGTAAAATTCCTGTAATTTTAAATATAATATTTATCGCAGGGTTGAAAAAAATTGCAATGTTAGTTTTTTCCAATATCATGCAGCCTTAGGTATCGGTCAACATCGAAGGCTTCAATATCGGCATCATATCGGAAGTCAAAAAGTTGTATTGGGACACCCCTAGCTCTAAACACTCCCTATGATCAGATTCTGGTGCTGTATCAGGTCCACTCAGTCCACCTCATTTAGCTGCTTAGATAGAAAGTTCAACACGGTTTGGAGGTTTAACTTTTCACAAAGCTTTTCCACGGATAGAGTTGGACACAGCTGGGGTGTTACCTTTTACACAACCTGGAATAATCTCAGAGATCTCAGCTTCATGAAGGTCAGCTGAGACTCAAGTCCAGCTAGTTCTTTGTTTACAGAAGTCATCAGAAAGGTGGCGAGCGCTAACAGCTACGTTGTTTTCCTGACAACATCCAAACTTCCCGCTGAGGTCTGAGGTTAGAAACATGTGCTCTGTCTCTGTTTTCTGGAGTCTTCGTCTTAATATCAGAGACTTTCTTTAGGGGTGAAATGCACTTCACAGCCTCTGTGGGTGTGTCTTTATGCACTGTCATCATTGGCAGTTGTGTTTAAAGCTTTCGAATCGTCAGTCTGTGGCTGACCTGAGTGCGCTCTCCTCCGATATCACTCTGAGTGCTCCGGTGGTTTATCAGTGAAGCTGCTGCAGTAAATATACAAACCGCACACTTTACTTTTACCCCTGATTCATATTTAATATTTACAGTAAACAAAACACAACAGAAAGTCTGTATTTCTGTAAAAGTCTCATTTGACTGAGTCCCAGATTTTTAAGGATTTATCCGTGAACAGAGACGAGGGTAAAAAACACTGTGCAGGTGCACATGTAGAGCTGAGGCCCTGACAACAACACCCACACCATGTGACCGATAACACGAAACAGCTGAAACACAAAAATACGGACACAAAACCAACGCAAAGACAGCTACGAACACTGAGAACCAAAACAGAGACAGTAAACAACGACAAAGACGCGGGACGTCTGCAAAAAGACAACTGAGAAGACTGAAAACAAGTGTGAGCATCACTGCAAATACACAACTGTGAGGACGCAAATCAACAAAAAAACTCCAGACACCTGAAAAGACACAAAACTGCAATACAACTGCAAAGACACAAAACTGATGCAAAAAGACACGCTAGCAATGAGACAAAACAGGTAGAAAGATACAACAACAACTACAGAGACACCTGCAAAACGCTAAACTACAAAACTAATAAGACACAGAACAACTGCAAGATACAAAACGAGTGCAAAGACACAAAACAACGAGAGCAAAAACACCTTCAAAAACAGAAAAATATAAACCACAAGAAGGAAGAAGAAACTCCGGAGACACAAAACAACGAAATTACACAAATTCAATGACACAAAACTACTGCAAAGAAACACAACTGCTGCAAAAAGACAAATGCAAAGATACAAAACAACTAGAGACACAAAATAGTTACAGACCGAAATCTGCAAAAACACAACTCAACTTTATTTGCACTTTAAAAACAAAACAACGTAGACATAAAAAACAATTAAAACAGCGGATAAAATAAAAGCAGATTTTAAAAAGTAAAATATAGTTTCAATGTTTTTAAAAACTAATTTAAAAAACGTAGAAACAAATAAACTAAAAACAAACATAAAACACTAAAACAGCAGCCGAGTCTCATGAATAAAAAAGGGTTTTAAGACGAGTTTTAAAAATGGACAGTGTGGGGGGGGCTTGTCTGAAAACTGTAAAGACACAGAACTGAGAGATACAAAACTACTGCAAAGACACAAAACAACGAGAGAAAAACACAAAACAATTATAGACCATAAGAAGGAAGAAGAAACTGTGGAGACACCAAATGATGCAAAAAAACAAATACAAAAAACTACAAAGTAACTATGAAAAGTTAACCGCAAAGAATGAACAAAACTACCATCAGAGAGCTACAAAGACACAAAAGAACGACTACAGAGAGAGAAACACAAACACGCAAAAAATCAACACAACTCAACACGTAAACACGACAAAGATACAACTACAAAAAGACGAAACAGCTTTGAAGACACAAATGAGAAACAACCAGAGTGGAGCTGAAGGGGGCCCACAGCTGACCTCTAACCCTGAGGGTTTGTTCCGGCCCTGCTGCTGAAATGAAGGAAACATGAGTGTAGTGTCGATCCTGCTCCGGTCTCATGGTTTCACCTCTACAGGTCGCTGTCTTTGGTTGAGTTGTTTTGTTTGTTGTGTAAATCGGAGCTCAGATTTCTGTGTTAAATATCTGATGAGTGTATATGTTGACATTTAGAAACAGGTTTGGTCTCTCTGGACGACTCCAAGGTCACATTTACATATCCCCTCTGCACTCAGTGTACGTTTTCAGAGCGTTTCATATCTCATAATCCAAACCCATTTTTAAAGCTTTAACTCTGACACAGACTGTGACGGTCTGAATCGTTTCTCCATCAAATACATTAATAGATTTAAACTAGAATAAAAAACAACATATTCTCATATTCTTTCTGCCAGGATTATTAAACTCTTTTTTAGTCCAAAAACATCATTTTTCTGTCTACTGATTTAACTTACTCAGATGAAGTCCTGAGGCCCCCTTGGAGGAAAATATTTCAGAATTTAAGTCGTTATCGAAGTGAAATAAAGGTTACGGCAAAAGACTCTTTATGTTACTAGAAGGAAACGGTTTTGTTTTGACTCTGAATTTATTGTGTCACAAGAATAAAGCCTGAATGTAACGATAACGTTTGTATAAGAGAGATTAGTAAAGAGAGTGAAGTCATTGTGTTAAAGTTATAATTGAACTATAATAAAATTGTTCAGTTACAAGTATAAAGTCATTCTGTTGTCAGACTTTCCGAGTTCCCAGTTGGAAATTCGTAGAGCGCCTCCCTGAAGTCGGATTTTGGATTTAGAAAGTTGGACGCTCCTCACCAACCGCGCCTCGACCACAACATCCTAATCCAAGATGGCAGCAGTGAACAGTGACAGTGAAAGCTCTCCACATGGTTTATTTATTAGCACTTCTGTTAGGGCTGGGCGATATGGCCTCAGATCAATATTCACCTCGATAACGATAAATGGACGATAACTAACGTCTTAAAGGGACATGAGACCATAGCCTACCTACACACATCCAAAAACTACTTTGATTGATTTGTTTTGACACTGAATATACCGATATGTGCAAAATGACGTTGGTTATTGTCGTAAATTTCAGTATCGGTGAATTTTCGGTTTATTGTCCAGCCCTACCTTCTGTTTTGTTTTTGTGAAATTAAATCAGTGGTATATGTGGGACTGTCCAACACCTACCTGTGGACATGGTACTGTGGTGTTTATATGAGTACAATACTGTTATGTGTTGATTTTAACTAGTATATTTAACAACAGCTAATCGATACAACAGTAGGCGTCCATCTTGTTTGCCAGAACGCCGTCATTCCCAGCTCCAACATCCAACTTCTGAGATAACCAGAACGCAGCATTAGTCTTTATGGACTAGACTTTTAATGTTAGAGATTCTGGTTGTTCTGGTGGCAGAATACATTTGTCATGTTAACACATAATAAAATCATTGTTGTGACGATACAGTGTTTTAATTTATTCACCAAAATAAAGTTGTAATGATCTGAGAACAGGGCTGGCATGAGGATAGAGTTTTGTTTGTACA
The DNA here is from genome assembly GCA_962446985.1 of Xyrichtys novacula. NCBI lineage: Eukaryota > Metazoa > Chordata > Actinopteri > Labriformes > Labridae > Xyrichtys > Xyrichtys novacula. The sequence goes on from OY660866.1 coordinate 38,799,381, forward strand.
ACTGAGTTTTTATGTGGTGAAAATAAAACCCTCATGTTATGAAAATAAACCCGTAGAAATCCAAAAAAATCCTGTTGCTATCAGAATAAAGTCAGAATGACATGAGAAAAACTGTCCTGAGGTTATGAGAATAAAGTCGGTATATTACCAGAAGTGAGTCATTCTGAGAATAAAGATCTGTTAGCAGAATAATGTTAAAATGATCTGAGAAAACATAAATGTGTATGAAGAGAATAAACTTATTTTGTGATGAGAATAAATCTGGTATGAGAATATCGTCATCGCATTCGAAAAATAAATTCATGGTTGAATTTAATAATTTGTTGAGGGGGGACACTGAGATAAGACAAAGATGACATAATAAATAAAACTCTGTCAGTCCTGAAATATTTACACTTTGATTTTACTCACAGTTTTATTCTCCATAGTGTTTCTACCAGACCATGTTTTCTTGTAATAATCAGTTATTATTCTACGAGTTTATTCTCATAATACAACTTAATCCTTTGAATCTTAATTCACTGATCCTCCATAAACATCAACTAAACCAAATGTCTTCTAAGAACATGAGTGTGGGTTCATTTTCTCTTCTTAGTTGCAGTGTTGTTTTATTTACAGACACTGAGGATGATGAGATTATCATGATGTTCAGACACAGAATATTTACTGTGTTCATTTAAACTGTTAACTGTGATATTACTGATGAGTTTAGCTGTTGTGCAGGTCTGACTGACTCTCTGCTGCACCTGCAGTCCGGCCTCAACACCGAGCATCCGTCCGGACACAATGTCACCGACGAACCCTTTAATCAGACGGAATAACGAGGGAGACAGAGGAGACGAAGGAAAACGAGCGCGTGTGTGTGTTTATGTGTTTGTGTTTATGTGTGTGTGTTCATGTGTGTGTGTGTGTGTGTGCGTGTGCACCGGGCTGCTGTCAGTCCGTCACTCGGAGGTGAAATCACATTACAGCAGCAGACAGACGGACGGACAGCTCGGTGGTGTGTCCTCTGCGCACACATTATATAACTCGACACCCCCACCCCCCACCAAAAATCCACCGGAGCCACACGGAGGCTGGATGGATGCTGTCCGGGTGGAAACGGCGAGCTTTGCCCACCGACAGGGCCGCCGGTGAGGCTTGCTGTAGCGGCCTGTCTGTCGCTAATCAAGCCGCTGAGCAGATCAAACAAAGCGGGTTATAATGAAGCTCAGAATAAAGCCCCGTCATAAATAAACCAATTAGAAGAAAGCCTGTACCTGACCAGCCGAAGCAGACCCTCCTCCTCCTCCTCTGCTCCGTCCAAACCGACAATTTCACCGCAGAAAACCGAGCCGTTAAATCCTCACAAATCCACCGCCGCCCCGGCCGCGTCCTGCCGCAGCGCCGCCATCCCAGGAAAAAAAAAGGCTGATTCACGCCCGAGGATTTAACAGCAGCGCGGCCGAAGGAGCGTGTCCCTCCGCCGGACACCGAGTCTGCTGCGAGCCGCTGCGCCTCCGCCGGGTGTCGGTGAGAAAATGGAGGTGGTCTCTCCGGGAATAGACACGAGCGGACCTGCTGCTGCTGCTGCTGCTGAGAGAAGGAGGAGAAGGAGACGGTCCGTCAAAGCTGCTGATGGCGGAGGTTCTCACACCCCACCGACAGAGGGCGCCAACACGGGACTTTCACAATAAGAGTCCCACCTATCCATGTCTTTATCATGTATATAATGATATTTGTAGAGGGTCACAGGTGTTGAAGTTGGTGTTTTTGCTGATGACACAAATATTTTCTGTTCTGGGGATGATTTTAAAAAGCTGCTGGAGGAAATTACCATAGATATGAGTAAAATGGAAGTATGGTTTGACAGAAATAAACTTTCATTAAAGTTCAAAAAACAAAAATGATGTTATTTGGAAATTACAGAATTAATATGCAGCTCTCTCCCCCAAGCCATCACCATCTTAAACTCCCATAAACCAGCTCCAGCCCTCAAGATGAGGAAACAAGTGCAATATTACCAATGTTACTGCTGCTGTGTTGATTATTATATCCTTAACCTGTGCAATACATGTCCATATACATGTAAAAAAATATACACACACACATATATAAATAGATGTATAAATATATATGTATATATATATACATATATATGCTTCGGGGTTAGGCCATATATTTTCATCAACATCGCATCTGATATTATCCAAGGCGACAAACCTGGGATCGAACCGCTTAGCATGTCGGATCCATCCTTGGCCCAATTTACCCAACATAAATCAGTTGTGTGTCAATTCTTCAACAGTTTATTATCAGCTCAGATTTATTGTTTTTGAGCTGGTATCACTGCAGAAGCAGAGGTTTTTATTCAGTATCTAAGGTTTACAATATTGTTTTTGCTATTGTAGAATGTTGTGTGTTGTGAAGGTATTAGCATTTTTTTAAAAATCAAAAATCACTCTGTTCTCCGACATGTAAACAATCAGCCGGTCGGCCATGTTGGATATACCGGTGAATCTGACATCACAACAACACAAAATCTGATTGGTCAGAAGTGGACACACAGTATGCGAAACTTAAGACAAATTGACCGTGATCCGAGAAAATAAATGCTGCAATATCGCAGGACGGGAAAACGTCGCTGATGTGAACGCTTGTGTTGACAGGATACGGGTTCAAAAAAAAATATCTCTGTCCAAAATAATTGCACAAAAAAAAATGGTCCCAGTGTGTAAGGACCTTAAACGTAACTCTAACCCGACAGATGATGACGTTTTACAGCCATAAGGCATAACCAATCAGAGCCCAGCACTTCTAGCCAACCTACCATTCAACAAAAAAAGATTCGCACGCTGGGATACGCTGTTTGAGCCGAGCGTCATCACAGCGACTTTTGGCGACTCTCCCGTCGAATGCGCACAACGCTACTGCGCAATATTAGTTTCAGGAAATGGAGAGAAAACGCAGAATCACAGCGAAATTTTCAGCTTCAAATTTGGGCGGGAGGCGGAACCAAGTTGTCCATGTATATACAGTCTATAAGCCACACACACACACACACACACACACACACACTACACATTTCCCTCCCTCCAGCGTCTCTTTTACTCTCTGAACAGCGAACACTAAACACTAAACTTCTCTGTTGGATCATTGGGTAACCAAGGCTGCTCACTCGGAGCTCTATCAGTTAACTTTAACACCCCTTCACTTACCTGCCGGGAGTCCATTCATTCACGCCATCATACCGGATCATGTGTCCAAATAAGGAAACAGAGCGCGCGATTTCCGGGTGTAAAATAGGTGTGTATGGAGGGTCAAAGTGGTCACATGATGCAAGAAGAAAAATTGATTCCCTTGTTGTTTGTCACAAATCTCTAAAAATTAAAGCTCTGTTGATTTGTGTAAAAACTTGTTTCTGTTTCTTTCTCTTGACTGAGAGTCCAGAGTTACAGCAGAACTTTTGCCTTATTGGCATTTTCTTTTTGCCCTAAATACATTTTGTAAATATTTTTGCTCTGCAGCTTGGAAGGCGGGCTGTAAATAAATGTCACCATTACCATATTTCTCGACTACGTTTGTTTTTCCACTTTATTTTGATTGTTTACGAGAGAATCCTGTAAAAACCCTGTAATATAATAATTCTCTTTTAGCAACAATAAAATGAGTACACAGTTGGTTTCCTACTGTCAGCAGAACTAAATATCTGTCCCTACAATAAAATCCACCCCCACCCCCCACCCCCCACCCCCCACCCCCCACCCCCCCCCCCCCCCCCCACCCCCTGATTTTTTTTCACAACTCGACTCCTGGATAAAGAAAAACAGTTATGCCGATATTATGAACTCAACAATAATCTACATTTGTGACAGGCGTCCCCTTTAGCAGGTGTATTTAAAGGAGGAAAACCCTTCAAAATCAGTGTCTGTGTTGTGTTCACGGTCTCTCCTTTTCTGTCCTCTTAATAAAAGCAAAATGAATCCAAAACCTCAAAAGAGGAAAAAACGAACACAGACCTGTTGTTCCATCTTTACTGGGATGATAGGCTGAACACACTGCCTGTGTTTGACCAGCAGGGGGCAGCATAAGTACACGCTCTATGCAGTCCAAATTCTATTGAAAAATCCACCCCTCAATGATGGGACAGAGTTATAACTGCTGAGTTCTTACTGATAATAATCATTTCATTATGTCAGGTATCATCTTCAGGTCAGATGATTTCATTTGATGAAGAGGAGGAGGAGGAGGAGGAGAAGGAGCACAGACTCTGATTTTCCCTGAAGGTTATCTGACTGTTTTCTTTTGAAACTTCAAACATGGACATGGGATGAAAAACACATGTCTGAACCTGCCCAACATCTGACAGGTGTCGAGTTTCAGTCTTTAATCCCCCCTCCAAAAAGCTTCAGTTTTAAACAGAGAGAGAGAGAGAGAGAGAGGAGCTGCTTCATGGTCCGGTCGACCACCCAGACTCCTGTGGCTTCACGCTGCTGCAGGTATTTATTTATTTCACACTTTCTAAAACTATCTTTGGGGGAACTGTGGGTCATGAAACTTTTAAATCAGACTTGGTCAAACTTTTCATAAAGTTCTTGAACAAATTTCATACATCTTAAACTTTTTAAAACTTTTAAGAAACTTAATAATCTTTTATATCAGACTTTTGATGTAGAAAATAGTTTTTTTAAACTCTTTAATATCAGATTCCTCATATTTTAGTTTAACAGTTTTTCTATACTTTTTCAACAGCCATTTGAATCCTTATTATAAAGTAACTATATTTTATAAAACTTTAAATGTTTAATGCTGCTGAAAACCTCCATTTTATCAGTATTCTCTGTTTAAGAAAACTTCAGACTTTTTAATACTATTTGATGACTGTTGTGTTTTATGAAACTCTGTAATGTCACACCGTTTTGTGACATTACAGAGTTTGTTTTTTGTATATTTCACTCCTTCAGTCTGCAGTTCTTGTTAAAACTCTGTGACGTATTTCCCATTAAACTCCCTGAAAAGTGATTGTGTTTCATGAAACCGTTCAACATCTTCTTTTAGTAACTCTACTTTATGAAACCCTAGTATATCAGACTTTAAACACTCTTAATTCATAACTTTTTATCATAATTTTCTTCAGAATAACACTTTTAAACTTTCTCTTGAAATGTTTTTATACAACGTGTTAAAAACACTAAAGTACCTTATGAACCAACACATAAGATTTCTTTGTAATAGTAACTTTACATCACTGCAAAAAAAGGAAAAAAAACTTTTTGTATCAGACTTTTTAATATTTTTTTAAAGTTTTTTAATAGGTTGTGATTATGAGGAAAAAAATACTTCAGCTCAGACTTTTTAAAACTCTCTTTAAAGCTTTTATGTTGACTTACAATGATTTTACAATTGAGTTTTTGGGATACTCTCTTGAGATTTTCTCTTTGTTTTGTTTTATTTTATTTTATTTTATTGTTTGTTCGACGTTTTAATACTTTCCATGAAGTCAGTGATTGTTACAACTTTAAACAAATAAAAAAAGTAATGAGAAAAGACAGATAACAGTTTAAGCAGAAAAAAGGGACGGGGGTGAAGAGGATCTGAGATGTACTTGGGGGTGAGGACATGTGGAGCTTTGAAAACAAACAACAGAACGTTAAAATCAATCCTGAGTTTGATCAGGAGCCAGAGCAGACACACAAGAGCAGGAGAGACGTTCCTGAAAAAAGAGCTAAAGTGAAGCTTTAAAACGTCGTATCAAGAGTGTAAAAATTTAAGGAGAATTTTTTTATTTTTAGAACGATTCAGACCCTTCGGAAAAGATTAAATGTTCAGTGAGTCAATATTTTCAGAAAAAAAGGTGTAAATAAAATAAATAAGTTAAAAAAGGGTCAAATGTCTGTTTTGGTCAGAAAAAAAAGATAAATCTTCATAAAAAAAAAGGACACAGCATTTCAGAAAAGTCAAAAAGAAGGAAGAATTTTTTATTTAATTTTAGAAAAGTTCCCTTGGAAGAATCTCTGTTTTTGTTGTTTTTGTTTGTTTGTTTGTTTTTTACTGATTTTACAAAAATAAAAACTGTGGATTTATTGTTTGTCCTTCAGTGTGGGTCCAACTGAGTCTCTGTTGTTCTGGCTAAGATGCATTAACCCAGTGAAGCACATATTTCTCGGTTAACATGCCAAAAGAACTGAAATTCTTCATGTTGTGGGCGTGGCTAATTGTGCAATCTGGCCACGCCCACCAACTACACCTTAATGAACTGTGTCATAGCTCCACTGGGCTCCTGTGTACCAAGTTTGGTGACTCTTCGGGTATTTGAAGCCCTTTTAAATACAGCGGGGCCACAGCAGCAACATTCAGCACAGACAGGGAGGGTCTAAGGATGTATGAGAATAATGCTGAGGGTTCGAGCCCATAAACGATCACTCACTCACTTTTCCAGACTTTTGAAGCAACAACAGCAGCAAACTGACAGTGACACTTTCCTTTCAGCCTTGACTGAGGAACAGCCAGTACCTGTTGGACGGATGATCTGAGAGATCTGAGACGGGACAGGGTCTGAGATGTACTTTGGTATGAGAACATGTGGAGCTTTAAAAACAAACAAAAGAAGTTTAAAATCAATCCTGAGCTTAATTTGGAGCCAGAGCAGACACATAAGAGCAGGAGAGATGTTCTGTCCTCTTTAACAGTCCAGCTGGATCATCTGTGAACAGGACAGGGACGACTGACCGACCGAGACCCAGAGAGAGGAGGACTTCACAGCCCAGAGGTAACAAGAGCACCGGCTTTAAGGAATAGAAGTTCATAAGTTTGTGAAGTTCCAAAACCGGGTCAGAGACTGAGCCCAGAGCCTTCGCCTGAGTGTACAGATGAGGTACCAGGAATGTGAGTGGGTGGCACTGGGGGGAACCAACCAGAGTCAGCTCTGTTTTACTGTCACAGCGAGTGACTTCCCACCCATCTGAGGAGAGAGTGAAATGGATGTTTGATGCCAAGTTAAAGGTCCGTTTGCATGTCAGGGATGTTAATCAAAGAGATTTGTGAAGGAGTGTGAATGATCAATAAACAATATTATTGGCAGAAACAGAGGGCCTCATTGAGGCTCGGCCGGCTCTGTCAGTGGAGTGAAAGAAACTCTACTTAACCCTTTAATGCCTGAAAACACAAACTATGGCCTGAAAATTCACTTTTTTGGAGCTGAAATGTTGATTTTATTTACGACTGAAAATTCAACAAATATATTTTTTATCTTGTTTGATACATTAGATGTTTTTGAAACTGATAAACTAAAAGAGGACATTTTTATCATTTATCAGACTGTAATCCGCTGTTTTTAGTGATGTATTGATCATATTGATTTGATAGAAGTTTATAAAAGTCAGTATTAAATATGATACAAAAGGAAATAAAGGGTTAGTTTGGATCAGAACTCTCTCTCTCTCTCTCTCTCCCTTTCTCTCTCTCTCTCTCTCTCTCCCTTTCTCTCTCTCTCTTAGTCAAATCGAGCAGAGCCGAGTCGAGCCGAGTTTAGCCGAGTCGTGCTCCAGCAGCAGTCTTATGGAGTGCCGTGATGCCACTGTGTCGTGGCTGAGCTGGACCCTAATCGTTGGGGGCGTGGCCTACCTGCTTCGTCACAGGTGGTCACACACGCCGTACGGCAGGTACAGCCCCGCGGAGGGTCTCTTCTGCCCCGCCCGGCTCGGCTGGCTCCTGCAGGAGGTCCCGTCCTTCCTGGTGCCGCTGCTGCTTCTCCTGCTGCCGCCCGGGGAGGAGGAGCAGGAGGAGGCCACGGAGGGAGTGAGGAGCACCGGGAGGACGCTGCTGCTCTGCACCTTCATGCTGCACTACTTCCAGAGGTGAGAGCTGAACAGAGTTAGTTTATCGAGTTTGACTCAGAGGTGTGAAGGTGCAGAGTGAGAGAGCACGGGGAGAGCTGAGCTAACAGGAAGCTGCTGAACAGTCTGCAGCTTCCTCAAACAGACATGAGGAGAGAAAGCTTCACCCTGTCAATAAAAACCACCTTTAAAAGGAGGTTTGTCTCAGATTCTGATCTCTCAGACCACCTGATGATCTCCTGTTCTGGGTCTTCATGGTTCTGTGAGCATCAGAAACTCTAAAAAAGAGAGCAGAGACCATCCAGATCAGACTTCACACTCAGATCTAAAGTGTCGACTGTAAATTTCAGCCCATCAAGAATAATGAAAAGGCTTTCTCTCTGTAACAGTCTGCTCTGGTTCTGCTGTTTTCTCCTCACACTTGATGAAAATCTAACTGGTATGTTTCTGGATTCTTACTCCTCCCTGTTTGTGAAACACTCCTCCTAGAAACAGTCAATCACAAATCCAAAGATCTGTTTTAGAATAAACACGGAGAGATAAGAAGAAAATTCCCTCATATCAGTTTTTCCATGTTATCCTGTTTCATCTGTAAGCGTCTTTTCTAAGAAAAGCAGGTCTGGTCTTGATGAATGAAGTTACACAACCTCAGTTCAGAGGTCAGAGGGTTTCAGATTGGTTCCATCAGTATAAACCAAAGACTGTATTTACTACAGACAACTTGGTTCTGCCTCCCGTCTGTTTACGGATTTGAGGCTGAGAAGTTCTCGGTATTTCCGCGTTTTCTGTCCATTTTCTCAAACCAACATCGCCCATTCAGCTGGAGGGTCGCCAAGAGTCGCTGTGATGACGCTCGGCTCAAACAGCGTATCCCCCGGTGATCTACTCAATCCCTGTCCTCCCATAGGCTGTATCAGGTGTCAATCATAGAAAACATGAACCCCCTAATAACTTTTAAAAATGGAGCTGTACAGAAAAAAGAGGACTTGAGCACAAACCAGTCTGACAGTAACTACATGTCAACATCACAACCAGGGGGGAGAAACATTTATATTCTGTGTCATTCATTTATAAAGTTTGTCCACAGCTCCATAAGGAGGCGGGGTTTATGACCTATACTGCAGCCCGTCACCAGAGGGCGCTGTTCTCACTGTGGTTTCAAGATAAACAGGAAGTGACCTCAGTGTGTCTTTCAGGAGTTTTATCTACAGCTTCCTGACCAAAGGACGACCCGTCCCGCTGCCCATCGTCCTGTATGGCGCCATCTTCTGCTCGCTCAACGGCTTCCTGCAGGGACACCACCTGCTGCACTGCGCACGGTTCGAACACACCTGGATGACTCATGTTCGCATGGCTGCAGGTGAGTCCACCTCCTCACCTGAAACACTCTGACCATCAGTTTAGTGTCCGCTCCTCGTCGTGGAGACAGGATACTTCATACTTTGAAGACCTGGAAACACATTACCCAGAATCCTCTGCAACTGCTGTTGCCATGGAGAAGAAGTTGATTCAAGCTGCTTAAGTTAGTATTGTGCTGAAACTGTTGGGCTGTTGTTGGATGCTTTTTGGTGAAATGCACCCTGGGAGTTGTAGTCTATCTGTTACAGAGGCAATAATGTAGAGGTTACAGTCAGATACAAACTCATATTAACGCAAATGTTCAACAAACAACTGAGACTACAAGCAAGACTACTGAGACCAGCAGAACACCAGACTCAAGGCTTCAAAAAAAGTCTCTCACAATCCAGCTGGACTGGAACATTTAGGGCCTGTGTGCACTGACAGCGTGTCTTTCATGACTTTCCTCCAGTGACGCTACCAAAACTGACTCCCCTCCCATGTTGGCGACCTGGTCTTGCAGAAAACTGAACTACATGGGTGAAAATATTCAGGATACATGAGCTGCACAGTTTAAAAACAAACTTAGTGGACACAGGCCCTTACCCTAGTGGAACTCTGCGGTATAGCAGGCCGTAAAGAATTCCCTTTCCCTCCCCAGGTTACCTTCTGTTCGTAGTCGGGATGATCATCAACATCCACAGTGACCACATCCTGCGCCACCTCAGGAAACCTGGAGAGGTTGTCTACCGGATCCCACGTGGTACCGCTGATCAGAATCTAGATCCTGACCCACATTCTGGACCTCCGCAGTGTTTGAGTCTCTTCTCTTCTTCCTCCGTCAGGCGGGTTGTTTGAGTTTGTGTCTGGAGCAAACTTCTTCGGGGAGATTGTGGAGTGGATTGGTTTCGCTGTAATCGCCTGGTCTCTCCCGTCCTTCGCCTTCGCAGTCTTCACTATCTGCTCAATTGGGCCCAGAGCCTACCACCACCACAGGTAGACACCCTCACCTGTATTTCCGGTTACTGCACATACCTGGGCACACGTCTGTTTTAAACATTAAATATTCTCGCTGCTTTTGTTGACTTTGAAAAAGAAAATCCATTTTTCTTGGATGTACGCGGTGCAGGACTACAGCTCTGTTTGGGTTTGGGTGTGCTCTTGTTGAACCTGTTCTTTGGCACCATGACTCTTTTATTCCGTAACCTTCTGGAAACATGAGCGTGACAAATACTCTAAGTTCTTCTCAGAGTTGTCTGCTTAGCCAGCCTGATATATGTCCGAACTGCTGAACCTCTGGTGAGTTCTGCTGGCATTAGACTCTGGTTCTTGCAGCTGCCTCCTCTCACACACTCTAGCCTTTGTTTTCATGACACGTGCTGCAGCGGCTCACGGCTGTCCAGAGGAGCAGCCTCTGAACAGCATGTTCTGCTCAGTAACTTCTGACTAAATAATCAGTTTGGACACTTTGTTTACAATTTCCAATCCTGTAGTTTTGGCTGGTATCAGACCAACACCAGTATCTCTAAATCTGCTCATTTAAAATCCCGTTTTCATGGCCGTTTGATAGATTTTCTTCTGATCCCAGATGAAGCTAACCGGGCTTTCCTCCTGTGGGTTTTTTCAGAGACTACCTGCAGAGGTTTGAGGATTACCCCTGCTCCAGGAAAGCTGTTATTCCCTTCATACTCTGAAAAGTCAACAACCATGAGGGAATTCAACTCCTCTTTAAGCGGTACCAGCTGTGTGACTGTCAGTCTTTGGCTCATGACTGATGACTCAGACAAATTCAATCACTGCTCCGTGGCGCTGGTCTCCAAAGTAGTTATTTTGCAGTGAAAACAGCCTCTTTGAAAACTTCATTACCTCTGAATTAGTCCATTAGACTTCGGACACTGAAGTGTTGAAAGACTAATCGGTTTAAAAAACACGAGGATTCTTCTGTAATTTGATGGTACTGCACAACAAAGCCTGAACTGAAGCCGCGATAGGAAATAAGGGACCATGAATATCCCACAATGCACCTTATCACACTGTATTTTAAAGATGTAACAATAAGTTCATCTCTGCACAGCTCACTGATAATAATTTACACTTTAAATCAACTGGAGACCGAAGAATCTGTAATAAGCACTACAGAACTGAATGTATGATCATGACCGGGGGTAACACATGTATGTCAGCTTGTTCTCATGATAGTTTCTGCTTTTGTACACAGACAGAAAACAATAATAAAGACTGTTTTTTAACGTATCTGTGTGGTTACTTTGTCAAACTTGCTCAGACGCTCAAACAGCAGAAGTTTGAAACATGAGTCAGAAGGTTTGTCAAACTCTTGGTGGCAGCTATCTGAGATACCAAAACTGTCATGATTGCACAGAGACTGTTCACACTGCAGCAGTAACAGGACACATGTGTCTTCCATAATTAGGACCCTAGCACCGAAATGCTGTTTGTGGACCCTATAGGAACTCCTGACAGTTACTAAGCTTTTATGTCTGCAATGAATCCCAAGCTTAGAGGCCTTAACATGCTCCTAAACTCACCAAATTTTACAGACGATACAGATAATAACTTGATCGTAAGCATAGCCTCACCTACTGCTCAAATGCAGAATTGTAATGTTCACTCTGTGTGTCAAATTGCATGTTTAATAGTTTTGGAGACAATACAGCAAATTGGCTCTATGCACAGCTCCACTACTTCCTGACTTAAAAGGGATATTCTGGAGTAAAATTAATTTAGGGTCAAACACACCGTAACACCGAGTTAGACCCCCCCTCCAGAGATGAATGTTGTCGACCGCTTTCTTCTCTAGTTATACCAACTTTAGTAACGACCGCAGGATAGAAATACAGAGAGCCACGCCCCCAACCAAAACGCCACTCTATAGCCACAAATAATGCTCAGAACAGCACCTAACTTCATCAACAGGACATATAGGGTCACAGACATAGTACTATATTCAGAGTTGTTCTAACTCCTAAGAAAACATAAACTCAAGCGGGGGCGTTTCTCCACTTCTGTAGTCTATAATCTGGGCCAATAAACTTCTACTGTAGTAAAATGAAAAGGTAAAGGTGTTTTTATTGAGCCGAATTATCAATAAAATCATGATTTTGTTAACAGGTATGGATTTATGTGCTGTTGAGTTAATATATTTGAACAAGAGCACAGTAAAGTTAAATCAGCTAATTTTCCAATCAGGTTCTGTTACTGAACGGAACTACACCATGATCTACTGAGGTTAGTACATAAAGGGTCCCAGCCATAGTACTAGCCACCAAACATCTTTTTAACTTTGACTCATTTCTTTAGCAAAGAGACTAAACACAACTCACCTACTCTCTTCCAGCAGACGCTTGTTTGTAGCGAGACCTCAGGCCAGTCCATTACAGACTACAGCGGGGTGCCGCAGCTCAAGGAAGAACATTTATGATCATTTCTTTATCATTTCCTTGAAGTAATAATCATCATATTAATCATTTTGCAGACGTGGTAGTTCTTCTGTCTTAGCGTCTCGGTCTGATTGTATTTCCATGAAGAAATGTCTTACATTATTGGACAAACTGATTAATGCGGGAAATAGAGGAGCTGCCTTAAATTCGGGGAGTAGTGAATTGATGCATAGAGCCCACTGAATACTTAATAGCAGTGGAATTTTATGGAAATACTACAATCAAATTTCATAATTAAGGACTTTTTACACCAAGACGATACTGCATCAAAAAGAGAATGTGGAGCAGTCCTTCAGGATGGTGCTGCACTGTAAAAGTCAAGGACAGAGACAGACGCTTAAAAAAACAGGTTTCGTATTCCTCACATGCTTCAAACTTCACAAAAAAAGCTCACAGCAGTAAATCAACACATTTGACACAGTATGTGGAAAGAGGGAGACGAGAATACGCTGGATGTACGTCGCTGCTTTTACTTTGAAGTAATGATATAAACCGGAAACCTTCACTACGTTGTAGCGCGGGAGCGTGAGCCTAACCTGCCGGTGTTGTGTCGCAGAATGCACCCCTGACGGGAGCGCGGTTAAAAGTCCATAACAAGGCGAAATAATCCAAGTGTGCCTTTAATGATTTAATTCAGACTATTTAGATAAACCGGAAACAATCGCCCTCTGATTCTGAATATTGACTGTCCTGAAAAAATAAAGTTCTCTACCTTGACATCTTACTGTACAGTTTATAAACCCAAGTACACTCCGGTATACGTGCATTTTTGAGACCCATAGAAACAGAGCGTAAGTTTGCTGCTCCATCTGACACGTTGTCATGATCCAATACTCGTGTTTTTAAGTACGAGATCATTTTCTTCAGCTTTAAGAAGCTCATGAGTGGATGGGTTGCAGGGCTGCATTCTACGGCACAACACCCGAATCAAAAGCGGAAGAAGAAGAAGTACGTTGTAGCGTAACCGCCGAAGAAGAATCCCCGTACGGCAGACATTTTACGTAAAAATCCACAACAAACATGGCGGACGGTGAGTTCATTGTTGGCCATTGATTACATTTTCTAATTGATTATTGTATCTCTGTTTGTTTGCAGTGTGTTTATGGTTCAAATAGACGATTCTTTCAAACAAAGGAGGAGTATTTTAGCCGCTGTAGAGATTATTAACCGAGAGGGCAGTGTTAACGGAGTGCTAAGCTAGCTCACTGTCTCGAATAAAGCAGCTCCTTTAGAAACTTTAAGAGTTAAATTAGAACAAATAAAACTACCCCAATACTGGGACGTTAAACAGCCTCACCGTCTCTGTGTGGAGCCTCTCCTCCGTGACGGGAACTCAGAACCGTGGACTGGACTGACCCTGACCCGGTATCAGGACGGAACCTCTGCTCAGATTATCGACACAGAATTACAGTAATGATCTTTAGTGATGTCCCACAAAATCTGAAACCGTGTGAGAAACCTGAGTGAAGCTGGCCCCTCAACCCGCGCAAAGTGTCGGGAAAACAGTCCGCTTCGTTTGTGCTTCTGGGTCATTCCGTGAAATCAAACTATAATAACAACAAATTAATATGTAATTTAAAGATATAACATCACCATGTATTCTCTCCTCAATATAACATCAAATTAAAGTCAATTAAATATCATTTTAATTAATATAAATTACTTTTATACTGATGAAGTTTTTTGGCCTGTCCCTCACTACTGTTGTATACAGGATTTTAAATCTGTAAAATGTTGGTAAAATGTTAAAAAATTTCAGATTTATATATTGTTATAAGTATGATCTTATAATTAAACAGTGTTTTGGTAATAATATATATTAGTCATTATAAATATTAACCAATTTATCAGCGTCCCCTGATTTCCCGTCTACCCTGTTACGTTTCCACTGTAACAGGATTTGACATGTGAGTAACAGGGATGACACAGAATAGTGTTTACCCTCGTTGTACTCTCTTTAAAGGTTAACCTTTTAAAATTAAAACATTTTTAGGTTATCAAGAGAACATTATTGAGCTAATAAGTATTTTTTGATTGATTGATTGATTGATTGATAAGCCGGTGGAGAGCCAGTTACTGAGTGTCCGCTTACTTTTACTCTTGTCAGCCCTGTTACTATAAAGTCAATCCTGTTGTTGTCATTAATTTGATAAAAGTGTAAAAAATGAAAACTCAAATGGGCTTTCAACACTCACCATTATGATCTAAATTATATTTCAGATTGGGCCATTTTTTAATATTTCTCTTCTAAAAAATATCTGATGTGTGTTGAGACGTGATCGCCATGCTAAATTAGAGTAAATTTGATCATCTGAATGACAAATATCGAACTGGAGAAAAGGGGTCACAGGTGTTTAGTTAAACATGTCATAGGTTTGCATAAAAACCATACAAGTGATACTGTGAAGTATGTAAAATAAAACTCTGACGGACTGTGACAGGACCCTGAAGTGAACTAACCTCTCGATAATCAGTGCAAAACTCTCCTTAAAAAGTGAAATGAAGTTCTGTTTTCTCTTACTCGCCTTTATGTGAGTCTACTGTGTGTTTCAGATCACACAGACGCAGACCAGTCCATGGAGGGACACACTCCTGTGAGTACAACACTAAACTACACACAAACGTCTCTCAGAGAACCTGTCCGAACCTGCTCATGGGGGGACGTAGACATGAAAACAGGCCCGTAAATCCTGTTTTCACAAAGCTCCTGAAAAGTTCCTGTAACTTAGATGATGAGGTTCATGTTTGGCTGTCAATGAAAAGTTTTTAAATGGAGTTTAAAGATCAATATTTAATATTTATGACTGCATTAAAGTTTATTCTTAAAACCTTGTTGGTGAACCCTCCTGCAGGTTTCTGAAAACCCCCACGCAGAGTACGGCCTCTCAGAAAACAACCAGGTAATACACACACACACACACACACACACAGTTTACTGAGGAGGTGGAGGTTGACTCCCAGCATGCTTTGCTTCTCCTCAGAGACCGGTGGAGAACGAGAAGACGAGCGCAGAGAAGATGTCGAAGCAGAAAGTGGAACTGCAGGCGCTGCCCACCAGAGCATACCTGGACCAGACCGTGGTCCCCATCCTGCTGCAGGGCCTGTCAGTGCTCGCCAAGGACAGGTATTCACACACACACACACACACACAGTTCTCTCAGAGTCTCACGCAGCATGAAAAAACTCAAACGTCTGTTTCCTGACTCTGTCCTCAGACCTCCAAACCCCATCGAGTACTTGGCGACGTTCCTGCTGAAGAATAAATCCCAGTTCGAGGAGAGAAGTTAAACGTTTCTGTGGCTCTTCGGCTCGTTTTGTTCAGTACAGACCGGTTTGTGCGTTCATGAGATTTAGACTGTTTTTTTTATGCATAAATAAAGATGTTGAAGGAGAAAGAGGCTGACTGTGATGTTACTCTGAAAAAGTTGAGAAGAGAAGGGTCTGTGTCTAACAGTTAGATCTTTGCATCCTGCTGAATATTTAGAGGTGAAATTTGACAGAAAAACCAAAAACATTCATAATCATCAGAACTGAATGTTGCTCCTGTTTGAAGAACTCATCCTGGTTTTTCTGAAACTACTCCTTCAAAATAAATCTAAGAATAAACAGATTTAAAAATGGACTAAATGAGGATGAAAGTTTGCTCATGTCAACTAAACAAAGACTGTTTAACAGCCAAATAACCAAAGTTGACCTCAGCACATATCCAGTAGAAGGACATCTCGAGGGGATCAAGCCGACAGTTTTAATACTGACAGGGGCGACCATAAGGTAAAGGTTATTATGTTTTAATGTCTGGAGGGTCAAAGGGAAACTTTTCTGTGTGAAATGAACCAGTGGAAACTCTTCTGTTCTTTTAAACTGAAGAGTGTCTGTGGGTGTTTTTATCACAGAGAGCAGGTCAAACACGTGACCTCACAGAGACGCTGGAGTGAAAAAGATCAAATATCAGCAGTTTGAACAACAAAGGAAGTCAAAGTGAAAAGATTATTAAATTTATTCTCATATTTACAAAAGGAGAGAATTGAACTAAACTGGAGTAGAGACACAAAATAACTGCAGGTTTATTTCTATCTTCATACCAGCTCTTCAGAGTCTCTGTTGGGGTTAATAAAGGTCACCTGGTTTTCTCTAAAGTTTGATAAAAAGTTTAACTCAAACAAAAACTAATTTTTACTCTAATCTAAATAAGTTAACGACGCCTTTATGGAGCTTTGTTAAGAAATAAGATCAGGAACTGAACGAGTTCATGGAAAAATCCACCTTAAATCACTGCAGAGCATCAATATTTGACATAATAAAGTCTCCTGTTCACAGCCAGCAGGAGGCGCTCTGCTGTGACTCTCAGTTTTCACAGCTGTGATTGAAAATGGAGGATATTCGACTTAATTAAAGGAACAAAGCACCTGTTTTTAGGGGCGTGTTTGTTTTGACTGACAGGAGCATCAGCCAATCAAACGCAGCCGTGGTTTATTCTGGTCACACAGACTCTGCAGATTCAGGATTTAAGGTGGATTTTTCCTAACACACCTGTCCTCCTTCTTCTTCTTCTTCTTCAGCAGCTGATCAAAAACACACCTGAGCTTCTGCTGTCTGCGTTACATCACTTCCTGTTTTCTAATGATCAGACTCGTACGGACAGGTGAGATCACCTGCTCATGAGCGGAGACGAGTCTTTGTCAGTCCTGCAGGTAAATGTGGAGGTAAAAGGCGAGGGGGCGGGGCTTGTGTCAGATGTAGAACTGGTGAGCAGCCAGGTTGTCCATGAACGGCTGAACCAGGAAGTCCGTGGAGAAGTAGAAGACGAGGCCGAAGGCGATGGAGATCGGCAACGCCGGCAACGCTCGCTTAAAGATGGCTAACAGCAGCAGGGTCAGACACAGGCCCTGAGAGGTGAGAAGGACAGGTGAGATACAGGTGTAACGGAGGAAGTCTGGCGGTGCGCCCTTTCAAAATAAAACTCACGATGAGGATGGCGACGAAGCAGGCGAGCGTGGTGTTCCAGTCTCCTCCCGTCGCCGCCGCTTTTCCGACCAGGACGCTGTAGAAGATGAAATCCCCCAGACCCAGCTTCACCCCTCCTACAGGGGGAGAGAGAGAGAGAGAGAGAGAGAGAGAGAGAGAGAGAGAGAGAGAGAGAGAGAGAGAGAGAGAGAGAGAGAGAGAGAGAGAGAGAGAGAGAGAGAGAGAGAGAGAGAGAGAGAGAGAGAGAGAGAGAGAGAGAGAGAGAGAGAGAGAGAGAGGTAAGGACACACCTGTGCTGTCTCAGGTGTTTCCAGCTGATCTGAACTCTGAACTCACGGTCCTCCTCCAGCTCCTCCTCTGGAAGCGACCTGGACTGCCTCCTCTCAGGCTCCGCCCACCTGTTGCTCTGCTCCGCCTCCTCATCTGGAAAGAAAATGGCAGCAGGGCGACAGCGTTATGAAGATGAGGAGAACCAGTGCCCATCCTCTATTTCCCATGATTCTTTGTTTGTGACCTCAGACCTGTTTCGTGTCCCGGCTGCTGAGCGTCTGCTGGGCTCGCCATCCCCACCGTCCACATCATGGCGGCTGAAGAAACACAAAGAAAGATCAACATGAAAACAAAAACCTCGGCAGACTGTTCGTAAACTTTCTTTTGGTGCTGACTTTAGCCCCCCCTTGTGGACAAAATCTCGTTCACAAATTTCAACATCAACCTCAGATCACTGTTCGCTCTGTAGCGGTCTGAGTCCCCGTGTGGGCTTCTGAAGACAGCTGCTGGCGTGAATGGGGGGTTGTTGGGGTCTGAACAATGACTTCCATGGAACGGCGGTGATTTTCACCGTCCGCCAATTCCTACCGGGTCCGTTTGTGAGGTGAATTTTGTGGCGGATTACGGACAGCGGTAATGTCGAGAACTCACAAGAACCCGCAGATTCACGTTCAATCTCACGATAACGAGTTTCTCTCTAAAGACAGACACATAGACATATAAGCAGTAGATTGTGTCCTTCCAGAGGAGGAAATCTACTTCTAGACTTCTAGAATCAGCATCTCCTCATCCATGGTGTCATCGGGGTGAAATGACGTCTAAAAACCTTTCACTTGTTCGTCTCCGCCCGAGTGTTTTATTTTGAAAAGAAGCCGGATGTTTTATTTTGTGTCTGTGCCCGACTTCCTTTCCAGCACGGGTTAATCTGTGCTGAATTTATCCGCCATGCTCCGGCGTCCAGAAAAAATAGAACTCTTGTGATCAGCTGAGGAGTCCGGCGATCGGCAGAGGAACGGAAAGAAGTCGGTGTAAATTGACACGTTAACTTGAATGGTTACGATCAGCTACGATCGGAGGATACGACCTTTTAGGAGACGATCAGGATGAAGGTGGAGGTCGGGGGTCAGCCTTGGTGTCAGTGGGTTACCGTGTCTCTCGTGTGGCTTCGACCTCTTTGACCATCTTCGTCTCTCTCCATTTCTCGTTACAACAAAAACCCAAAATGTTTCTTTTTTCTTCGACACAAAACCCAAAAACTCTGAAATGTCAAACTGGATGGACTCACAGGAGTAGATGAGGGCGGGGAAAATGGGCTCGTTCCGCTCCTGAGCCGTCTCCACCAACATCCTCAGAGGACCTTTAGGGGACAGAACCGCCACCAGGTCTGAAACGATAAAAACAGAACCGATGAACAAACAACACAAACTCCACATCTGACAGACTCCACCCTCTCTCACTGCCTCCAGCAAAGTGTCCCCGACTCACCGTAGACAGAGATGGCGCCCAGAATGACCCAGGCTGACCACTCAGGCAGGTATTTGATGAAGACGAGGGCCATGAGGGCGCTGATGAGGATGAGGTAGGCCTGCTGCAGCTGGAGGGGGCCCTTCCAGTGGATACAGATCATCCCGACGGCCCCAAAGTTCCAGATGATCACCCCGACTGTCGGGTAGTCCACGGCCAGGTTATACGTCTTAAAGACCTCTCTGAAGGACAGGAGACGAGGACAGTGAAGCAGCTGAGACGCCTCTTTAGTGAGCGGGTGTAAATAAAGCAGGACTCACCCCAGGTACATGAAGCTGAACCAGAAGAGCAGCATGAGGGAGGACAGGATGAGCCAGCCCTGAATGAACTAAACAAACACAGAGACATCACATCAATCACACCTGATCGGAAGACTGCGCCCTCTGCCTGCAGGGAGGTCAACTGCAGGCAGAAACACTCGAGCTGCGTCCGAATTGCCAAGTAGTAGTCGAAGTAGTATCTAGCATGTCCGAATTGACCACCGGAGCGAGTAGCATGCTACTTCAGATACTACTTCAGATGCTAGACACGCCCACATTGTAGGTTGGTCTCGGTGCATCCTACGGGCATGCTACTGACCCAAAATGCACCGCGGGCTTCTTCTTCGTCCTCTTAAAAGTTGTAGAAGCGCATGTGATGCTAGCGCCACCAGCTGCTCTGCCTATTTAAATGTGTCGCGAACGCCGGCTGGCGACAACAGCGCGCACCATGTCGGAGCAGCAGCAGCAGCAGCAGGCGGGACCGCAGCAGTACAGATGTAAGTTTCATGTAACTTCACACACTGTCCTAAAAAATGTGCGGTTGTATCTCTTTGTCATGTCATGGTGTCATATTTGCACAAGTAATCATTTTATGAGCAAATATGTGGCGACATCATGGAGGTAAAGCTCACTTATTCCATCATTAAACTGCACAGCTGCAGTACTACAGCCAGGCCCGCAGATGAGGGGCTTCAGTTACCACTGTCTGCACGGGCGCAGTACCTACTCTCTGCCTGCGGGGGTCGTCTTTCCCCACCGCTCGTCTAGTGTGTCCGAATTGGGCCAACGTTTTTAGTATGTAGGAGTAGGATCTAGCAGTAGCACGTAGCAGTAGCATGTAGTATCCGAGCGGGCAGTTCGGACGCAGCATCGGACACATGAAAAGCTCCGTTCTTTCTCAGCAACCAGAGGAAACTCCAGTTTTTGTCACTTTAGGTCATTTTTCATTTTCAGGTCAGAGGATCATTTTGTCTGTATTTGATCATTTCTCTCCGAGCTCACGGTCGGTATCAGAGGTGAACATCAGGACGTCGGCGTTTTTATTGATCTGGCGTTCTGATTGTTTTGTATAAAAAAACTGGAGGTGTTTCTGACCCTGTAGCAGCGGTACTTGTAGAGAACAACCAGCAGGATGGTCATGACCACGATGACGCTGATCATGATGATGGTGTTCAGGACGGAGTTCAGGAGCCGGCGTCCGACAGACGAGGTGTTCTCTGAAAACGGCGTGTAGATCCTGTGGGGACAGACATCATGGTTAAGTGTTCTAACGCGGGTTACATGTGCGGCGAGGAGTGCGGGGACGTACAGTCGCTGGTCGGTCTTCTCGCTGTAGAAGCTGACGGACTTGATGGTGGCGACGACCACGATCATGCAGAGCGTGACGGGGATGAACAGCATGATGACGTGTTTGGCTCCGTACTTCAGAGTCAGCTCTTCATCCTCGAGGTCGACATCCTGATCGGAGCTGCCGCTGCCGCCATCCGCCGCAGGTGGACCCGCCCTCCTGGTGACCTGCGGCTGAACCAGCAGAGGGCGACATTCAGCCACGACAATCGCAAAGAATTTCTGCCATGACACCTCAACGAAAACGACCAAAAGACGCTGTCATGTAAAAATAAAAACTTGACCTTTACCCTCTTGGCTGGCGAGCTGTTGGGGGGTGTGTGGTCAGGTTCTGGGCTGTAAGACGGCACCGTCGGATTCTCAGCCGGGACCAACGCTGACCGCTCGTTATACGAGTCATCGTCAGTGTCAGAGGCGTTCATGATCCTGACAGCGGCGTCTGCAAATAAACAACAAAGTCGATAAAAACAGATCGAAAGTTTCTAAACATGAAAACAGAGAAAAGAAGAAACGGCGTTTTATTTTAGTCCGTTTATAAAAAAACATCTGTAGTCAGAGGAACAACCGGACAGGTGTTCAGTCGTGTAACGCTGATGTAAAAACATCTGGAGGATCATCTTTAACTAAAGAGGTGAACAGGTTAGTCACATGACTGCGTCTGAAAAGGACGATCAGAGAGGCGGAGTCTCTCAGAAGGAAATATACGAAGAGGTTCACGGCTCTGTGAGAGACTGCGTGAGTTCAACAGTTCAACAGTTTCAGAGTAAAGTTCCTGAGTGGATTTCATCGTCTACAGAACATCAGATCATTCAAAGATTCAGAGGATCTGGAGAAATCTCTGTACTACAAGAACCAGAACCAGGACTGGATGGTCCTGATCTCCTCCTCCTCAGGGAGCGCGGCGTTTCCAAAGAGCGTGCTGATCAGTTCAGTGAGAACTCAGAGTGGATTCTCAGCAGGTACCGCATCCCCAAAAACATCTGAATGGATTTATGATCCGAGATTTACAACCGTGTCGGAGCGAGAGACAAAACGCCCCGACGCCATCATCCCAGTGACCAAGAGTTTTTTGTTCTTATTCGACATTTTATTCCTACGACAGAATCTAGAACCTTTTCTACAAACAGTTGATAAATGAGGCCCCTGGTTTCACTGAGGTTCACAGTTTTAGAAAAAAAAGGAGCCGATGAGAAAAGATGAGAAACATGAACCTGGACCTACTTTAGGGAACTTGTTGTTTTTCTCTATTTTCATAAAAACAGTCTGTCAACACTTTAGATCAGACCAAACCAACATCAACATCAACACAGCATCTGATTATTTGGACTCATAAATGTTTATGTCGAAATTAAAGGTCACAACATGTCTGAAGTTACTTCACCTTTCACAGAGAGCCTTTATGATTATAGAGACATTTTAGAGAGAGGTGGGGGGCCCAGAGTTAAAGGTGGCCCCTGAAAACAGTAACTCCGCCCCTGTAGACCCCTCTGAAAACCTCTTTAAAAGCCCAGAATGTTCCTTTAACTCGGACTGACTGTAGAAACCTGACATTTGTTCATTATTCCGCTCTCTCTGAGTTAAAATCTGAGAGTCTAAATGTGTTTTCAGTTTGTAGAGTTGGAGTCAGTCCGTTAATCTCAGTAAATATCTGACTGTAAAGAAGCTCTAAGTTTGTCTTTATCGATGTTATAAAGTTCACACTTTACCTCGATTCTGTCGTAGAAATCCTTCAAAAAGCAGAAAAACGAGCAGATTATTTCCGAGTAAACACCGACTGACGACCCGGAAGACGGCAGTCAGCTGACCGGCGCGTCACGTGGTCGCGAACGTCATGAAATCACGTGAAATCAGCTGTTTTTATTTTTAACAATAAAAATTAACGATTTAAAAAAACGATTAAAGTCCGAGTGTCCTTTAGAGTTTATTTAATACACGGGTTTAAAATAAAGATTTAAAATAAAAGTTTATTATAGAATAAAACTGTGTTAAAAAGACCAAATTTACTCCAAAACTCACATATTTTATGTCTTTTATGTCATATTTTTTAGCTTTTATATCGTACGAATGATATTTTCCAATATATTCTTTTTTTTTTCTTGCGGTCATAAATAGTTTTGTCCATCAATTGTTTTACTGTTTTTTTTCTGAGATATTTTCTTTTTTTAATGTTTGTCTCTTTTTAAGATCTCCCATTATGACCGCCATATAAGTCAACATTAAACATTAAAAAATATATGTATATTTGGATTTATTTGTATAGCCAAAAATAAGGAATTGAAAGAATATATCAAAATAAATAAAATAAATCCTTAAACATGTAAAATGTTCATAACTTTTCAACTTTTCAAAAATCTTTCATAAAACAGGAATCATTTGTAAAATGTAGATAAAGCTTGTAGACTGTAAACATTTTTTATAAAACAATTGGAAATGAACTTCCTGCAAAAACTGTTTTATTTTGATTGAAGACGAGATTTTCATGAAATATGTCATTTTTTTAAATTCTTGCATTTTTTCAAGACATTTATTTTGTATAACTTTTTATCCCGAGAAAAACAAAAAAGAAAAAGAAAAAAACACTATAATAATAAATCTATATTAAAGGAAAACAGTTCCCCTCCGGTACAGTAGGTGGCCCCCTGAGCTCGGTCCTGACCAACCTCATCACACGAAGAAGGATTGTCTGCAAACAGAACCACATCAGTCCGAACCGGAGCGGCTCTCTGGGCTGAACCGGACCGGTGTGCTGCTGTGACATGGCCGTGGATGAGTCTCTGGGGGAAGAGAAGTGGGAGGCGGCGGACCGGCGGCTCGGCGGTTCTTCCGGTCGGAGCGGCCTCTGGTGTCGGTACCGGTACCGGTAAGCTGGGCGTGTTGATGTCCGTGTCCCGGCCGCTGGTGGCCGTGCTGTCTCTTTTCCGGGCACTCTTCTGCTGGCTGTGGACCCGCTCCAGAGCCGCCTTCAGAACCGAACCCAGAGCCGAGGACCAGTGTGGAGGGAGCGGGAGTCAGCAGCGGGGAGACCGGGTCAGGAGTCACCACAGGCGGGCCTTCGAATTCATGTCCGCGGCGCTGAGGATCGACGAGGACGAGAAAGGTATCTGATGAAAATGAGTCCATTTAACGGCTGTTATTGTTGGAGATCAAACTTTGTTAACGCCGAACGAAAGAACTCTCCAGAAAGATGATTAATCCGTTTATTTAAATCTTTTTGTGACATTTGTTTAATGTTAGGAGCTCACGTTAAAGAATTAGTGTATTTCTCTATGGAGTTTGGTTTGAGAACACAGCGGCGAGAGTCTGTGTTGCTGTTTGTCTGCAGAGTCGGAGTGCTTCAGTTTCTCATGTCTCTAGTTATTATTTATTGATTGATAATTGATTCTGTCTGTAATGGGATCAAGAAAATAAATATTCATTCACAAGTGAGTTTCATAATAATAAATGAAAAAAAACACTTAGTTTTTTGGACACAAAAACAAAAAATCTGATATTCTTTTTGCATTTTTTTGTTCTGTTGAGTTCATTTAAACGGCAGTGATTTAATACTGAATGTTGCTAGAAGTGTGCTTTAAAGCAGTTGCAGGTCCTCCCTATAGATTGCATTAATATGAAGGCGTATAAATAAAATGTTTTATTGAATTTCAGTTAAAAGTTTTAGAGGAATTCTTCTCACGCTGACTTTGCTTTAATGTATATTTATAAGGACTTTCTGTCTAGGCTGTTAACATACCGAGGATTCATGAAACTCAGACTAGATTTAGGATGTTGATTTCACCAGTTTTCTTTCACAGGAGTTTTGATAAACCATGAATTTCCCCTTCACATAGATATAACCAAACACGCCTTAAATAGACCATCTTCATTCAGATCCTTTGGTCTTGTTTTGCTTTGTAACCCAGATTCATGATTTATTGTTCAGTGAGAGAAATAAAAACCACCTCATCAGCGCCTCCTGGTGGAGAAGGGCTTCTCTCCACCACATATACTGCTCCAGAGATACAGACTATAGACTATAGACTACAGGCGATAGACTTTCTTTATTTTCCATTGCACAGAGTAAAACACAGCTGTGATTTGCAACCAAATGTCATTGCTTGGCCTCCATATCTCAGCATGATGTTTTTATTTTAAACAATAACCTGTTTTTATTTTCTTTTACTCTGAAACTTATTTGCTTTTAAGATATAGCTCTTTGAGGTCGCTTGATCTAAAGGGCACTACAGATAAAATGTATTATTATTATTATCATTATTTTACTTGAGATACAGAAAAAATTAAAAAAAATAAAAACAATAAAAGCTCAGAGTAAAATAGCAGCATAAAATGGAGGTAGAGAGGAAGTGGAATAAAACCCAAATCAATCAAAGTCTATAGTCTAGAGTTTTTCTTGTGTGTGGTTTTTCAAAATAAAAGCCTCACGCTGTTCTCTACGCTGCTCACTTTTCTGTCGCTCTGGTTTTGACTGTGCTGTTGTTCAGAGGAAGTGTTCTCCCTCGTGGGGGATCAATAAAGGAATATTCTATTCTATTTAGGTCACATGACACAGTTTTAAATGTGTCATGTCAAAGTTCACAGTGAGTCTCATTGTCTAATGTGTGGTCAGGTGACAAGCAGCAGGCGGTGGGCTGGTACCAACGAGGGATCGGCGAGCTGGAGAGAGGCATCGCCATCCAGGTCACAGGAAACGGTGAGTCCAAGCAAATCAGATGGATGACATGGAAACTCTGCTAAAGTGAAGCCAAAACTTGTCCTGTTTCTCTTTCAGGAGAAGAGTGTGAGCATGAGCGACGTCTGCAGAACAAGATGACCACAAACCTGATCATGGCGAGAGAACGGCTCCAGTCTTTGGGTCGGATTTCTTTATTTTGAAGTGTCTGCGTTTTCTTTTTCTGAAAGTGTTTTTGTTTTTTTTTGTCCTCCTTTAAATAGACGGATTGTTCCTTTTTTTTACAGTGAAGGTGATTTCAGAGTCCGGACCTCGCAGAGACTCTTACGTCACCAGATCTGACCTGAGGCCTCCAACTTCAGGTTTGTCCATAAACCTGCAAATACGCCGAGTCGCTCCTTAATCTGAGGCGTTGACCAAGAATACACAACCCTGACTCAGCTCGTTTACTTCATAACCTGTGTGTGTGTGTGCGTGTGTGTGTGTGTGTGTGTGTGTGTGTGTGTGCGCACAGGTGTCTCCAGAAAAAGGGACGCTGTTAACCCCGCCCCCTCCAGCAGACCAAAGCTGATCCTAAACACCTCCTCTCCTTCCTCCAATTCCTCCTCCGCCTCATCTTCCTCGGCGCCCCAGCTTCTCCATCGCCCCTCCAACCTGAGCTCACAGCGCCTCCCTGCACACCGGAGGGTGAGTTTGGAAGTGTCACCTGACGTCTGCGTCTCCACCTGTGGTGAACCACGGTGATAACACTCCTCTTGTTTTTGGCTCCCCCTGCAGGGCAGAGCGAGTCGTCACAGCGTCAGAGCCAGCGATCCTACCTCGACACCACAGAAGAAGAAAGAAGTGAAGAACCTGAAGAACGTGGACAGGAAGCTGGCTGAACTCATCCTCAACGAGGTCGTGGACCGGTGAGAAAACCAGACGAAAACGATCACATGATCAGCTCATTAAAGACGTTTGGATCCCGTGTCTGTGTCGACCTATCAGCCGTGTCGTCTGTGTTTCAGCGGCTCCTGTGTCAGCTTTAAAGACGTGGCCGGTCAGGATTTGGCAAAACAGGCTCTGCAGGAGATTGTCATCCTGCCCGCTCTGAGGCCAGAGGTGAGTTCAAGAACCTTTTAGAGGTCGATCTTCTACTGAAGGACTAAATGTGGACCTGGTTTCCTGCGGTCCAGATGAATCTCCTCTGTCCCTCACACCGGTGTTTTGGTTCTTTTGAACTGAGTGAAAGTGAGACTCAGCTTTGTATTCATGCCTTTCCAGGAAACATCAGAGACCTGCATCAGCGTCCTCTGAGCTCCTCATGGTTTTTGATCTCTCGCTGCATCATCAGCTGATTTTATGTTGTTTCCAGTTTTTGTCTCAGAGCTTCTTAAAGGTCTTTCAGGTTTCAGTAACAGCTGAGACTCCGATCTCTCTTGTTCAGGCCGTCGTTGAGTAAAGAGCTTCTTCTAAAAGTATCTAAACTTCCCTCTGATTCCTGGAACCTTCATCTTTTGGAGAGGAAATAGTTAAAGAGAAACTTCAGAGACAGACTGAACCAACAAGGAGATGTTTTTGTGTTAACCCTTTAATGTCTTTTGTCTCATATTTCATACAGACTTTTATTTACTTCTATCAAATCAATATGAAAAACAAATTACTAAAAAAACAGCTGATTACAGTCTGATCAATAATAAAAATGTCCTCTTGTGGTTTATCATTTCCACATCATCTAATGTATCAAAGGAGATCAATAAATATGTTTGTTGACATTTTGATTTCTTTGGTTTTCAGTTCTCAGTCAAATAAACATTTCAGCTCCAAAAAGTGAATTTTTTTGTCCATAAATTGTGTTTTCAGGCGTTAAAGTGTTCGAGGTTTCGGTTCATCTCACAGAGCTGAGGAAATACCGTTTTAAAGACCGGGATGGAAATAATTCACTGAAGTTATTCGGAGTAAACCAAAGTGAAAACGCAGTGTTGTTGTTGGTCTCGTTTCATCCTCTGATTTTCTTCTTCTGCAGTTGTTCACGGGTCTGCGAGCTCCAGCCAGAGGTCTTCTTCTGTTTGGACCTCCAGGAAACGGCAAGACGATGCTGGTGAGGAACAGAGAGAAAAGAGGACGGAGATCAGGGTCATAAAGGGACTCTAATAACTTCATTCATTTTTATATAGGAAGGTGCTGATATGACTGAGCTACACATTAGAGAGTGAAATAATGAAGACCACAGCTAAGGTTTGGTGGGGGGGTCGAGCTTAGATTAATGGAGGATAACAGCAAAAATAAACAGAAGAGGCTCCAGGACAGAAGCTGTGGACCAGCGTCAGTGACAGGGAAAGGCCCGGTTTGAAAGGTTCTGAAATAAAGATCGATGACTGTCAGAGGAGGTGACAGAACAGAACCGGGGAAGAAATGGACCGGACTGAGAGGTCTGCAAAATACCAAGAAAGGGCCCCAGTAGAGGGCGCTGTGGAACACCAGTAGTGACAGGAAATAGCTCTGATTGGAGGTTAAAAAAACAGATAAGGCCCAGGACAGAACCCTGAGGAACACCACGAGTGACAGAAACCAGACTGGACTCATTCATGAAGGTCACTGTCAGACGAGGACGTGTGAAAGTGAAATCAAAGAGTTCAAAGTGTTTCAGATCAAAGTTAGAATTTAAATTAGTTTAAAATTCCACATGAACCCTCAGAGTACAGAGTTAAACTCATGACTGAACGTTGTTCTCGTCTGCAGGCCAAAGCTGTGGCCTCTGAATCCAACGCCACCTTCTTCAACATCAGTGCCGCCAGCTTAACCTCCAAATACGTAAGTAACGGACCAATCAGCTGACGGTGATGATGATTGGTCTGATCAGTAACAGGTCTGTGATGGATGTGTGTGCAGGTCGGAGAAGGAGAGAAGCTGGTGAGAGCTTTGTTTTCTGTGGCCAGAGAGCTGCAGCCCTCCATCATCTTCATCGGTAACTCCTCCTCCTCCTCACACCAGGGGGTGGAGCCAAACAAGAAACATATATATATTAATAACCTTGTCGTTTCATAATGAAGGTTGTGTAATCGTGTGTGTGTGTGTAGATGAGGTGGACAGTCTGCTGTGTGAGAGGAGGGAGGGCGAGCACGACGCCAGCCGCCGCCTGAAGACGGAGTTCCTGGTTCAGTTTGACGGGGTGAGAGAATAAAGATGAAACAGGATGAAGATGATTTCTAAAACCAAACCAAGTCGATTCTCATCAATCAAACCGATTTTGTTGTTTTCAGGTCCAGTCAGGCAGCGATGATCGAGTTTTAGTGATGGGAGCAACAAACAGACCTCAGGAGCTGGACGAGGCCGTTCTCAGGTCAGGTCACCTTCTTTGTCCCTCCGCTGATTTCATACATTCAAGGTCATCTGAATTCTCTCAGAGGTCATTTGTAGTTTGTGGTGTTTTTTGAAGTGTCTTCATCGTTCCTTTAAATCGATTTGTTCTTTAAGTCTCTTCGTGCTCATGTTGGGTCTCTCTGTAGTTTTCTTTTTTAGTTCCTTTGTTTTTTTAAGTCTTTAGAGTCAAATTTCACCTCTTTGTTGTGATTTTTAGTTTCTGTGTCGGTATAAAGTCTCATCTTTAAAAGCTTCTTCAGGTCCATGTCCTTGTCGTCATTTTTGTTGTCTTCATATTCAGAGTGATCTCCTCTCCTCTCCTCTCCTCTCCTCTCTGCTCCTCTCTGTTCCTCTCTGCTCCTCTCCTCTCCGCTCCTCTCCGCTCCTCTCTGCTCCTCTCTGCTCCTCTCTGCTCCTCTCTGTTCCTCTCTGCTCCTCTCCGCTCCTCTCCTCTCCTCTCCGCTCCTCTCTGCTCCTCTCTGTTCCTCTCTGCTCCTCTCCTCTCCGCTCCTCTCCGCTCCTCTCTGTTCCTCTCTGCTCCTCTCCTCTCTGCTCCTCTCTGTTCCTCTCTGCTCCTCTCTGCTCCTCTCCATTCCTCTCCTCTCCTCTCCTCTCCTCTCTGCTCCTCTCCATTCCTCTCCTCTCCTCTCCTCTCTGCTCCTCTCCGTTCCTCTCCTCTCCTCTCCTCTCCTCTCTGCTCCTCTCTGTTCCTCTCTGCTCCTCTCCTCTCTGCTCCTCTCCATTCCTCTCCTCTCCTCTCCTCTCTGCTCCTCTCTGCTCCTCTCTGTTCCTCTCCGCTCCTCTCTGCTCCTCTCTTCTCCTCTCCGTTCCTCTCCTCTCCTCTCCTCTCTGCTCCTCTCCATTCCTCTCCTCTCCTCTCCTCTCTGCTCCTCTCTGCTCCTCTCTGTTCCTCTCTGCTCCTCTCCGCTCCTCTCCTCTCTGCTTCTCTCCGCTCCTCTCTGTTCCTCTCCGCTCCTCTCTGCTCCTCTCTTCTCCTCTCCGTTCCTCTCCTCTCCGCTCCTCTCCTCTCCTCCCCGCTCCTCTCTGCTCCTCTCCACTCCTCTCTGCTCCTCTCTGTTCCTCTCCGCTCCTCTCTGTTCCTCTCCTCTCCTCTCTGCTCCTCTCCTCTCCGCTCCTCTCCGCTCCTCTCCGCTCCTCTCTGTGTCGTGTTGTTTTCTCCTCCTCTCTGGGTGAAGCTGAACTTTATAAAGACACTCTTTTCTTCTTCGCTGTTTCTCTGCAGACGTTTTACCAAACGGGTGTACGTGACTCCGCCGGCTGAGGAGGTGAGCTCACCTGCAGAGAAAAAACAATCCTTCACCGTACGAGTCTGATTGTCTGAATTTAACGGTTTCGTTTTCAGACTCGACTCGCGCTGCTGAAGAACCTTCTGGAGAAACATGGAAACCCTCTGAATCACAAGGAGCTCAGCCAGCTCGCCAGGTCAGCGCTCAGCCAGCAGATTAAATGTTTTTATGAAACATTCAGATTTTTACCCATAAATAAGAAGAGAAAACGAACACAACTCCACACAGGAAACAGCCCAGGAACTCGCCAAAATAAAACCAAAGAGCTGAAATCACCACATTTCTTTTCCACTTTAATTCAGACTTTATTATTTCACTGTGAGTTTTTTTTAAGCACATTGTTTTCTTTTTATACGTTAATAAAAACATTAAATGGTTTCAGTGAAATAATCAGTGAAGGGGTGACTCTTATGTCCCCCTTTCTCTTAACTCCTAACTCCTAACTCTAACCCCTAACTCTAACCCCTAACTCCTAACTCTAACCCCTAACTCCTAACTCTAACCCCTAACTCCTAACTCTAACCCCTAACTCCTAACTCTAACCCCTAACCCCTAACTCCTAACTCTAACCCCTAACTCTAACCCCTAACTCTAACCCCTAACTCCTAACTCTAACCCCTAACCCCTAACTCCTAACTCTAACCCCTAACTCTAACCCCTAACTCCTAACTCTAACCCCTAACCCCTAACTCCTAACTCTAACCCCTAACCCTAACTCCTAAATCTAACCCATGACTCTTCACCTCTGATTGGTTTAGACTGACTGAAGGATACTCGGGCAGCGACCTCACCTCATTGGCTAAAGACGCCTCGCTGGGACCAATCAGAGGTGAGATTCGGTTCATGAACAGAGTTTGTTGAGACAGATCCTCCTCAGAGTCGCTGAAGTTCAGTTTTTCCTTCTGTATATTGTGTTTGTATAAATGTGTATATGTATTTTTATTTATGATTGTTTTTTCGTCTCTCTGATGCCTTTTAAATGTGAGTATTTAAATATAGTTACAGATTTATAGATATATATATATTTTACACAGGAAGCGATCCAAATCCAGGAGTTTTTTAACAAAAATAACAGTGTTGATGTTTCTGTAGAGCTGCGTCCTGAGGAAGTGAGGAACTTGGAGGCCAGTGAGGTGAGTTTAGTCGTGGATTTGTTTTCTCTTCTTCCTAAATCTTCTCAGTTTTCCTTAAATCGGCCTCAGTCTTACAAACTTTGAGGACGGATTCAGACCAAACATTAAATATAGTCAGTTTTGTATTTAATCCAAAAGGTCTGATTCAGTTGTATCACATTAAAATAATGCCTGTAATGGGAGTTTGATAATGAATTTGGATTAAAGGGATATTCCAGAGTAAAATTAAGTTCTGGTCAAACCCACCCCTCTAGTTAGTTAAATGTTCTTCCTTGAGCTGCGGCACCCCGCTGTAGTCTGTAATGGACTGGCCTGAGGTCTCTCTACAAACAAGCGTCTGCTGGAAGAGAGTAGGTGAGTTGTGTTTAGTCTCTTTGCTAAAGAAATGAGTCAAAGTTAAAAAGATGTTTGGTGACTAGTACTATGTCTGTGACCCTATATGTACTAACCTCAGTAGATCATGGTGTAGTTCCGTTCAGTAACAGAACCTCATTGGAAAATAAGCTGATTTAACTTTACTGTGCTCTTGTTCAAATATATTAACTCAACAGCACATAAATCCATACCTGTTAACAAAATCATGATTTTATTGATAATTCGGCTCAATAAAAACACCTTTACCTTTTCATTTTACTACAGTAGAAGTTTATTGGCCCAGCTTACAGACTACAGAGGTGGAGAAACGCCCCCGCTTAAGATTGTTTTCTTAGAACAACAAGCGGTCGGCAACATTCATCTCTGGAGGGGGGGGTCTAACTCGGTGTTACGGTGGGTTTGACTCTAAATTAGTTTGACACCAGAATATCTCTTTAATCTAAATACATTATCAAACTTGTGTAAAGCATTTAATTGACTCATGGAGGGAAATTAGAGGAACTTTGTTTCCCTCTGAAATCTCCTGAATGTGAGGGACCTCTGAGGGCTGACAGCAGCAGCTCCTGTAAACCAGGATCTTCTGAGAACATTTCCTCTTTTTTTTTTTTTCCTAATTCCTCTTCAGGTCAGAAGCATCTGTTTTCGAGACTTCAACCAGTCCCTGAAGAAAATAAAGAGCAGCGTCAGCGAGAAGACAATAGAGCTTTACGTAAGCTGGAACCGAGAGTATGGAGACACCACTGCCCTCTGACACACACACACACACACACACACACACACATTTACACGGCTTCTTCTGGAAGCCCACCTTTTCCAGTGTAGCTGGAGTTTATGCAAAAATAAATCCACCGTCAACAAAAAGGAGAGGCCCAAAGGTACGGTGGCTGACAAGGACAAACCACCTGCAACAGCCAGAACAATCCTCATCAGGAGAAACAGCAGAGCTTCAAAACACCCAAGAAACTCCGAGCTGTGAAAAACCTAAAACAGACGCATGAACCGCAAATGAGTCCAAGAAAAAACTCAGACAGAGAGCAGAAAAGACAAAGATGTTTTATTGTCAGATCAGAAGATCAGGAGCGTTTCACCTCCTGCTCTGTCCTCTATCACCGTCTCTGCGTCTGTTCGTCTCGTTTCTCCTCTTGAAGATCGTTCAGGAGGCTGTCGCAGATCTTTGCCCTCATCTAAAGGTGCTTTTATACTTCACCTGTTTGGACTACACACTCCAAAACCAGAACAAACTTACAGCAAGTCCAATTTTACAAAATATCCACACCACTGAGAAGGTCTCCTCTTTAAATCCTGGTCCTCATATGGATGTAAAAACAGACATTTTCTGAATATATCTGCACGGATGTTTCTGCGGAGTCGCCTCCTCTCTCTGTTCTTTCTGGTTTTTCTCAGACTTTCTTCTTGTAGATGATCTGTGTTTGTAGTCAAACTTCAAATAAATGGTTTTGTACTTTATTTCAGTCTTCCATCTTTGTGTGTTCAGACTGATAAACACAACAAATAAGTTATTTTTGGTTTAGTTATTTGAACATTATTAAAAGAAAAGCATCTTGAGCAAAAAGAGTTTAAAAAAAGATCTCAAAACGGCACATGAAGAGAAAATAGTCACATGTCAAATAAGGTACAGACATGTCTCCCTTATATGAACACATACTGTCTGCAGAGCGGTGTGAAAGTCCAAATATCAAATAACAGGAAACAGTTTTTCATGTGAAAGAAGCAGAACAGACATGACCGCGACCCCGCGACGTGAAACAACATGTAGGCGAACACACTCAGAGTCACGTACGTCCGACTTTATTTAGACTCGGCTTAACTCCGGATTCAGCAGAGCTCAGAGGAAAACGCAGCGCCGCAGCCGTCCTGTGAGTGTTCACTTCTTTATTTTCTGCTCACTGTCAAATAAATCTGTTTATTTTATTTTTACAGTTTGTTTGTTAGTTATCAAAGTTACTCGAGATGTTTATTTACATTTTTCTCTGTTTATCTCAGTTTCACTGTAAAAAAAAGTAACAAGCTCAGGTGTCTCACAGTTTAACTCCATCAAGTTACTTTAAAAAGACTTAATTTTGGTCCACAGGTCTCAGTTTTACTGTAAATAAGTAGGTCACATGTGTAATATGAGTCTCAGTTTACCTGTACACAGCTCACTGTTCATTTATAATGGCTAAGTTTCACTGTTAATGGAAAATTAAACAGATGCTTCACTCTGGCGAACTGCTATCATAATAAAGAAGGTCTCAGTTTTACTGTAAATGAGTAAGTCACATGTCTAAGATGAGTCTCAGTTTACCTGTACATAGTTGAGGTTTCAGTCCAGCTCACTGTTCACCTGTAACTGCTGAGTCTCAGTTTTACTGTTAATGGTAAATTAAGCAGATGCTTCACTCTGGCCTACTGCTAACCTAATCAAGTAGGTCTCAGTTTTACTGTTAAGGGTCAGTTTAACGGAGGTTCCGCTCTGATTTATTTAAAGGAGGTCCGAGTCGTCATTTCTGATGAATTCCAAACTCCCTTCAGTGACTCAGCAGATTAAAGTTGAGAACTTCAACAGAACATCAGTTCAGGAATTCAGCGCATCTAAAAGTCTGATTATCGTCCTGCTGAGTTTCTCTGTCACACACAACCGGCACAAAATGGCCGACAGGAAATAACCAAATGTTATACGACCTTTCATAGAGCCATGACGACCAAAATGGACCTCGTCGACATCCTGGATGAGATGAGCGATGAAGATTTTGAGCGTTTTAAGTGGTTCCTGGAGGAAACTCACATCCCGAAGCACAAACTGCAGAGCGCCAATCGAACCGCCGCCATTGACCTGTTGGTCGGGAGGCTGACGATGGACAAGGTGACGGCGGTGGTCAGGAAGGCTCTGATGAATGTTCAGAGGAACGACCTGGCGATGAGACTGAAGCGTCCAGGTTGGTCTGTGTGTGGTCAGTGTTCCAGGACCTGAAACCGTTTATTCATTTCAAAGAATAAAATCACAGCATATGAAAGGAAAATACGGTGGCCCTGAAGGTCAACGGCAACAAAAGAATATTTAAATGAACATCAAATAGAAACATTTCACAAAATGAGAGAAGATTTCTCAGAACACAAATTAGTTTTAACTAAAAAAAAAATTGAGTTCAACAAATTTTTATTGTAAAAAAACAAAAATTTAAACCAAAATAATTTTGAAACAAATGAATCTTCTTTATTTTATTCATCTTTTATTTAAGGATTTTGTGACATATTTTTTCCAGTTAATGAGAATTTTTCATGTTCAGGCAGATATCTTTTTTAGTTCCCTTCTACAGTATCTGTGTCATTGACCTTCAGGGCCACCGTAAAAAAGTGCTTAAAAGAGCTTTGAAATGAGAAAATAATCCTCTGCGCTCTGACCATGACACTCTGAGGTGATTTTATTTAAAAAAAAAAAGATCTTTTAAATTTTTTTTGTTGTCATTTTTGCAGGAAAGGTGTGAAAACGATGTTTGTACGGAGGCCTTGGATGGGAGACAGATCTACAGAGATCCTAAGAATGTGATTTTGACTTTGTCATCTGTGTGTGGTCGAGTAGTTTTGATGTTGTGACACGTTTAAGTTTGAATCCATTTTAGTTTAATTCTCATTCAGTTTGCAAGAAGTGAATATTTTCTGAAGTTGTTATTGATGAGATTGGAGGAGCGTCTTTCAGAGCTTTTCATGAGTCCAAAAATAAAGATGAGGACATGATGTGTCTCGACTCTGATGTCTTTTTTAACAACGCTTAGTCCAAATGTCACTGTTGAGTAAAAGTCAAATAGAGTTCCTGTCAAATAAGAAAAAGTAGATAAACTCGTGAGGTTTATGTCAGCCGCTCTGTCCTGTGGAGTGCCTCAGGGTTCTGTGTTGGGGCCACTTAGACCATGTTATTAATCAGTTTCATGATATCTCTCACTGCTGCTACGCTGATGACATTCAGTGATATGTTTCTCATAAACCAGCTAATATACAGAAAATCACCAACTTCCTGACTTGTTCGTCTTCCACTGAGGACGAATGAAAACTTCAGATAAACACTGAGAGGCTCCTGTGTTCGCCATGAGAATGACAACACAGTCAAATCAATTTACAGTGTCAAAGAGGAACTCTAAAATAAATCATGAATTATTTACAAATATAAAATATATGTAAAAATTTACAAATACATATGAATTATTAAAAAATAAATAATATAATAATATATATTTAATCAGAATATATAGAATATGTATTCTATATATGTATGTATACATAATACATTTATATATGTATTTTTAAATGTAAAATGAAAAGAAAAATATGAACAAATGAAAATATAAGAAATAAATATATAACCTCAATAAATAAAGATAAACTGTGTTTGAATTATGGGTTGAAAATATTAAAGATATTCATATAACATGTATAAAAAGTTAAACAAACATAAATTATGTTTTACAACTTATTTAAAAAGATGACTTATTCTATAAAACTTATAATAATATTAAGTATAAAGGTGTGAGGGGGACAAAAAGGACACAGAAACAAAGTTTTTATTTTCTCATTTTATTTCTCTTTGTGATTTTTGAGGCACTTTGACTCGCTCCTTCTGAGTGAACCTCATGTTCTCCTTTTCACGGTCCTGGTGGATTTATCTTCAGTCCTCCTCCTCCTCCACTGTCAACAAAAAGAGGAATTATCAGCCAGAGTTCATTTCATTATTAATGGACTTTGTTCGTTCAGACGCCTGATTCAGACTCAGACCGCCGCCCCCTGAACCTCCAGATTCTCTGATTTTGACCATCTTCGAATCATTCACATAAAAACATAAAACATAAGAACACACGAACATCTGAGGATGAGGGTAACCACTTTGGACTGAGAGGATCATCTCCGCATGCAGGAGGAGGAGCACAGCTTTTCTCTGGTTCATGAACATTCACAAAAACATGCCTACAGGAGGTCAGGGCAGGGGGAGCAGCAGCAAAGACCCCTGAGCTCGACTATAACAGGTCCCTCCCCGTCTACCTCTGAGCTCTTTCAGGAGAGCTGGTCAGACCTGTCAGCGGGTTTGAAGGTCATTGTTGGTCTGGTTTGAAAATAAAACACTGATCATTTGTGACTTCAGACTGACTGACCTTTTTCCTCCAGCTTCATTGCCAGATCGTTCCTCTTTATCATCTGCAAGATATCTGACGCCACCCCAGCCACATGCTCCAGGGTGAAGACCTCGACCATCAGGTCCACGGTCTCACAACGGCTGGCTTTCTTCAGTTTGCTCTTGGCGATGACGTATTCATCCGAGAGTCGGTCGTCTCTCAGATAAAACTTGAAACGATCGAAGTTTTTGTCATCCATCTCGTCCAGGATTTCGAGGAGAGCCCCTTTGACCATCTCAGCTCTCTAGAAGGTGGAGATACAGACAGTTATTGACATGGGATTATCAAACTTACAGCAAACATCTACTTTCTAAACTCGACTGCTAAGCAACATGAAAGTTTTCCTGCGCTTTTTCAGCCCTGACTCTGTAACATGATCAATAATCACTGATCGATCATTGGTTGATTCTGCAGATGAGATGTTTACTCACTGGATCGGCCGCTGTGTTTCCTCTGAGGTCGGGTTGTTCTGGCTGCAGACGGAGTTCAGTCTCAGTCTTTATGAAGTTAAACATACGTGACCGTCTGTGCGTGCTCGTGGTCAGAGGACGTGGACACGTCTGTTCTGCTACTTTCATATGTAAAAAAAAAAAAAACAGGTTTCCTCTTTGCAGAGATAAAAATGTCGTGCAGAGTTCTCCAGGCGTCATCCTGGGGCCTCTTCTGTTCAAGGTCACGATGCTTTCACTGATTCAAGGTATGAAAAAAGCAGTTCAGGCTGTCGTCACGTCTGTTCAGCCGCTTCAACGTGATCAAATTCTGCCTTAAAATGAGTGTTTTTAGAGTTTATTAGAGTTTTCTTAACACACACACACACACACACACACACACACACACACACACACACACACACAGAATATCACACTGAAAAGTCTGGACTGTTACAGATGATCCAGACGTCTTTTTAAGAAGCTTAAAGGAAGAATCATCATTTGTGAGTTTTCTGAGTGTCTGTGACGTGGATCAGCGGTCTCGTTCGGTCATGTGACCGGCTGAGAGGTTCTTTTTTCTCACGCTGAACTGAACTTTTGGTGTTCAGTGGGAAAAAAAACAAGTTTCTCAGATTTTCTTGAAAAAGTTTCCTCATTTTTCTTTTTCCCCGTCAAACAGAAACAGGAATAGTTCCTTTTTGTAGTTCCTGTTAAAGGGCCACATGTGGCTGACTCAAGCAACTTTACTTTATATCTAAATAAATAAATATATTTATCTAACGAACAATACTCACAAAATATTTTTAAAAATGCAAAAAAATATCCTGTCTCTGTGTGTTCAAACATTTTCTTCACAAAGCAAAGAATTCTATCAAACGAAACTTTTAAAAACTACAAAAATGTTTTAATTCAACATTTTTTTAAAATAGGAAAATGTATGAAAATGAAAAATATTTGACTAAATGCAAAAATAATTCTGACCTTTTTCTCCGTAGATCACCTTCTCCAGGTCGAAGGGGCGGTCCTGCCTCAAGTGGAGGAGTTCAAGTATCGACCAGCAACAAAAAGCTCCTTTCACACCGGGAGCATTTTTTTCGTGCGATTATTTCAGACGTTGACATTTTTTCCAACATGTATCCTGTCAATACAAGCGTTCACATCAGCGACATTTTCCCGTCCTGCGATATTGTGGCGTTTATGTTTTTCGGATCACGGTCGATTTTTCTAAAGTTTCTCATACTGTGTGTCGACTTCTGACCAATCAGATTCACCGGTATATCCAACATGGCCGACCGGCTGATTGTTTACATGTCGGAGAACAGAGTGATTTTTGATAAAAGACACAAACATTACAAAGATAACGACCTGAAGGACGACTTGTGGAGAGTCATAGTGTCGGATTTCTCCGATGACGATGGTTTGTGAGCTTTAACAGTTTGATAAACGTCTTTGTTTTAACTTTCATCTGCGCTAACTTAAGCTGACGGTTGTTACTATAGTTTCATGTGTTTATCTTATTGCCTCTGATTGGCTATAAGTGCTGACCGTTTGGCTCGAGCGTGTGATGACGTTTCCAGCTTTTCTAGCCAATCAGAGGCAAAGGAGGCGGGACTTTCCCCCATGATGCCTCTTTTTTCCCCGGAAAGTCGCAAAATCACATCGGGCTTGATGTGTACAGTCAGGCGCGTCAAAATTCACCTCTGGATATTTCGTAGTTTCTTGTTCTATATTCGCGTTGGTCCCGGTGTGTGAGGACCTTTAAGAAAATAAAGACGTGGTAACCGTCCCCAGTCTCCCCTACAAAACGCTGTCTCTATGTTGTAGTTCGGTGCGCTAGGTGGGTCTGTGATATTAGCATCCATACCTCTGCTCTGGTTGATCCTGGATCTGTGTTCCTCCTCCTCCTCCTCCTCCTCCTCCTCCCCTCATCCATCCATCCAGCCCCGCCCCGCGCTCTCTCGCTCTCGCAGCCGCTCCTGAGGATCACCCGCCGGGATCAGACTCGGGAGAGGCGACGATGGCGGCGGCAGCAGCTGACAGAGGTGTCCGGGGGAGCGCTCTCCCTCCGGACCCGGACACCGCCGCAGGCTCCGGGGCTGCGGGGGAGCAGGACGGCCGCGTCCCGGTGCCGATGAACTTGTTTGCGACCTGGGAGATCGACCGGTCCTCCCCGAGCTGCGTGCCCAGGTAAGAGGATTAATGTCCGGGGAGAGGAGTCAGAGGAGCTGCCCACTGCGATCACGGACCTCCACCGTCAAACATCCCGAAATTCATTTTTTATTTCCGTGACATGATGAGGGAGAGCAGCGTGACTGTTACATCACCCAGCCTGAACTACGATGGTTATTATTATTATTATAGTTTTATTTATCATCCATGTCCTTCTGTGTTTCTGTGATCAGCCTGGTTACAGATTAAAAACAGTCAGATCAGTCTGGAGGGTCTGGGGGTTTGGGGGCAACAGGATAAATGAGCAAAAATCAGAGTGAGCAGGATTTTATCATCCATTTTACTCAGCTGTAGTCAGCTACTTCTACTACTATCTACTACTGACTTACTACTAGTCAGCCCCATGAAAACTCATCACAACCATCAGCTCTAGTCTATATATATTCTTGTATTTTTCATGAGTCTGGGGGTCAAAAGGTCTTGGACCACGTCTGGATTAATACTGGAGTCTGTTTGGGTCCTGGATGTTTGTGTAAATGTGAAAACACAGAATCATTTCCCCCTTTATTCTACAGCCGTGTTCAGATCAAACAGTTCAGTCTAGTTTGGTACAAATTTATGTTGCAGCCAAAAGTTGGGAAGTGACCGAGATAACAGATCCATACTGGCCATTGATTGGTTGATTCATCACGTTTACATCCATAGTTCAATGCTCAGTTAAGCGATTTAACTGGACTGTTGTCCTTTCCCAGTCTGCTGGCACCAGGCAAGAATCTGCTGACTGTAGTGTGTCCTTCGCCACACCAGGGCGACGTTCACCCTGCAGGTCAATTCTGATGTTTTAACCATCTGTGACTCATATCTGATGTTTTCATCTAAGTGTGAACAGGTCAGTTCTGATTGGTTCTGATCCGACCCAGGCCTCTTCTGTATGTGGATATAAATCAGATATGTATCTGATGTGACTGCAGTGTGGACGCTCAGGTCGCGTTCATCCGACCTTTACGTCATCAATATGAGACAAACGTCACCATT
Source organism: Xyrichtys novacula (assembly GCA_962446985.1). Classification (NCBI taxonomy): domain Eukaryota; kingdom Metazoa; phylum Chordata; class Actinopteri; order Labriformes; family Labridae; genus Xyrichtys; species Xyrichtys novacula. Next base: position 38,839,977 of record OY660866.1, read on the forward strand.
GTTCGACGACACAAACAGGCGCAAAAAGCAGTTTGTGTTTTGTTGCATGTGGGTCACTTCACAGATGCATTCGTTGTTGTAACGTGAACAACCGCACAAAAAGATCGGATTGAACAAAAATTCCGAACTGTGCATCAGAACCTGCAGTGTGAACGTCGCCTCGGTGGCGATATGCCTCCTTCCGCCTCGTGACTATCGTGCCGTCTCCTGGTTAACCAGTACATTACATGCCAAAACAATCGACACACCAAACAATGCAAACACCAATAAAGGTTATAAGTTTGTTATTGTTTGTAGCACAAGCTAACATTAACGAAGTAATATTAATCAAAGCTAACATTCTGTATGTACGATGGAGTTATGTAAGATTTCTTTAGTCGTTTTCTTACTAGAATAAATTCGCCGTGTTAAAGTCATAAAGTTATCGTGGATGACTCCTTTCTGGGATTCTCTTTTTACATTTATTTTTAATGATTTTTAACGACACAGTTTCTGACTATCAGAGTTGATTTGATTCATTTGTGGGTTCGAGCTGCTTTTAGTTTTAATTTTTCTAATTTTGACATCAAACGGAAAGGAAAAGCAACATTCAAACATTTAAACGCTAGTCAGCATGTGTCGCTGATGTGAAGACAGATGAACTACGACTCCCATGATGCTTAGAGAGCGCAGCCAGCACTGTAATCTGACCTCCACTTCACGTGAATTAGCAGCTTCATTACTCTGCAGTGGGATTAAGAGCACAGACACTAACCCAGACATGACGTCACTGATGACGCCACAACACAGCAGCCAATCAGAACACGACATTAACAGTGACCACATTCAATAAAAGGCTAAATGACATGAACGTGGACCATCATCATTAAAAAAATGAAGAAAATAAAAAACATCTTTTCCCTCTGACCTCCCCACCTGTCTGCTACCATGGAGATTATTCAACCATGTGGGGGTTAAGGAGCTCGTCCAATCAGAGTTAATCTTCTTAATGACTCAGTAAACACTACACAACCTGTTTGAGCCCACAGAGATCACAGCGGGGTGAGAAATCCATTAAGAGTGAAGCATCCAAATGTTTTATATATATCTCTTATTCTTGATCATTTCAATGTTTTTATTACTTTGAGCACAAACGTTCCACATGGATCCAGTTTACAACCACAGCAGTTAATCTAGTCTCACTCCATTTATTATTATTATTATTATTATTATTATTGTTATTACCTTATATTCAGACCTTTGATATAGTCGGCTTTTAATCAATATTTCAAAAACTTTTGCTTTTTGGTGAACCTGTTTTACTACCTGTTTTAAATTATCTTGTATTTAAAATCTAACTACAATTTATCTACCACAATTGATGCAGCTAAATATTGTAATTAAGTAATAACATATTATTATTATTATTATTTTTATTATTTTTTTTATTATTATTATTATTATTATTATTATTATTATTATTATTATAGCAGTGAAGTTAATTGTTGAGAAAAACTCCCAGAATGCTGTCCGACTTCTGCGTTCCCCTGCTGGCCTCGCTCAGGTGAGGAGCGGGCATTAGCAGGTATTAAGGTTAGTGTTAGCCTCGCTCTTGGCTGACAGGAAGTTAAAATGGATGAGTCACAGCGTGATCCTTCAATAATGAGATCTCTGGAGGGACAGGTCACCAGTCTGAGAACTCGCTGGTGTGAAGTCATGTGACTCTGAGAAAAGGATTTATCAGGTGGGAGCAGAGAGACCGATCGTCTGTGATTTCTGACTTTTCTTGAAAGTAACGGCAGCAGGTCAAAGTTTTCTCAAGGTGTCACTAAAGGTGACATAATTTTAAAGAAAGAAAGAAAACAACAACAAATAACTTTCAGATTTTATCACTGTCTTTCGTATTCCCTTTGTAAGGGAAGCTGTGAATTCCTGAAAGAAGACAAGGCCTAAAACAGTCTGAGTCTATTCTAGTCTGAGCCTATAACAGTCTGAGCCTAAAACAGTCTGGGCAATGATGGTTCTGATCTGGGCCTAAAACAGTCCGAGCCTAAAACAGTCTGAGCCTATACTAGTCTAAGTCTATACTAGTCTGAGTCTATAACAGTCTGAGCCTAAAACAGTCTGAGTCTATTCTAGTCCGAGCCTAAAACAGTCTGAGTCTATACTAGTCTGAGTCTATACTAGTCTGAGCCTAAAACAGTCTGAGTCTATACTAGTCTAAGTCTATACTAGTCTGAGCCTATAACAGTCCGAGCCTAAAACAGTCTGAGCCTATACTAGTCTGAGCCTATAACAGTCCGAGCCTAAAACAGTCTGAGTCTATACTAGTCTGAGTCTATACTAGTCTGAGCCTAAAACAGTCTGAGTCTATACTAGTCTGAGCCTATAACAGTCCGAGCCTAAAACAGTCTGAGCCTATACTAGTCTGAGTCTATAACGGTCTGAGCCCAAAACAGTCTGAGTCTATAGTAGTCTAAGTCTATTCTAGTCTGAGCCTATAACAGTCTGAGCCTATAACAGTCTGAGTCTATACTAGTCTGAGTCTATACTAGTCTAAGTCTATAACAGTCTGAGTCTATACTAGTCTGAGTCTATACTAGTCTGAGTCTATACTAGTCTGAGTCTATACTAGTCTGAGTCTATACTAGTCTGAGTCTATACTAGTCTGAGTCTATACTAGTCTGAGCCTATAACAGTCTGAGTCTATACTAGTCTAAGTCTATACTAGTCTGAGTCTATACTAGTCTGAGTCTATATTAGTCTGAGTCTATACTAGTCTAAGTCTATACTAGTCTGAGTCTATACTAGTCTAAGTCTATCCTAGTCTGAGTCTATACTAGTCTGAGGTTGTTCACTTTTTGGACCCTGACTTTCAAATTAAAGGACAGAGGCCTGAACACTGGAGGCTCCACCTGTGGAGACCTACTGAACCTCCAGCTCGTCTGAATGTTCTCACACTCTGTGACCTTCAGTCGTGTCAGTCCATCAAGATCTCTGATGGTCAGAAGAAGGACTTCAGTCCTGTCCTCGGTTTGTTAAAAAGACTCTCAGGTCCTCCGATCAAAGATCCAGAGTTCCCACAGTCGGGTGTGTTTTCTGTTTTCTGTCTCCAGGCTGTGCAGTCTGACTCTGAAGAGGCTGATGGTTCTGAGGGAGCTCGATCGAGAGCTCAGCTCTGTCGTCATCGCTGTGAAGATCCAGGTGAGGACCTTTTCTCACCTGTCTGTCAAACACTGAGCAGACTGTCTGTTTGATCCGGTTCCTGCTGTCCTCCTTTCAGACAGACCTAAAGCTTATCTAACACCTCAGACAGCATGACTGTGATCTGATCTGATGTGTGTTTGTCTCGGCGTCTCTCAGGGCTCCAAGCGGACTCTGAGATCGAATGAGTACCTCCTTCCTCCGGACGGTCTGATGGAGACAGACCTGGAACTCACCTTCTCCCTGCAGGTCTCACAGATGAAATTCACTCTTTACAAAATCCTCTCTCGTGTCCATCAGTCGTCCGCTCTGCACGTCATCAGCAGGACTCCATCATGTCCTCATTGAAGCCGATGTTGGTCTCTGTCTTGTCTTCTAGTACCCTCACTTCTTGAAGAGGGACGTCAACTGTCTTCACGTGATGCTGCAGAGGAGGAAGAGGTACAAGAACAGAACCATCCTGGGCTACAAGACGCTGGCGGTGGGAGTCATCAACATGGCCGAGGTATGTGTGGATCAGCAGAGTCTCAGCTGTCTCTGTGAAGTCTCAGTTTCATTGTAAACAGTGAGTAACAAGGCGGCTTCACTGTTGCTAAATGAAGCTGTATAAACCTGGTGGGTCCCAGTTTCACTGTAAATACCAAGTTACGCAGAATCTTCAGAGGGATCGAATGGGTCCAGGTTTCTTTGTAAATATCAGTTTACTCCGAGGTTTCACCCTACCTCCCAATTCTTCTGTCTGTGGTGAGTCTCAGTTTCATTGTAAACAGTGAGTAACAAGGCGGCTTTACTCTAGCCAAATGAAGCTGTATAAACCTGATGAGTCCCAGTTTCACTGTAAAGAGTAAGACAAACAGACTTGAGTCTGGTGTGGTACAAAACTTGATATTTAGGTTTCACTGTTAATTGTCAGCTTCATAGGGGATTCGTTTTGCCCTAAGGTAAACAGTTTGTGAGTCCCAGTTTCACTGTAAATAGTAAGTTTGGCAGAATCTTCATGTTTCTTTAACCTAGCAGTCAGATCGATTGGGTCCAGGTTTCTTTGTAAATATCAGTTTCCTCAGATGTTTCACCCTACCTCCTAATCCTTCTGTCTGTGGTGAGTCTCAGTTTCACTGTAAATAGTTCCTCAGCGGCTTCACTCTGGCTTCCTCCAGCAGTATGACCCTGAAACAGAAGCTGATGTTCTGTGATTTCCTCTCATAAACGAGTCTTCAGTTTGCTGAAATAACAACATCATGATTCAGATCAGTCAAAGGTCAAAGGCCAAGCTTTGTGGGCTCTGGGGTCAGGTCTAGAGTCGGCAGATGAGTGTCTCAGTATAGATGTTTGATCTAGAAGACACCATCATGCAGAAATCCTCCTCAGATGACCTGTTGGAGCTGGGCTGTCTTTGGTAGATCGTGGTCGTCTCGCTCAGACATGGACAGAATCATTGAGAACAAACTTCTAAACCGTCTCTGTGTGGGTGGATCTGTGGGTGTGTCTGTGTGTCTGTGTGTGTATCTGTGTGTCTGTGTGTGTCCCGTCTCAGGTGCTGCAGCATCCAACAGACAGAGCCCACATCCTTGGTCTCCATAGCAACCTGAAGGATGCCTCGCTGCGCGCGGCAGAGCTGAGCGTCCTCTCTCTCTCTAGCCAGCCTATCGAGCAGGAGGACACAAGCGGTCACCATGGCAACAAGACCAAGGCCTCAGGTAGATGAACAACGAAGATGACCTTCTGTTTGTTTGAGAGCATCAGGTGCTCGTTACACGCTGGCTCCTGATTGGTCCAAAACAAGCACACATGAGCTCCTTGGACATTCGACTTGATGAAAAACAGCGTGTTTGTTCTCGGCTGTTTCCTCCGAACGCCGACACGGGAGACGAGCGAGAGACACAAAACAGCCGCAGAGAGACACAGACACTTTAAACCAACGTGGCTCTGATAATCTGTCTGAGATTATTACCAGGTTTAAGATCGTTTCAGATGAAATCATTGAAGGTTCTTTTGAAGGTCATCAAAAACACACTCAGATAATCCAGAGAGATTTAAAATCAACCTAAAATGATTTAAATTCACACAAAACACTCAGATTATTCCAAACTCCTCTGGATTATTTCAGGTCGATTTAGATTATCTAATTTTTTCAGATAATTTGAGATTAGCTCTGATTATTTTAGGTCATTTCTAGATATTTCTGAGTGTTTCAGATTATTTAAAATCATTTCAGGTTTAAATCAGTTCAGGTTGTTTGGATTAAAACAAACATTTCAGATTATTTCTAATAATTTCAGGGTGTTTTGAGTTATTTGAAGTCATGTCAGTTTTTTAAATTTAATTAGAATAATTCCAGATTATCATAGATTGATTCGCACTGTGTCAGATTATGTTTTTTTTCAGCTAATTCAGATTATGATGGATTATGTCTAATTATTTCAGATCTGATCATATTATTTTAAATCATTTTAGATTTTTAAATGAAGTTATTTCAGTTTTTATGAGGTTCCTTCAGATTATTTCAGATTATTTTCTCTTTAATTTAGTTTTAGATGAATTTATGTTGAGTTTTGATGGTTAACATCAGCAGCCGTTCATTATTGACCACAGTTCATGTGTCGTGTGTCTTTATCAGATCGCTCACATGACATGGAAAACTACTCAGAGGACGATGACGACAGCTTCTCGTCTGAGCAGGAGGGAAGTGACGACGCCGTCCAGCCTCAGGTGATTGATCAGCTGACTTCACACACCTTAATACAGTATCAGATCATGATCTCTATGACGTCCTCGTCCCTTTAGGACAGAGAAATCCACTCATTCTTTCACACTCAGGAACTTTAGTCTGAAACTGTTGACCTGTTCGCTCACGCAGTCTCTCACTGAGTCCTGACCCTCCTCCATTTTTCCTTCTGAGAGACTCCGCCCCTCTTAACTTCTGTCTTAGACCTCATCGAGTTACTGACCTGTTGGACATTCACCTGGTTAATTGGAGATGTTCCCACAGCTGTTACTCAGTTATTCACCTGTCTGGTTGTTCCTCTAACATCTTTTTTAAAGGTCTTCTTCTTTTCCAGGACATCTATGATGATGACGAAGATGTCCAGAGGAAGACGAAGAAGTTTCACAGGAAAATGATCCGAGCCACCTCTCTGACCCAGGTGAGCGGTTTTCCCATCAGCCTTTGTTCTATGGGTCGTCTCCTGTATTTGTCAGGACAGATGTTGTTTTTAGTCTCCTGAGGTCAAACACTGAGGGTCAACGCTGAATTCATTCTGATTGATTGAATTTATTTGTTTTGAACATGTTTCCAAAGAAATAAAATAAATAGAAAGATGCCAATAAATGAAGTAATGATCCACCGTCAGTGTTTGAATAATAACTTTAATGTGGAGAGACGATGTTTTTGTGACTCTCTCACTTGTTTTCTCTTTTTGCAGCAGCCGAACTTCAAACAGAAGTTTGTCGCTCTGCTGAGAAGATTTAAAGTCACCGATGAGGTTTGTACTCAGCCTTCAATTCCCAGCAATGTGTCAGAGTCTAAACCTGCATTCTCTCTAAAGTCCAGCAGGGGGCAGCTGTCAGCTGGCTGAAGTCAAAAGTATAGGGTAGCTTTAACTGTTTCCAGTGTCACGACTGACAGCCTGATCACACTGAAGAGCTTCTCTGTCGCCACCTGCTGGTGATTTTGTGTCCTCCAGGTCCTGGACTCGGAGCAGGTGGGTCAGAGTCAGGAGGTGGAGGAGGACCTGGATCTCCTCTATGACAGTCTGGAGGTTTACAACCAGAGCGACAGCGGCCCTGAGCTGGACGATAACGACAGCATCGTGAGCACGCCCAAACCCAAACTCAGGTCGGACATACACACACACACACACACACACACACACATGTTACCACAGTCTAGAATATACAGGAAAAGTGTCTCTAATTGACCAAAACTTAAAGGAAATATTTACGATAAAATAGAAAGTTTCTAATTATTGAGAAAAAAGTCGTAAATTTGATCAGATAAAATCGTAAATTTGCAATAAAAAAATTAAATTTACATCTATTGTAATTTTCAGACATTTAAGTTTGTATTTTAATGCACAAAAAGATGTTTTATTTTACGGTTTAGTCGATTTTTTTTAAATGTTCATATTAAAAAGAAAAAAAAATATATTTTACAAAAAAAGGATAAAAGTTGTAAATGTAAGAAATTAAACCGTCAATAAATGACGTGAAAGTGGTAAATTTACACAAACAACAACAACATTATCACAAGAACAAAGTTTCAAATTTATTCATAAAATGTGTAAATGTGTTTTTAATTTTATAGATTCATCACAAATAGAAGTTAAAATATCTGATATATCAGAGAAAAAGGATCAAATTTCAAGAAATACAAAGTTCAATAAGGGACCAAAGACGTTCGTTTATGACAATCAAGTTTTAAATTTAATATCTGAAGTTGTTTATTTTTGGAAAAACTGACAAACTTTGAGGAAAAGTGATTCTAACAGGAAAAAGGTGTTAAAGGAAAGTTTGAGCAGAAATGAGATTGAAGTCGTTGCTGAACTAACATGTGGAGTTCTCAGAGGACGACACTCTGAACATTCTGAGTCTTTTCTCAAAAACACATTTATTCTCCTTATTCTCATAAACCCGTTCTTTGTCTAACTCTTCTCTTGAAATCGTTTCTGTCTCCATAAAGCGGCTCCTCCGCTCTTCGCCCTGAAATGAAGGTTTTTTTGGTTGATTTCAGATGAAGTTCTGGTGTGAAAAGCCGCTCTTGTCCCGGTTGTAACTGTGAAGTCTCTCGTCTCTGTGCTGTGAATCTTTCTTCAGGCCGTTCTTCGAGGAGAGCTCTCAGACTGAGACCAGGAGTGACAACAGTCAGAACCAGCAGAGGGAACAAAACGCCGCTGTGAGTAAAACCGCCGAACGCTCCGAATCTGTGCGACTGAAAACAGACGAGACCGAACAGGAGGACAGCAGAAACAACATGACAGGAGGAAGAAAATCTGTCCAGGACTCATATTTATAACTGATGTCGGAGGCATGGAGAGATGTGTCTGCTGTCTCACTCTGCTGCCCTCTAGAGGCCACTCTTTCTAACGGCGTCTCTCTGTTTGGACTCTCAGGCTGCAGAGCTGCTGTCTCCTGGAGGTCAGGGGCCTCATTTCCCCGAGGAGTCCAGAGGAGACGAGGCCGGCCCCGGGGTGAGACTGAAAACTCACCTTCAAACGGTCTTCAGATGTTTCTGGAGTCTCCAAATAAAGACTCTTCATTTTTCTCTCCGCAGGAAGTGGAGGAGGATGTTGCCATGGGAGCAGATGCAGGACCAGCTGCCAAACTCTGCAAAACAGAGTCTCAAACACACATTTCACCCAGGTACACACACACACACACACACACACACACACACACACACACACACACACACACACATATTTCACCCAGGTACACACACACACACACACACACACACACACACATACATACACACACACACACACACACAGTCACCTGAGTGCAGCGTTGGACAGGGAGTCAGCTGTCTGTCTGTCTGTCTGTCTGTCTGTGTGTCCCTCTGCAGTAAGACAGGTAGTCAGCTGTCCCGCCATCACTGGAGCGGCTCCATGAAGGACAGACAGAACTCCAGAGGGACAGACCGGACCAGCAGTGTGGAGAGTGAGACGTCTTATGACTACAGGATACCTCCTCCACAGGTGAGTGAGACAGACACGGGAGTTCCTCAGTCAGAGGAGGAACATCCAAACACCTGGTCCTGGTCCTGGTCCTGGTCCCGGTCCTGGTTTAGGTTCAGGTGTCTGATGTGTGTTTGTGATTCATCAGGTTGCGAGGAAGTCTGTCCTGGATCAGCTGAACCACATCCTGTTCTCTGACGATCAGATCCCTGATTCCATCATCCTGATCAACACCACAGACTGGCAGGGACAGGTCTTCATAAACTTTATTATATTATATACTTTATTATTTATAAACTGATCATTTTGATGATCTCATCGTTCATATCATCAGTGTTATTGTTAATAATTTACCCTCCCCCTCCCTCACCTCGGGTCTCTCTCTCTCTCTCTCTCTTCAGTACCTGTCGGAGCTTCTGTTCGATCAGCCAATCGTGTGCACCATCTCATCAGCTGACGTCCAGGTGGCCTTCAGCGCCATCCTGAGCCGGATTCAGAGATTGTAAGAGTCATGTGATCAGTTCTTTACCTCATCAGTGTGTGTAGCAGATACACGTCTCCCTGCTGCAGACGGGAGTCACTCTGTATTTACTGTAACCATGGAAACAGATGGAGGCCATATTGATTTAACATCCTTTAATATTCCTGATGACACTGAGCATGCTCAGTTTGACTCAGTTTTTTTTCTTTACCAAAGTAAGAAGACGCTGCAGCGTAATTCAAACTCATCTCAGACTGAACATGTAGTAAAATAGTTTTTGTTTTCATGTCGCAGTCAGACCTGAAATATTCTGAATTTAGACTTTTGGAAAATGAGCGTGTTGTTATGTCAGTGATGATAAAACAGTCCACTCTGTGCATCGTCTTTAAATCACAGAGAAATGTTGTTTTATGTCTCTGCTGTGCTGAAGGCTGGATATGTAAAGAACTGAAAATACTGTAAAACTGAGACTCTTAGAAGACTGCTTTGGCAGATTTGAGAGTCAGACTCGTTGAGGACATATATAGTAAAACTGAGACTTATAAAGAATGATACAGTAAAACTGAGACTCATTAAAGACAGATACAGTGAAACTGAGACTCAGTAAGAGAGAGAGACAGTAAAACTGAGACTTTTAAAAGACAAATACAGTGAGGCTGACACTTATTAAAGACAGTAACGTTAAAACTGAGACATATCAAAAACAGATACAGTGAAACTGAGACTCTGTGGAGACAGATAAAGCAGATTTCAGACTCAGTGTAGAAAAAACTGTTAAACCCAGACATGTTGGAGACAGATACAGTAAAACTGGGACTTAGAGATAGATTCAGAGGAACTGAGATGAAGTGAATCAAAAACCCCAGATTCTACACTTAATGTAGAAATAACAGTAAACAGATGTGTTAGAGAGAGCTACAGCGAAACTGAGACTCCTGTAGAAACATGAACACCTGCTCCTCAGCTGAAACAGACGGCTGTCAGACCCGGTTCATAGAGGAGGAGCTGATGGAGGGCGGAGTTAGTTTGACTGAAGGCTCAGTCATCTCACTCATCCATTTCATGTTCCCTCTAGCTGTAACTGTAACTCCCAGACCCCGCCCACAGTGAAGGTGGCGGTGGGCGGGGATCAGAGCTACCTCAGCACCGCCCTCTGCTGCTTCGTCGAGCAGCTGGCCAGCAAGACACCTGATTGGCTGAACTACCTCCGCTTCCTCATCATTCCAGTTGGTAAGCACACACTCAAACGCACACGCTTACACGACCCATCCACAGAGCTGAACGTGAACCTTCCCATGATGCTCTTGTTCTTATGACCTCACCAGGAGTCCACCCTCTTGCCAAGTACCTGGCTGCCCTGGATAACAGATTCAACAGCCTGTTCATGGACGCCGGCTGGAGGGAACTATTCGCACGGGTGGAGCCGCCTCCTCTCGGTACTTTCACCCCCTGAAGTTAGACGGATAACAGAACAAACGTAGAAACTCTGTGACGTGTTCTTGTGTGTCGGTGTTTCCATCAGACCCGGTTGGTGTTGCGGGTCGAGTGTCTCAGTACCTGAGTGGAGCGGCTGTTTCCCACCTGTGCCCAATCTCAGAGGCCATGCTCACCTGCAAACACAAGAGGTGATTCACTTGTGCGAGTGATTTTATCCGACGCAGCATTACTCTTCAGTTTTTGAGGTTTATTATCTCCTCTTCCTCTCCCCTGACGTTTGTCTAAAAGGTCCGATCACCTTTCCTCCTCACACAGGACTCACTTTCTGCCTCTGATATCTTAGTAATGTTTCATCTGTACTAACGATCCTGACAGCAGCTGATCGTGGTGCTTTTGTAGGAAACAAGTAGGAGGTTTTTTTCCGGTTATATAACTCTTTGAATCACACCTGAGCTGTCACATGTTCTCCTCCGCTGCTCTTTGAGTCCAACAAAACTCTGATTTTATTTTCCAGCCCTGACGACGACTCCTGTCAGAAGTTTGTTCCTTTTATCGGGGTAAGAAATCCTGTCAGCTACTGAATTAACTCCTTCAGCGAATGTGACGCTTCGTAAGAGTCGAGAAAAAAACATGTTTGTGACGATTTCAGGAGTTCATTGAAAATAAAGTAACAAAACATCTATAAATGTGTTGAATTCTGCTTCAAGTTCAGACATTTTAACATGGGGCTCTATGGAGACTGACTCACCTTAGGAAACAGCCTCTAGTGGTCACTACAGGAACTGCAGCAGCGTTTATATGACAGAATAAGAAAACGTCTAATGTTCTTCTGTTTTCAGCTGGTGAAGGTCGGCGTCGTGGAGCAGAACTTCCTGTCAACCTCAGGTAGATCAAACTCACCTGGTACCTGTTAGGCTCCTCCCCTTAACATCTGTTACCTGTTAGGCTCCTCCCCTTAACATATCTAACAGGACACATTATTGCTCTCTGTAGTTGACTCTGATGACATCATACTGGGATCTCCGCCCTCCCAGTCTGGACCAATCAGCATCACCTCCACACCCCCTCCCTCCCCCTCTATCAGGTACTTCCTGTTCACATCGCCCTTCAAAATAAAAGCTGTTCCTCTCTGATAAGAGCGATGACTTTGTTCTTGTTCATCTCTGAGCAGCTGTCCGACGGAGGTGATGGGTCTGCAGGTGGACTACTGGAGCAGTCAAGGAGGAGGAGGAGGTGGAGGAGGTGGAGGAGAGAGGAGGAAGGAGGCGGGGATGAAGAACACTCTGAAGAGTAACTTCAGGGCTCTGCAGGTGTCGAGGATCAGCGGGGGCGAGCTGATGAGCATGACGGTGGTGACCAAAGAGAAGAACAAGAAAGGTGAGGAAGAGGAGGTCTGGAGGAGCGACGATGATGATGATGATGGTGAAGGTGACACTGATGGAGGTGTGCCTGTCAGTTATGTTTCTCAGTAAGAAGACGAAGGAGAAGGAGGCGGAGTCCAGGAGTCAGGTGATCGAAGGAATCAGCCGCCTGATCTGCACCTCCAAACACCAGCACACGCTGAGAGGTACGAGACGCAGACCGTCCTCCTGTTGTAGGCAAGACCGCACCGACAGAGACCGAGACAAGACAGAGACTAGACCGAGACCGAGACAAGACCGAGACCAACACATGACCGAGACCAGAGAGGACAGAGAGGACCGAGACCGAGACAAGACCGAGACATGACCGAGACCGAGACAAGACAGAGACCAAGACCGAGACCAGACAAGACCGGGACCAGAGAGAACCGAGACCAGAGAGGACCGAGACTGAGACAAGACCGATTGAAAATGTCTTCGATTCCAAGACGACACCAAGACCCTCAAAAAATGGCCGATCTGGAGAACTCCAACACTGGACTGTCCTCATGAAGGACCCTGAACCATGACTGTAGAGTTAGTGAGCTCTGATCCTGGGTCGACGGGGCGTTGGCAGCAGAGGTTAAAATCTCTCCAGTTCTCATGCTGTCACACTTTTCAGCCTCCTGGGAAAAACTTCTCCAGGGTGCTGGAAGGAGGATCCAGCAGACGCCCCTCCAGATTCTGGATGGGGCATTGGAGTTCTCCCGTCCAGTCCCCATGTGTGGACTTGGAGAAGGCTTATGATTATAGCTCCTGGGGTCTTGTAGGGGGGCGACACAGTGGTGTAGTGGTTAACACTGTCGCCTCACAGCAAGAAGGTCCTGGGTTTGAATCCGGGTCAGGGTATTTCTGTGTGGAGTTTGCATGTTCTCCCTGTGTCTGTGTGGGTTTACTCCGGGTTCTCCTGTTTCCTCCCACATCCCAAAAACTTGCAGTAGTGCAGTTAGGTTAACTGGCCACTCTCAAATTACCCGTAGGTGTGAATGTGAGCGTGGACGGTTGTTCGTCTCTGTATGTCAGCCCTGAGATGAACTGGCGACTTGTCCAGGGCGTCCCCTGCTTTCACCTGAAGATGCTAACGGGAATAAGTGGTAGAAAATGGATGGAAGGGTCTTGTAGGGTGTCCCTGCAGGAATATAGAGTCTGAACTGTGTCCATGTACTCAGAGGTACAGAGTCAGACAGGTTCTCAGAGCCGTCCTCTCTAATCCTGTTGATAACTTTCACTGAAGGATCTGAAGGTGGTCATCATGAGTCTGTGTGTTCATGGATCTGTGCTGTCTTCAGTCTCTATAGACGGGGTCGAGTGGAACGATGTTAAGTTTTTCCAGCTGGCAGCTCAGTGGCCGACACACGTCAAACACTTCCCTGTGGGGATCTTCAGCTACAACAAACCCTGACCTTTGACCTGAAGGAGGAACGGAAACAAACTCTCTCTGCCTTTTTTCACTCACGTCCTGTTTCTACCATGTACTGTAAGTTACTCTGAATTATTTATATGACTCACCCTGCTGATATTAATGACTGTGAATATTTTATTGTCTGAAGTTATGATGATAATGATCATTTTAATACTCTCTCTCTAAGTCTGTTTCATTGATGTAGACCTGCTGCTGCTGTTGCCATAGCAACAATCCTGTAAGATGTTCCCTGTAAGGTGACCAGATGTGAACCGACTCTAAACTGTTGCTGCGTGTTCACAGATTGACAGATTTGGGGGGATTACATGAAGGTAAAATCAAGAAACTACAAAAGTGAAAACATGAATTTACAGATTTAAACACGAACACAACTTTGAATGAATTATCAGAAAGACAGAAAACATCTGAACTGGAGCTCAAGACTCGTGTGTTGGTCCTCAAACCAGACTGAAGCAGTTGAAAAAGCTGATATAAACATGCCAGACCAGTAGGTGGCGATAGTGTACTATCAGTCTGTCATGTCTGACACCTCAGAGGAACACAGTGTGTGTATGAAGCGTCTTATTGGACAGTAAAAAGTGTTCTTGTGTAAAAGTTTTGTCGTGATTTTGAAGGTGTAAGCCAACAGTAAAAACAACAATAACCTGCTGTCTGTGTTTTTATAACACAGTTAAACCACTGCCACGCACAAGCAGAGGTCAGAGTTCATTCTTCAGAGTCTCAGTAGCTGCTGCTGCTGTCTTCAGTTTTCTATCATGTCTGCAGACGTGTGGACGAGGCGTTAGTGGACGAGGCGTTAGTGGACGAGGCGTTAGTGGACTCTCTCTGATCCATCTGGGGTTGTTTCACAGACGTCTGTTTACCTGCTGCAGGATGAACTCATCCTGTGTAGACAGACATATTTTTGTCACCTGGTCTCTAAAATCTGAAGAAAAGAGCAGCTTAAAGAAAACCCGACATTTCCAAGACCAAGTCTGTCGACCGTGTCGTATCGAGGACTCTGAGACACAGACCAACTCTCCTCCAGCTGCAGGGTCTGCCTACAGACGTGAACTCTCTTGTGTTTAATGTAGTTTGTGTTTGCTGCTCACTGCTGCACATCACTCTGCTCTAACCCTTTATGCACAGTGACCAGTTTGGTAAAATGTGTGTAAAACTTATTGGATGTTGGAATCAATAAACAAAACCTGATAAAACGAAGATCCGCTCTGTTTTCTGTCTTGGTGTAAAATATAAAAACCCGTCATCGTTTTTTCGTCGTCGTCTTCATCCTGGTCCGGGTCACGGGGGCAGCAGCTTCAGGAGGGAAGCCCAGACGGCGAGAGATCTAATCCCTCCACCTGGTCCTGGGCCGACCATGAGGTCTCCTCCCGGTGGGACATGTCTGGAACACCTCTAACGGGAGGCGTCCAGAAGGCGTCCTAACCAGATGAGCAGCGGTTCTCCTCTGAGCTCCTCCCGAGTGTCCGAGCTCCTTACCCTATCTCTAAGGCTGAGCCCGGACACCCTGAGGAGGAAACCCATTTCAGCCGCTTGTATCTGCGATCTTGTTCTTTCGGTCATTACCCAAAGTTCATGACCATAGGTGAGGATCGGCACGTAGATCGACCGGTAAATCCAGAGTCTCTCCTTACGGCTCAGCTCTTTCTTCACCACCACTGATCGGTTAAACGTCCGCATCACTGCTGACGCCGCTCTGATCCGCCTGTCGATCTCCCGCTCCATCCTACCCTCACTCCTGAACAAGATCCTGAGATACTTGAACTCCTCCACCTGAGACAGGACCGCCCCTCCGACCTGGAGAAGGTGATCTACCTTTTTCCAACGGAGGGTATACAACCTCAGCTCCAGAAAAGTTAATATGCTGCATCAAACACACCGTGCAGCAGAGAATTTATGATTATTCATGGAAATGCAATCAGACCCAAAGGCAGAGAAACTACCACGTCTGCAGAGCACATATATGAGATACACAAGAACTCTGATTACATTTCCATGAAGGAATGATCATAAATGTTCCTCCTTGAGCTGCGAAACTCCCCCACAAACAAGCGGCTGCTGGAAGAGAGTAGGTGAGTTGTGTTTAGTCTCTTTGCTAAAGAAATGAGTCAAAGTTAAAAAGATGTTTGGTGTCTAGTACTATGTCTGTGACCCTATATGTCCTGTTGATGAAGTTAGGTGCTGTTCTGAGCATTATTTGTGGCTATAGAGTGGCGTTTTGGTTGGGGGCGTGGCTCTCTGTATTTCTATCCTGCGGTCGTTACTAAAGTTGGTATAACTAGAGAAGGAAGTGGTCGACAACATTCATCTCTGGAGGGGGGGTCTAACTCGGTGTTACGGTGGGTTTGACCCTAAATTAATTTAACGACAGAATATCCCTTTAATGTTGAACAATATCTTCAAGTTAAGGAGCGACAAGAACTTTCAGGGAAGACCTTCAAATTTCAAACCACATTGTACAACAGCATGGCTCTGTAGGAGAAGAGTCCTGCTGAGAAACTGGACTGATGCGGTCCTGACTTGTAGGAAACATTTGGAGCATCATGACACCAAAAATAGGACCAAGGAGACCCTGAACTCTCAAAATCCTCAAGAAACTGGTCTCCTGGTTTTTTAATTAAATGTAACTTTGATAATTGGTTGTAGTTTTAACATCTTCAGATGGAAACCGATCGATCAGAGAGGAGGGATGTTCGAACAAACAGTCTGACACACTTCACTCATGGACTTTAATATTTAGAGAAGAGACGCTGCTTCCTGTTTCCATCAAAATGACATCATTCCACATTGTCCAAAGAGCCAATCAGATCACAGAGCATCACGGCGGGTGTCTCTTCTTCCCAGTGTCCTCTAAGGTTGTGCGCTCACACACACACTGACACACAGACATACACAGTATAGATGCTCTGCTGCAGCAGAGTCCAGGACTGAGTTCAGAGTCTTTGAGTTCATGGTCTCAGAACAGCAAAGACCTTCAGTGGGTTAAAACACTAAATAAACGATATTTCAAACGAAGTGCAGATACTCATTCAGGTGAAACTCCTGCTCCGTTCAGGGTTCAGAGGTCACGGTCCTCCTCCTGAATGTTCGCTGACAAAGTTACAAAGGTAAAGGTACACCTGAAGGAACTGTGGTGGATGTCCGTAAATGACCGGGAGGTCTGAGAGGATGAAGAGGGTCCAGTCTTGAGGTCACCCAACAGCCAGACAAGATGCCAGAGTTTCAAAAATGTTCCCGGTAAATCTTTCGAGGTTTTTCATGACGGTAAAGACGACATGGATCTACCAGAAACCCGTTAGAAGTGAATCAGAGATCCTGTGAAGTTAATGAACCACCCAAACCCAAAACAGCTGATCGGTGAACCGATCCGATGATCCAAACACTGTTGAGTCTGTCTCACAGCTGTAACAGGTCCACCGTACAGGAACCTTCAGAGATGAGAACTTTTATTGTACATCATGTCCAGAAACTCGACTCCCAGACCTCGACAGAACGTTCGATACCTGGAAAACTGAAGCTGGAATCTTTTGAAGTCTGTGGACCACACCTAACTTCTAACAGCTACAGTGAAGTTACCAATGAGACTGTTGACAGAAAAATACTTCAGTCTGTTGGAAGTGAACGACTCATGAGACCATGAACTGCTGCTAACCAAACTTTGAACTACTACATTGACCTCATGATGGGACCCTTTTAGTTCTCTGAAGATCTCGGAGCAGGAACACACCTCTGCTGATGATGGTGTCCTCTGCACCAACGCTTCTTCTGATACAACAGCAGTTCAAGACCTACAGGCGCCGACCTTCTTATATCCTGTTTAATTTGGATGTTTTAAAATCCTGAAAAGTTGACTTTGAACAGCCGGGTCATCTTAGTCTCTGATGGTAAACCCACTAAAATGTGATCCTGAGCTGATACCTGGGTATCTGGGTCAACAACAAAGTTTATTTAATGCAAACATCACTAATCTAGTTCAAAAGCTCAAAGTTCAGGCTCGTCGTTTGTCCTCAGAAATAAATCCTACTTTACTTTCAGAGCTGATAAACTTCCATCTTTGTTTGGAGTTATTTCTTATCCCCGACTCACCGCTGTAATCTTCAGGGTTCGGAGGGTTGGACTGTGTCAGTGACTCCCAGACAACAACACTAGTATAATTTTATTCTTAAACCAACTCCAGTCAAACTACCATCCTGCACAGGTCTGGGGAAAACGACCTTCTCCTATAACACTCCTATCACGCTCTTATTTTGTTGGGTTCCATTTCCTGTGTGGGCTGTTTGCTGTTTCCTTTTTCCCTCACAGCTCTGAGGTCGATCACTCTCACCTGCAGCTGCTCTGTGATAAAGTCGGCTGTAAGACTGTCGACACTCGCCTCAGCGCCAAAGTGTTGTCACTCCCTGCAGTGGACCTACGGCCGTCTTCAGAGCTCTCTAGTTATTCTGGTGGAGGTCTGAAGATGTTTGGTGCTCCTGTTTTTTAATGACCCTTGTTTTTCTTTACTTCTTTTCCGGTGCCTCACTCCTCGCCTCACTCCTCGCCTCACTCCTCCCCACTAACCCAGCTCTCTCTCCAGGAAATCACCCTCACAGCCTTTCACACCCCCCTGGATCGTCTCACGGCTCTTGGACCTTGGATACCTCCCTTCTTTGCACAATTTCTCAAAATAAAATCTGTTAAAAGTTTCAACGATATGGTTTTGCATTCTGGGTTCCGACCACAGACTGTATAAACTATGGACAACTTGGCTCCGCCTCCCGCCTGTTTATGGATTTGAAGCTAAAAAGTTCTCGGCGTTTCCGGGATTTTTCTCCACTTCCTGAAACCAGCGCTGCGCAGGAGCGTTGTCTGACAGTAACTACATGTCAACATCACAACCAGGGGGGAGAAACATTTATATTCTGAGTCATTCATTTATAAAGTTTGTCCACAGCTCCATAAGGAGGCGGGGTTTATGACCTATACTGCAGCCCGTCACCAGAGGGCGCTGTTCTCACAGAGAGGAGGCAGATTCTGTCCATTCTACATACAGTCTATGGTTCCAACACATCAACTCACCACATGAAAAGGATTCAGAGACATTTTCCCTGAACACATTTAAGGAAAACCAGAGACCTGGTGACCGACGCTCAGGTTGTGACCTGGAGTAACTTTGTTCGGACTGTTTCCTTGACCCGGTCTCTCTTTGAAAAGAGATGTTTGTTCTCCATGGATCTTCCTGGTTAAACATTTTAGAAGAATATTTATAACCTCTTCTGAACCCTTAAAAACCTCCTTCAGACCCCAAAAACGACAGGAAGTAAAACATTGAAACCTTACAGAGATATTTCAGTGTTTTTGAAGTGACGTTGTATGAGTTACATGTCATGACTCCATGTGTCGGCCACAGTAGATGTTGGTTCGTTCAGCCCTTCACAGAGAAACGGTCGACTGAGAGACTTGATCCAAGAACTTCTTTTGTGTCCAAGTGTACTACGCTCCACAGAGAAGAAAATCCATTCGCAGTATCTGCAGATGCAAACCAACCTGCACATCCACCGGCCAGCGTACTGGAAGACCGACTGGTGGCATGTAACTCATACTGAAACATGTGTTGAAGGAGGAGAAGAAGGTCCTTTTTTACAGAGAAAACATTAAAGTTATTTACAGTTTGTTTGAATTTTAGGGAAATTAGAAATACCATTAAAAACCCAAGACTGTTATTCATGCTTACGGACCTTTCAGCACATTAAAAATCAGTTGGAACACAAAGATTTCACAAACCCAACAGAGTCCCCCAGAACTTCATCCACTGGTCTGATCTTCTAGACCTCCTCCAAACCTTTAGACAGGAACAGAAATTGAAGAAACCCGCCAGATGAGACAGGAACCTTCTGGAACCTTGAGAAATCCGTCAGAACTGTTTAAAAACCCTGTAGGAACCTTTACGGACCCACTGAACTAAGGCTGGGACCCACTAGAACGAGATCTTTTAGAAGCCCGGTATGTGGCAGTAGGCCTCCAGTGAGGAGAACACAATGTACATCAACCACAGGGTGAAGAACAGGCATGTGGTGAGGATTTTAGGGATTCTGGGTCCACCCAGCTCTCCGCCAATCTCTGGCCTGCGGCGGTAGATCAGGACGGCGATGCAGATGAAGGCAAAGATGGTGAAGAGTGTGACGGAGAAGGCCAGTGTGCCCGGATCCACCTTGAACTGCTGTCCTTTGGACCAGTGGTAGATGGCTGCGATGGACCAGGCCACGCCAATACCCAGAAAGACATTCACAGCGTTACTCCCGGTCACATTGCCGATGGAAGCGTCGGCGTACTGGTCCTGGATGGCTGCCACCTTACTGGCAAAGGTGTCTAGAAGACCAGAACAAGGAACGTTAGAGACACAGACGTTCGGTCTGCTGTAATTCTATGTGACCTGGGTGTAAATGTTTACCCTTCGATCTTCATCTTTGTACCACGAAACATCTCTATCTCTATCTCTGATCTCTACATGTGAAACATCAGTAACTATAGCTTTTCTGTTCAGGAGGAGTTGAGGGACTTGAGTGAAGTTGTCGTACTTGTGGCACTATGATATAGATGGATGAATAAAAATAGTTGCCCCCCCATTTTATTTTTATTTCTAAAGGTAACTTAAAGGTAACTTTCTACAGGAACACTACTGTTATGTCTGCTTGGTTTGAATCCCGCTTAATATGAGTTTCGCCAGCAGAGGGCGCTCTGTATTTCACGCATCAGTAGCTGACGGTAGAAGAAGTCTGGTCAGTACGTGATGAGAGTTGAAACAAGATGCAGCGTGTGCTCCTGTTCACCTGTTTGTAATTGTGTGTTCACAGGTAAGCTGGATGGTAAACAATATATTAATATACAACAACAGTAGTGGTAGATTATAAGTGCCTTAGAATGTCAAGGATGTCGATCTGCAGAACGAGTTCACAAGTTAATGAGTCCGTGAAGGCGACTCGTCACGTTTGTGTATCTAAAATGGCGGACTCGCAGTGCGCGGCGATCGCGGTAATGAACCAGAGAAGTGTTTTATGTTGCATTAGCTCTGATCGGTTAAACTTTCTACTTTAGATGCACATAATCCCTGTGTAAGCATGAGTTAATGGCCAAAACTTATGTCAAGTAGAGTAGATGTGTTATTCCAAGCAGATGCTTGTGTAAACCGAGATACAGAGTGAGGTGAAGAGTTGAATTTAACGTGAGGCTAAGCTAAAGAGTGAACGTGTGGTCTCATATCAATGCTTAGACAGTGATGAGTCTATTTTTGTTAACATGAGTGTGTTTTAGAGTAAAGCTACACTATGTGATGTTTGTGTAGACAGAAAGTGTAGAATAATTTAGGTTTATTAAATAGAGAATAAATAGGACATAAATAGAGTTTAAAAAGACATTTGTTCAGAAGAGATTTAATGTAATACATGCAGTTAATAAAAGGTTAAAAGCAGTGTTTAAAAACAAAGGTTGAAAGCACGATGGAACCTCAATTTGAGTATATTTAGATATTTGTTTATCAAGTTAAATGCGTTATGTGATTTTGGCAGTTCATAGGAAAGGATGTATGTGATTAAAAACTATAAACGTTGAGACAGTCATGTCACATGTCACTTGTAACATTTCAGTTCAGAGTTTACATGTTTTGGTCATTGGAATATAGGGTAGAAGAAGTCTGGTCAGTACGTGATGAGAGTTGAAACAAGATGCAGCGTGTGCTCCTGTTCACCTGTCTGTAATTGTGTGTTCACAGGAGTCCTGTTCAAATAAATGTGTTGCACGGGAGATGAGTTGGCCCATCATTTTCTGCAGTGTAACATACTAATAATCACATGAATATGTGAAGTATCCCCGGTTAGTATCTGACCTGGTACAGAGGTGCCCAAAGCCACAAACACCACAGCGGTGACAGAGTCTTTGAGGCCGATGGTGCAGCCGAAATGAGACGCCAAGTCACCGATCACCGCTGTCAACATGCCGATGACCGAGATCGAGACGCAAAAGCAAGCCCAGCCGTTCCAGTAGTCTGTGGGAGGAACGAAGGCGAACAGGAGCTTCCAGAAGACAGTGAGGAAGTGCATGACGTAGTCGAAACAGGAGGGCATCTTCTCTTCATCACATTCATCATCATCGTCATCACCTGAACAGGAAAGAGAGGAGGGGGGGACAAGAGTTAGTTCTGGTTTGGTGAGTTAGTCCTTAGAAGATTCAAAACTTTTATCCTTTCCCCAGAAAATCCACAAAAACCTAAAACTATCCAAACACAAGCGTCCAGATCTAGTCGAGGTAAAGGTCTTACCGGAGCTGACAGTGATGGCCTCCACAAACTGCTCTCTCCAACTGTTGGTCCCGATCACCAGCGCCAGGTTGGCCTTCTTCAGGAGTTTGTCCACAGTGCTCTGAAGGACATCACACCACAGGAAACAGATGAACCACCGACTCTCCTCTGATATTACCGTCTGTGTTTTGGGTTCTTCGTACAAGAGGACACACCTTAAACTCGTACGACTCCTCGATTACGACCTCCAGTTTGACGTGCTCGCCAAGGGTTGGCCTACCCATCTCTGCAATCCGCCGCTCCTCCTCCTCCTTCTTGGTCAAAACCTCCTCAACCCCATCTTCAGGGGGGAGACAGGAAGACAGGAGAGAGGGGGTTGGACACAAAACATGAGATCTAGATCTTTGGATGAATGATGAACACACTGATGAAGGGATGAATATCAGTCTGAACGGATAGATTGATGAATGGGTGGATGAGGTTATTGATGAGGTTATTGATCACTTGAACTTATTAAATCTGGAATATCTCAGAATAGACTGACGACAACAAACAAGGATGGATGAAGAGATGGAGGGTTAGATGGATGAGTGAATACTGTGATTCTTCAGTAAAAACAGATGAATGAATGAATGAATGAAGAGGTGTAGAGGGACGGATGGACATACCTGTGATGTTGATGATGGTGGAGGGGACAGGGTTGTCTCTTCCCTGGACTTTCCTGTAGATGTCTCTACCTGAACAGGTGAACAGTGATTCTACTGAAAACAGATCTCAAAAACAAAACCTGATCCTGGAACATCCTGGAACATCCTGGAACACCACAGGGAAAACACTGCCTCCATACAAGGACTTCAAGGTAAGTTCAAAACCAATGAAACGTTGACGTGTAAATGCGGGAACTTGAGTCTGTTTTTCATCAGACAGGAAGATCAGCGAGTGTTTGACCTCGGGTCGTGTGTTTGCTCTCAGCCGTGGAGTGATTCTGATTCTACAGTTCGAGTGTGAAAAAGTTCTGATGTGTCTGAAACCATCAGAATAAGCCCCGGGTTACAACAGTGTTCGCTCAGCAGATATGACCTCCGGGTGGATGGTTTCCCATCAGCCTCAGCGGTCTAAGAGGTCAGAGGGGGTGTGTGAGGTCAGCGGTGTTTGTGTTCATGCAGTCAGGATGGAGAGAGTTTACAGTGAAGATCAGCAAACCATGCATCCTGCAGCTGGGACCCGAGATTTACACCCTCTAATGAACCCGGTCTGTCCCTGAACCTGGTCTGAGTGCTGCTGACCGTTTTATCCTACAGAGATGTGACCTCCTGTAGAAATCAGAGGGAATTACAGAGCGATAAAAGTCTGTTCATGATCTAACTAAAGGTCAGAGGGGTCGTAAAGAGAAAACTTGTAAAGGAGGCCAAAGGGGGAGGAGTTTGATCAGACCTTCAAACTTATCTATAATTATGCAAAGTCCTTAAAGGTAAAATGTACCTGAGCTTCAGCTGCTGAAGTTCCCGGATATGTTTCCCGTTAATGCTGCTGACAGCTGTTGTGTCCTGATGTGTTCTATAATGTCGTTTTTCCTGGTTTTGTTATTTGAGTGTTTTTCCTCGTGTTCCTCTGAGTTTTCAGTCTGACCCTGTTTCTCTCCTGGTCTCAGTGTTTTATTCTTTAGATCACTTTTCAGTGTTTGTTTCCTGTTTTATTTTGTAGGAGTTGATTCCTTGTGTCTCTAGTCTGATTTTACTGCCTTCATTAATCTCCGATGAGTCTCACCTGTGTCTCGTTTCCCTGTTTGTGTATATCGTCCCTGTCTTCCCCTGTTTCCTGTTGGCTCATCGTGTCGTGTCGTGTCGTGTCATGTGTCGTGTCGTGTCGTGTCGTGTCATGTGTCATGTCGTGTCGTGTCATGTGTCGTGTCGTGTCGTGTCATGTCATGTGTCGTGTCTGTCTGTCTGTTCTACATGATCCTGGATCTGTGGTTTCCTGCTCTCCTGGTGTTTTTATTGGATTTTGTCTTTGTGATTTTTTTTGGTTGGACATTTTCAAGTAGGTTTTTGTTGCTTTTGATTTGGTTCTTTTTAATAAATCCTTTTTTCTTTAGTCTGTATTTTTTGGGTCCTTTTCCTTTGTCCAACCCTGCGCTGTGACACACTGATGATGAAAGTGTCTCCAGGCTCAGTTTTCTAAGGTGAGGTGGAGCTCGAAAACGACTGAGACAAAATAAGGAGACCTCAGACTGGTCCACATTTCCTTTGAGATAAGAATGAACTTCAGACTGTTTCTGACACCTTTGGTTTGTTCACTCCGTTCACTCTGCAGCTTTGTAAAGCAGGAAGGAGCCGAACCATCACAGGACCGTCCTGACCTCATTAAACCACAGGTGTGTGTTCTCCAGCTCTGCAGGTAAACACACACTTCGTACAGAAGGAAGCCGGTGTTTCGGTTTAAAGAGTTACCCTGTAATCTGGTGACTCTCAGTGAAATGGTTGTCATGGCGATGATAGCTGTTGGTGAACAGTTTGTTTCTATAATTCTGATGATAAAATCACAGATCTGTCTTTTTTTTTCCTTCATTTTGGTTTTTTGTTGAACTGCCAGATTATTCAGGATGATTTGATGAACACTGAGATCAGGATTATTGAACATGAGTTCTTATAAACTAACATTTCCTGTATCTAAACTTTAAAAAGTCTTAATAACTTCAACACTCTGATACAGTCCAAAGTCACTGTTTAGCTTGTTAACTCTTGTGACCTCTCTCGTCCTGCTCATCCTGTCTCTGGCTGTTCAGACTCACACCTGCCTCCTCCTGCTCCTCTCCCTGCTCTCCTCCGTCCGCCTGATACTTTATTCTACTGTTGCTCAACTTATAAAAGACACTTATACCCGACTCAGTCCCTAAAGTGTACCTTGGCTCTCATATAGATTTGAAATAAGGGCTCTGAAGGTTCGAGGTGTGAAATGATTAAAAGCGCTTCCTTAACCCTCCTTCTCCAAACCAGCATCAGTCTGCAGAGAAGACCGTGAGCCTCCACAGGTCAGAATGATCGTGTTTCACTGTGAGATGAACGTGCTGCACCCCTGTTATTGCTGCATTAGGTTAAAGCCGAGGTTACGATGCTGAGACAAGTCTTACCATACAGCTGTTTGTCTTGTCAGAGGCCATACAGAGAGGATATACGAGATTAGTGAGGGCTGTCTCATCGACCCATTAATATAAGGCAGAGTGCGAGTGTCTCGGTCCACCTACCTGTTTTGACAAATCCACCTGAACAGAGTGAGATAACACGGGAGAGAGAGTCAGACGGGGTTTGATGAGGGTTCACCTTCACTTCAATGATGTACAAACAGAGGAATAAACAGCAGGAAAAAGGGTTGAAGAAAACAGAGAGCAGCTTACCGACTTCCTGAAGCAACACAGCTGAAGAGGAAACAGACGAGAGAAAGACGAGCACAAAGACAGACGAAGAGAAAGAAGAAGAAGAAGAAGAAGAAGGGCTTAGGTCTCCTGATGACACAGATCTGAAAACAGTTTGACGTCTGTTCTTCACGTTTTTACACCCTCTACAGCTACAGAAGGATGTTCACCTAAAAGTCTCTTTTCCCTCTTTAAATTAATATATACATATTTTTTTTTAACTGGAGGAAACCGTCTTCTGTACAAACCTGCAAAGCTGATATTAAAAATACTCACCAAGGTGTGGACTAGGCCTGATTTAAAGTAGACGTCTACAAAAGTTACCTACCACTCCTCCTTACTTTGGGCAGTCTAAAGTTGGGTGTTATGCTTCATTTTTAGACTCTAATCTTCCTCCCTGATTCCTTTTTAATAGTTTAACACGATGTTCAGACCAAAAAAAGCCTCCTGTTTCTCACTCTGGTGAATTAAAATATCGTTATTTCAGCTTCCGTCTGCAACGCTTCGTTTCAGCTGCTGTCTCTTTAAGGCCCCGCCCCCTCTGCTGATGAACCAATAAGAAGAGTCTATTACGATGATGCTATTACTTTGGTGAGTTTCATGTTTTCCTAACAAGAATCTATTTCTCTAAGATTATTGAAACACAAGTTTACGTTTGCAGTTTGAAACTTCGCACACTTCCTGTACGGAAACCAAACTTTATAATTTTGTCATTTTTGTCGTAAACGTAGAAAAGCATAAAACCACTCCTTTAGTCAATGTCAAGTTCTCTTACTTTTCACACGTCCATCTACAGTGAGTAAAAACATGTGGTTTGTATAAAGTTAGTTCATGTTTTTAAGTGGGTCACACCTCGGGGAACACACACTGTTAATTAGTAGTTTGTTAGTATAATATTAGCCCTTAATTAATCATAATAAAGCACTTATCCTGCATGAACATGTTCTCCAACTACCAAGCCTTAACTGCAGGTTTTCCCTGACCTTATTATTCATTCGTTCTCATTGATAGTTACTAAGCAGGTTGTGTTTCCACGGGGAATTAACTTGTTGCTGCTCACGATGGATGGGCGATCTGTTTACCAGACAGCAGGATGGTACAGAGTCGACAGACCGGCTTCAGTAAATGACGACTGTCACATTACAAAACAAAACCTCACTGAGACAAACAGTCTGATCCATTCTAGGTGTCAAACTTTAAGACTGTTTTCAGACTGAATTCAAACTACAACAATAATCTAGAAACAAGTCAAATCAGGTTTGTGGAGAGGAAACAGACGAGCGAGCAGGCAGGTGTAATGTCACAGAGATTAACAGACAGGGGAAACATCTACAGACCCACTGAGACCTTCTAAAGCAGACCGGACTAATCTTAACGCTGGTCCAAACCTGCCTCAGCCAGCTGTCTATCGGGTCCTAAAGGTCCTTACCCTTACGAAGCCGTCCTGTCAAAACCACCCGAACCATGACGGATGAGGGAGGACAGAGCCAAACTCAGATCCCAGCCGGGACCGAGAGGCTGAACCCCTGATTGTTCTCGATTGTCTTAAGCAACACTTAGCTGACCTGACAGTATCTATTCCATCTGTCTCAACTCGTCTTAACATGCCTCAAACAGCCTCGACCTCTCTTCACTTGTCCTACGATCTTAAATTTTCCAGTTATAGTCCCAGCTGTTCTGTCTTAACTGGTCTGAACACTTTATCAAGTCAGCCGTGTCTGGATAAGAGGTCGATCCATCCTTTCTCCAGTATGTTTGGATCATTGCTTACCTTTGCAAACCTCTGAACTGTCATATTCAATTCCTCCTGTCAATACTTAGTCACCTTAAAGGGATATTCTGGCGTAAAATTAATTTAGGGTCAAACACACTGTAACACAGAGTTAGACGCCAAAACGTCACTCTATAGCCACAAATAATGCTCAGAACAGCACCTAACTTCATCAACAGGACATATTACGGACTACAGCGGGGTGTCGCAGCTCAAGGAAGAACATTTATGATCATTTCTTCATGGAAATACAATCAGACCGAGACGCTAAGACAGAAGAACTACCGCGTCTGTAAAATGATTAATATGGTGATTATTACTTCAAGGAAATGATAAAGAAATGATCATAAATGTTCTTCCTTGAGCTGTGACACCCCTCTGTAGTCCGTAATATGTCCTGTTGATGAAGTTAGGTGCTGTTCTGAGCATTATTCATGGCTATAGAGTGGCGTTTTGGTTGAGGGCGTGGCTCTCTGTATTTCTATCCTGCGGTCGTTACTAAAGTTGGTATAACTAGAGAAGAAAGCGGTCGACAACATTCATCTCTGGAGGGGGCGGGGTCTAACTCGGTGTTACAGTGTGTTTGACCCTAAATTAATTTTACACAGAATATCCCTTTAGGTAATACCAACAGGTTCACACTGCCACTCAGTTAACACATCAAACTATTGTGAACCAGTCCTTGCACTCCTGACCAGTCCAAACCAGTCTGGTGTGGACATGTTGTGAGCCGTCCCAGTTCCTGTCTCGTCTTGGTGGATCTGGTTAAACATCCAGAGCTAAACTGGATCCATCTACCCTCCATAGAAGAGCTTTAGAGATGTTCTGAAGTAAGAGGCAGCAAAGCAAGAGCGACAGAAGTAAACTGAACAAAAGCAGCAACAGAGCACTTTAAGGTGGATGAAGGAAAGGTCAAAGGTCATCTAAGAGGTCAGGGTGCTTCCTCACACCTGTCCATCTCCTCCTGTTCCAATACGGCTCCTGCAGCTGAATGTAGAAGCTGGCCTGCTTATCGTACTCCTCATGGTCAAATATTCTAACAGCTAGGGTCTTCCTGAAAGAGTGCAGACAACAACAACAGGGCAGGGGGTCAGGGGTCATGCATTAGTTCCAACCACACATTCAGGACTCTGTAGTTAAGGGTCACAATCACCGATGGGACGTGATGATGGCAGGGATGGAGGAGGGGGAGGCTGAAGTCACATTAAAATGAGTCTATACCAAGAACCAAATTAAAGGGCCAGTCCACCTCATTTATCATCAGATCGTTCAGACCTGCTCCTACTGGGATTCAGTTGACCATGTTTAGGAATAGCAGTGCAGTTATCATATAGAAGCTGCCTTTGTTATTATATAACAGCCGAACACAGACCTTTGGACATAAAACAAGTTTATTTTTTTCCTCTTAATTTATTGACCCTTCAAACCCTCTAGTTTATGTTCACACTCTCTATGACCCGAAGAAGTGGAGTAAGAGTATCTTTGGAATATACGCAAAGATCTATGAGGCGTCCGGTCCTGACTAATATCTGGTCAGATTTCTCTTATTACAATCTGGACTCATGCTGCTGCGGCTTCCTGCCTGATTTTTATTCTGGAGAGGAACTGGATGTGTGCAGGCTGCGATTTTATAACATACGTAGATATAGATAGATAGATGGCTAGATAGATAGGTAGAAAGATAGATATGTTGAATTTATTTAAAAATATCCTAACTGTATATTAGTATCCTAACTGGCTTCAGTCACTATGTTGAGACTTTGATCCCTAAAGTCTGACTTCGACTCCAGAATTCCGACTTTTATCTCGGAATTCTGATTCCTCATCTTAAAACTCCGACTTCGATCTTTGGGATCCGCCTTCGATCATTAAGTTGTTATTTTAGCGTTTGACTTGTCCTTGCTTATATTCCGACAAGGCAAGCGCTAAAACAACGTCCGTAGATGTAGCCGTCTTGTTTCCACCTCCGATTTGCTTTTTTCTGACTTGGTAACTAAAACGCTGGTAACTCGGGTGTGACGTCGTTTCCAGATCGAACTTCTGACTTCTGAGGAAACTCGAACGCAGCGTTAAACTTTGACTTCAAAATTCCGACTTTGATCTTTTGAATTCTGACTTTTATTTCAGAATTCCGACTTTAGATCAATCCCACTCTTTGTATTGTGTTACAGAGTTGTGTTACACAGTTGTGTTATACAGTACTGTATTGTATCAGGCTGTGTAACATCACACCGTATGTTATCCTTCCATATCACATAAATCACATCGTATCATTCAGAGTCTTTATCTCCTTTAAGCACTGCCATTCCTGCATCAGTCAGCTGCTCTCGTTTTTTTGTAAACTGTATTTTTCCCAAACAAATAAACAATAAATTATAGTAACATGATACATAACACACAGAAATGTCTTCAGTCTTTTTTAAATAAAGTTATTTGTGAATGGTCACACCTGTGGTAAAGTTTTGGAGATGCACAGAAGTGAAAGTGACAGTAGACTGTTGTCCTGGATTACGCTGGATCGTGATAAACTGCGACCAGAACAAGATTTTAACTCTCATCTAATTGATTTAAGACCAATCAACTTAATTGTGAGTTTAGCTCCACCCCCCAACAAGACCAAAGGTGAATGTGGATCAACAGGTTAAAGGACATTAGAGACATGAGGGGGAATCACAGGGAGGCGGGGTTACATCACGACAAGGCCACACCCCCACCTTTCCTCCCACTCATCTCCAGCAGCTTTGGCTCTCCGATCTCGATGAAGAAGTTCTTGTTTTTCTCGTATTCTTCATCATCAATAATATTGATCTGAATAGTTTTGCTGCAACAGAGAAAGAGAAAAACAGGAAAGTTGCAGAAGAAGAAGGAGGAGGAGTGTGCAGCAGAGTGAGGCGTAGAAAATAAGAAAATAAAAATAAGACGGCGCTGGAGGCGATGAGGAACTTCCTAAAAACATGATTAATGTGAGTCATGACTGAAGGAGTCCAGGTTCTGAATGTTGTCCCAGTCAGGGTCTCCTCTGTCCTGGTTTTGGTCTCATGATGGGTGACAAATCAGGACAGGAGGTAACTACTCTAACAACTTTTTACATGTTTCTGCATCAAACTCCTAAAACATATGAATTACACGCTGTCTTTGTTTGATTTTTGATGATTCATACACCACAACATAATAATATATATAATGATTTTATCAAAGATTCACACAGAGTCTGACGTCTTTAGATTCAGGGTTTGTTTTTATGTGTGTTTTGGTTGTTTTATCATTTAAAGGGACAAATATGAAACTTTTGGCCGAATCATTTTGTAGCGTTGGAACGCAAAGACTGAATTACAACATCTCTAATCTTCTCAAAAAGAGCAGTTTCAGCATTTCTGAAGAAGAAGAAGATGACAGAGCATGCATGGAGCTTTGTGCAGTAGCTGTGCAGGTAAAACAGCATCTTTCACACACAGACACACACACACACACACACACACACACAGACCTGACACCTGCAGGGACAGATGAGTTGTTGAGTTTCCCGGTCATTAAATGAGAGCAGCACAGACTGAAGCTGAATCCAGTCATGAAAGATTCAAAGATACAACATGAGGATCTTCAGCCTCTGGTGTTGGACGCCTCACTCTGCTGCAGGCTACGGCAGCCCTGATTGGTCAGATTCACACTGTGTGTGTGTGTGTGTGTGTGTGTGTGTGTGCCAGCAGCGTGGAAACAGAGAAGCGCCCTCGTCCATTTCCATGTTTATTTAATGTGAGCAGATTGATGGTTTGGAGTTTTTGTCTCGGTGATTCCAGGACACAAAGACGCTCTTATGTCACAGCTCCAGAGAAACGTGTCGCTGATTTAAATCACGCTGCTGCAGACGATGACGAGCGACTGTGTCATCTCTGCTCCTGTTAACTTACCAAATACACCGACACTTTAAACCTGCACTAATCTGATGTGGATTTGAAGTGAACACAAACACTTGTGTGTTTCTTCGTCTTTGTTTTCTTCTTTTGTCAAACTAACCTTCAAAAAAAGGATATTTACAGTTTTTTATGGTCAGTCAGTCCGAGAATATCTGAGATGTAGAGAAATACAGTAAAAACTATTAATGCAGAATAAAAAAGTCGGCATCAGCTTTTTTGATGAATTTGATCTTTTTTTGCAGTTCGATAAAGTTTATAAATAAGAAGCTTTTAGAAACTGTTTTTGACCCAAACTGCAGTATTTGAATAAGACCTCATTGTTTTTTTAATGTTGAAATTCTGTCAGCGACCTTCTCTCAGACTTTTCAGATATTTATACCTGATTGATTATTTCACACTGATCTTGATTTTACAAAAGCAAAAGATAAAAAGTCAGCAGGCTGATTTTCCTGATCCTGACCCTGATGTTTGCTCCTGCAGAGCTCCACAGACTCTTTACCAAAACACAGAGGACTTTGATTTAAAGTTGGTATAAAAATCCGTCTAAACTCCACCGCTCAGCTGCTTATCTTCTCCGCTCTTTTACAGGATCTCTCTCTCGCTCTGTGTGAAGGAAACAGAAGCTGAATTAACGTGCGCTCAGGTCCCACTGGTGGCTGTGGGCCAGCAGAGACCTCCTCTGCGCTGGCTCTGAGGGGAACCGGCTGCACCGTCTGTCTCTGTGTCTGCTTTACGGGCCGAGCCGTGACAATGAGCAGGATCTGCTGCTGCGGCCCAACACCAGCTGCCCTAATAAGGAAGAGAACGGCGTGATGTTTATGAGCCCGACAAACCAGGAGCCCCCACGGTTTGGATGAACAACATGATCGAGGACGATGTAGACACCGGGCCGGGAATCAACTCACACTGAAGGTTTGAGAAAACATCCAAACTGAATCCTGCTGCTTCAAAACAAAAACTACCAACATGATCAGTCTGCGACCGACTCACAAAGATGACGGTCAGACAGAGAAGGAATCACACTAGAGGCCTTAAACTGTGATTACATATAGAGTCATTATTTAGCTCTCATACGTCTGATCAGTTACTCTTTAACCTGCAGTCACAAAACTCAAACCAAACTGACGTTCAGCTGCAATATTTACTTTTTATAAACTCGCAGTAACCAGCTCAGACGCAGGATTTCTGACTGAAAGGTGAAGAAGCTTTACTGTTATTGTCAGCCTTGATTATCGGCAGCTCGAGTTTTTCTCTTGCAGCTCTTTTCCTCTTTTGTGTCCTTGAATTTTCCTTGTTTGTGTTTTGGCTCTGCGTTCACAGCTGATGCTCTTATTTTGACTTTGTGCTGCACCTTCTTTCTCTGCAGGACTTTTTTTTTTTTTTTGCTGTTCAGTTAGTTTTGAACGATTGCACCTGTGTTTTCTCCTGAAGATCCACCCCTCTGCTTTACTAACACACACACCTGATCCACCTCCTTCTCTCTGCAGTCTTAGTTTAGGATTGGTGGTTAACAGCAGACCCCTGCAGGTGGAAACCCGAGTGCATCCCGAGCAGCAACAGCAAAGCAGAATGGGAAACTTGCAGCTCATGAGATCAGAAGGACGTATTTCTGTGTGATTTTGAGAATATATTAAGAGTGAAATCAGAGCAGTTTGAAATGCCTGCCTGAACTAGCTCACAGCTTTTGCTCCATATATAAAGAAAGTGTTTAAAAGAGCAATAATGTCCATGTAACTGGTACAGGTCCTAAACCCCGCCTCCTTTTGGAGCTGTGGACAAACTTTATAAATGAATGACACAGAATATAAATGTTTCTCCCCCCTTCTTGTGATGTTGACATGTAGTTACTGTCAGACTGGTTTGTGCTCAAGTCCTCTTTTTTCTGTACAGCTCCATTTTTAAAAGTTTATTAGGGGGTTCATGTTTTCTATGATTGACACCTGATACAGCCAATGGGAGGACGAAAGTTGCGATTTTGGGAAAATACTGGAAATACTGAGAGCAATGTGGTTTTAAATTTGACAGGAGGTACAGCCATGTTGTCCATACGATATAAAGTCTATTGTTTTACCATAAACACAGTGAAGAGAAACCAGAGAAGTTTGTGCTTCACCACCATAAAGCCGTAGATATTTACAAGAAGGTCTTTACTTACGAGATCTCATCGTTCTCGAACTCCAGGACTCCATGTGTGTCTTCAAAGTCCTCCCCACCTCCTTTAGCCGTCCCCTCCGTGGTGTTGTACGGCAGCACCACAACACCACGAGCTCCTGACGTCCGGATCACCTTCACCTCCATCATGCCTACGCTCTCGCTCACGGTAACCTGCGGCTCCGTGAACGTAAAGATCCCGGCGTGATCATCATCAAAAATGGTGACCGTGGCTGTGCATGGTAGTCCTAAACCTGCGAGGGCGTCCACGTGGTTTGCCTCGTGGTCATCTGCATCGGTTCCATCCGTAATGACCCTGACATTGCTGAGGTGAACCAGGAAGTGCTCGTCTTCCTCAAAGATGTCATCGTCGATTATGTCGATGCGTATTTCCTTCTCGGTCTCTCCTGGTTTAAAGACGACGGTTCCTTCAGTGAACTGGTAGTCTGAGCCGGCGTTCGCGGTTCCGTCTTCGGTCCGGTAATCCACTGAGACCGTGCTTGTCAGGTCTCCACCATGGCGCATGATGTTCAGAGCTACGCTGCCACAGTTCTCCAGACACTGGTAGGTACAGGGGTCGAAGGAAACCTTGGCGGAGAAGTCGTTTTCTGAAACCTCAGAGAAGATGGCGTGCTGGTTGGCTCGCTTGGCTTGTTCAGCTGCGTGCTTCTTCAGGACGTTTCCGGCACCTGTCATGATCCTGGTCGCCTGACAGCGATAGAAAGCCCGACTTTTCTGCTGCTGGGTCAAAACTTGGTAGTTGGCAAGCTCCATCAGCTGCTCCATCTCCTTTTCAGGATGCTTCTGTTTTA
Organism: Xyrichtys novacula; assembly: GCA_962446985.1. Classification (NCBI taxonomy): domain Eukaryota; kingdom Metazoa; phylum Chordata; class Actinopteri; order Labriformes; family Labridae; genus Xyrichtys; species Xyrichtys novacula. Next base: position 38,873,905 of record OY660866.1, read on the forward strand.
GATCCTTCAAGATCCGTGCCACCTCTCTGCGGGCCTCCTCTTCATCAAGCTCCTGGGTGTCGCACCCCGTCTCCTCCACCGGGGAGTTGAGCATTTTTCCATCCATTTCAATGTCGACCTTGGAGGGAAGCTCCGGTTCTCCCTCCGTTTCGATGATCATTCCTTTTTGCTTTCCTGCTCTGTACCGTTTGTACATGTACTTGTAGAAGAGGAGTCTGCGGTCAGCGATGTAGGCAAATCCAACACAAAGAGGGAAGAAGAAGAGCGTGAGCAGCCCCTCCCATATCTCAACAACACCTGGAGAAATTACGGCCAGGATCAGGTAGAGCCACGTGTAAGCGAAGATGCTCCAGGAGGCAGTGATGAAGAACACCCTGAGATGCTTCACCCTTCTGATATCTCCATCAGGAATCACGGAGACGCAGAGTCCGATGATGACAAACATGTTGAAGGCAGCGCTCCCTACGATGGTGTTTGGGCCGAGCTCACCGGCGTCAAAGTTGTGACCACAAACCTCCACGACTGATAGGAGGATTTCTGGGGCAGAGGAACCAAGCGCCATCAGGGTCAGGTTGGACACGGTCTCGTTCCAGATGCGTACTGTTGTGGTGATTTTCTCCCCGTTCGGCTTTTTGATGGTGATCTTTCTCTCCTGGGAGGTGATGACCTCAATGGATGCCATGAAGCGGTCAGCAATGATGGACACACCCAGGAACATGTAGGCCAGACCCACAAAGTAGATGGTGGCTCTGGCAAGGCGGTCTGGGAAGGCCGGGTTCTTTGGCATCCACACTGGAAGGATAACGCCTTGAACGCATTCCGTACTTCCTCCACATTTGCTGTGGTTGCTGATGGTGTTGTTGGAGACGAGGGACTGAGCAGATCTTCCAGCTGCAGAAAACTGAGGTTCAGTTGAGAGGAGGGTTAGAAGGAAAGGTATCCAGTGAGTAGGGAACAGTGATGAAGACCTGACACTGTTCATGGTGACTCCTGAGCTCCCTTAAACCTGCAAGACAAAGAGGAAGATCTGAGTATTTCTGCTTCTGTAGGATTATGTTTGGAACTAAGCTTTGGAACAGACAACACACACATGCAAAACTGGTTCTTCCTACATGGACCCAGTCTTTAAAGGTCCCAACCTCTGAGGGACCCAGCCTTCAGAGGACACGCCTTCGAAGGATGTAGTTCTTGAAGGACCTAGCCTTTTAAGGATGCAGGCTTTGAAAAACCCAACCTTTGAAGGACCCAACATTAACATCACCCGGTCTTTGAAGGACCCAGCCTTTGCAGAACTTATGCTGCGTTCGAGTTTCATCGGAAGTCAGAAATTCGAGCTGAAAATGGCGTCACATCCGAGTTCCCAGCGTTTCAGTTACCAAGTTGGAAAAAAGCAAATTGGAGGCCTGAAACAAGACGGATACATCTACAAAAGTAATTTTAGCGCTTGTCTTATATTCGGACAAGGCAAGTGCTAAACTAACTTCGCACATGTAGCCATCTTGTTTCCGCCTCTGATTTTTCCTTTTTTCCAACTTGGTAACTGAAACGCTGGGAACTCCGGTGTGACGTCATTTTCAGCTCCGACATCTGACTTTCAAGGTGACTGGAATGCAGTATTAGCCTTTCCATCACTTAGCCTTTGAGGGACCCAGTCTTTGAGGGACCTAGTCTTTGAGGGACCTAGTCTTTGAAGGACCTAGCCTTTGTGGCCTGCATCGATAAATCGAACTAAGAATGAAGACATCTAGCCTTTAGGGGATTACATGTTGTGAGATTTGGTCGGTCAAAAATGTTCCCAGTCCTTTCTCTGAATATGTCACTGGAACGGGTCTCACATACTGGATTTCACTGGTCTTTCTCTGAGATGGTTCTACCTTCTAAACCCAGCATAGTCAAAGTTCCTGTTTCCACTCAGAGTCCTCCAGGAGCTTCATCTCGCTCTGCCCTGATAAAGTCTATTTATGAGTCCAAAACCCACCACACATCCGACTGAACGAGGATCGACCTTGAGATCAACCACAGACCTGTTGTTGGTTTGTTGTTTCCTGTGTACTGGTTCCAGCTGCTCCAGGCTGCAGCGCACAAAGAAAAACCCAAATATGGCGCCCATATATCAATGTTTATCTGAAAGGTGTCAGGTTCTCCAAAACCACCTCCCCCTTCAGGGATCGATGAAGAAGTTTGAATTGAATCAAACTGAAAAAACGTCTTTTATTTTACCTTAACTATCCAAATTCACTTCATCTGATATTTACTCCAGTCGAATGGATTAAATCTCAGACTTAAATTTGAGTAAATGACTGACCCACAAGTCTCTTTTGATGCGTCAGTAATACTAAAGCATCACCACGGCGCCGACAAACAGGCTGTTCTAGAGAATAAGATCTGACATTCATCACACTGTCCACAAGTCTTCCTACCCGCTGCAGTGAAACGGTTTCCCCGCATGTTTCATCATCAGTGAGAAAATCTGAAACCTACCGTCAGAGAATAGCTCAGAGTCAGACAGAAGAAGAAGATAATCTAACAGATGTTGTCGTCAGAATCTCCACAAAAAAACACGAGCAGAAGTTTTATCCTCAAGACAGAAATGCTAAAAATAAGGCGACCACTTCTCCTCCAGAGAGGCAAGAAGACGAGAAACAGAAACAGCCTGATGGTAAAAACACAAACTAACACACACTGCTGTCTGTGTGTGATGATCTCTGCCTCCTTCATCTCCTCCTCCTCCTCCTCCTCCTCCTCCTCCTCTCTGTCAGCACTCACACCATCTGAATCATCTTTGGAAAGAGCAAAAACACCAAACTTACATTTTACTCTCAGAACTCTCCAGAGAATCGCGGGTCAGATGAAAACGATCAGCTCTGAATATTGTGTTCTCCTAGTTTTGTGTCTTTTGTTGTTAAATCTGCAGCCGTCCTACACAGCCGCTCTCTTCACAGCTGCTTTCTGCGTTTCTGTTCTTTGTGTATTTGCTGCGCTGTTCCTGTCCATGCAGTTGTTTTTCTACCGTTTCGTTTGTATCGGGGTTTTGTGTGTTTTTTAAAAGTTGTGTTATATTTGTATTTGCAGCGCTGTAGTTCATCACCATAACAAATCCTGGCCTTGAAGAGGGACGGGGATCAATAACCCGGTTTATTTAAGTTTGACTTCTTCCAAAACATGGCAGCCAGACTTTAGAGCGGCTCTTGTTTGTTAAACGTCTCAGTCCAGGGTGGAAATCTATGTTGGCATCAGCTGACTGAGGATCTACGTTCACACCGCAGGTTCTGATGCACGATTCTGATTTTTCGTTAAATCCGATCTTTTTGTGCGGTCGTTCATGTTACAACAATACGTCCGTGAAGTGACCCTCATGAACACAAAACACAAATATCTCTCCGCTCCTGTTTGTGTCGTTGAACAACGGTGACGTTTGTCTCATATCGATGACGTAAAGGTCGGATAAACTCGACCTGAGCGTCACACTGCAGTCACATCAGATACATATCTGATTTATCTCCACATACAGAAGAGGGTCGGATCAGAACCAATCAGAACTGACCTGCAGTCTGAACGTAGACTTTGAGTCGTCCTCTAAAGATGTTATTGTTGAGAAGTTATTGATCGTCGTTTGTGTGGCGGTGGTTCAGGTATCTCCAAAGTGACGTCGAGTAATTAAGCCGATGTTTGAGGTTTGTCGGCGGTCGGTGCCTCAAAAATCGGAAACACAACAGATCAGTTTAATCGTTTGAAGAAGTTCTTCCCGAGTGATTATGAGGAGAACATGAAAATGTGGGCGGAGTCTGTACAGCCTGTCACTGCTGACGGTACGAGTAGCATTAGCAGTTTAGCTACAGCTAGCGGTGCAGCCACCAGACCAAAGTAATCGATCAATCGTATCATCTACGTTTACATCATCTAATGTTTATATTTTAGGGCGTCTTCATTCTCTCTGAGGAAACGTTTGTTTATTTCGGGTCTTTTTACCTGCAGAAACACTCAGACTGTAAACTAGTTCACTGTTTTATTTAGTCTTTATCTACATTATTTGGTATTTTACATTTTTACGTTTGTCACACTGTTGAGTTTTAAATGTTTTTTATATTTTTTAAAGTCTTTTTTTATCTGATTTAATTTGTTTTGTTATTAATAAAATCTTGAACTAATTTCTAGTTTCTTTAGTTTTTAGTTCAGATGCTTTAAAACTGTCAGTTTAAAAAATCGTGATAATAATCGAGATCAGACGATATGAAAAAATATATCGTGATCATGTTTTTTGCCCGGTCCGTGTCCCCATCCTTCGTTTTGATCTGACCTTCCTAAAATGTCTGACCAGCTCCAGAGTTTGTTTTAGAGGAATGGTTCTGTCCCGTTTTGGCCTTCTGCGGTCCGAACGGTACTTGAGTCTGGGTTGAGTGAACAGCACAGAGACGGCGCTCTCAAGGGTTACAAATGAACGCTAAACTCTGAACCTCGTCTCTCTGATGTTTCTTCTTCATTTCTTCGACCACATTCAGAACTAACTGAACGTTCCTCAGACTTCTCCCCAAACCCCCTCAGAGCACATCTAATCCCCCGTCTCTTTGTTTCATCAGGCTGATCTTGGGGGAGTGAAAATGTGTCTCTGAGGAAACAAAAACCTGCTCACAGCTTTAATTCTTATTATCATGATTAGAAAGAAACTCTCAAAGCTGATGATTGAGGCTCTGAGTGAAAAGTGAAGGTTTGACTGTCAGAGCGGTGAACGTGTTAATAGAGAAACACTTTAATATGTAAATGTTTCTGTTGAATAAAAAGTGAGAGTTCAGTTTGTCCTCAGAGAGCGTTTAACCACGCTCACTTTTCATTTCCTCACAGACGACAAAATACTGTAATTTTCTCTGATCTGCTTTCAGAAGAGATCTACAGACTGTGTGTGTGTGTGTGTGTGTGTGTGTGTGTGTGTGCGTGTGTGTGTGTGTGTGTGCGTGTGTGTGTGTGTGTGTGTGTGTGTGTGTGTGTGTGTGTGTTATGTAACTCAGCAGACAGAAGTGGGTCTGCTTCATTGCGTGATCTTGAATCATGATGGTCTGTGTGTTCAGTCAAATTACCCATCAGCCACCTCTCTGTCTGTGAGTCAGTCTGATAGAAGGTTCAACATCGTCTTTATCTTTCATTCAATCGACTGTCAGAGGGTCTCAGAGCTGATCCCAGGTCAGGCTGAACTCTCAACAAATGGACGACATTAAAAATCTGAATTAATTGAGGACATCCTCGTCTTATATTCAGATTTTTAACATCGAGTCAGACTGAAAATCTGAAACTGATGTGTGAATATTCGGAGCTTTTTTAGCCCAGAAACAGATTTGGTGTCAGAATAAATTAATTTCATGCTTCTGTTCTTCACAACGCCTCCTCTCTGTTGGTTTTTACAAACCCTGCAGACTCAGAAACAGCTTCACAATAAAAACACGTCCGTTTGACGACTTTACAGTCAAACTGAAACCAGAGATTTCAGGAGGGAAACGCTCCAATAAAGAACATGGGAACATTTAAATCAAAATATCAATGAACTTTACTTTGAAAATCTATATCAAACTAATAAAGACCACATTTATAATAAACAGGTTTCACTTCTTTAACGATCTCTGTTTTTTAGCAGTTCAGTATTTTAATTTTTAAAGTAAGAAGATAAAAGAAATTCATTAATACAGAGACATTACTGCACTCTCAGCCTCGTCTGTTTCATGGCTCTAATTGAGGTCCTATTAATCGAGTTTTAATAATTTAATCTTTCTCTGTTTGAAGTTCACAGCCGGTTTAAATCTCATTCATTTTTACTCTTTTGTATTTTTGTATTTTTGTATTTTTGTATTTTTCTGATACGACTTTTCTAGATTTCGTTTATTTCTATCTGTTTGAATTCTGTGTTGTTTGTTGCAGAACTAAAACACAGAGAGAAACCCCCTGACCCTTAAACCACTCTGCACCAAACCTCATTTTGATTTTATATATACATATATATATATATATATCCTCTCTCTCCTCTCCTCTCTTCCTCCTGCTCCTGTGTTATCTTGCAAAAGTTCTATTTTGCTTTAAAGTCACATTTCTTGTTCATTTTCCTCGACCACAATGATAATATTTTATGAATTATTAAAAGACTTTAAAAGTGAATCTAAGTTTCCTGATTTACAGAATAAAACTGTTTTGTTGAGGAACTTAATTTTACAGATGAAGTCGTGTCAAACCTAAAGTCTGTTAATCTTCTCTTATTTCTTACATTTTTAAATCATATTTCTCCTTAAATAGAAATAAATGAATCTTCACAAACCTCATATTTCTCACTCCAACACAACATTTAGAACTCTGAGCAGTTTTTCTCGGAGGGAATGTGACGGTATCATAGTTTCATATTTGGACCACTTTAACTTTAACTTCATGTCAAAAATGACAGAATTCATGTTTAAGAGCATCAATAAAACCTCATTATTACCTGCTGCTCTTCAAAACAACCATCAGAACAACGTTTCTGCTGAATCGTCTCACCTGAAGAACCAGAACAAGAACTTTTAAACCCTGTATTTAAAACCCTTTCTATTTCTTCTACTCTGGACTCTCTCTCTCTCTCTCTCTCTCTCTCTCTCTCTCTCTCTCTCTCTCTCTCTCTCAGTTTGTTTTTCTCCTTTTTTTGTCTTTGGTATAAAACAACAAAGATTTCCAGTTTTTTTTCTTTTTACTCGATTAAAAACATTTTTTTCTATCAAAGCAGAATAAATATCAGAATAATAAAACCTCACGAGTCCCTGCTGTCTTCTTCTGTCTAATTTCACTTCAACACGGACTGAGACTGAACAACATTTTGCTAAAATCTGATTTCCTTCCAGTCGGAGAACGTCTCAGTGTGACATCTCTGCTCTGCCTCGCTCGCTCCTCAATATTCACCAGTTTACAGTCATTTTCTTCAGTTCCTGAATCTTCTCACTCCTTTTCAAAACATTCTTCTATATTTTCAACTTTTACTAATTCCCATGATCCTCTATTCAGCAGGACTTGATGCAAAGATGTTTGATCCCATCAGTGAAAGACATTCTTCTTGTAAACCTGCTGCAAACTAAACTCCATCAGCTGCTTCATCAGCTGCTTCAACCTTCTCTGATCTTTGCAGCCACAGCTCTGCATCATCTTTAAAATCAGAGTTTCAGGACATTATTCCAACACCCCTGCAGCAGCAGCATCAGCAGCCCAGTACAGCCTACAGAGTCCTACAGCATCAGCAGCAGCAGCAGCAGCAGCTCACTCTGTTACATCACCATCAGCGGCGGCGGCGGCGGCTCCTCCACAGCCGGATGAAAACCTGATGAATCAGAGAGAAAGGTAGTTCAGAGTTGGTCCTCACCTCGGCTCCTGACAGCAGCAGCAGCAGAAGAAGAAGAAGAAGAGAGTGTGTTCAGGAGAGAGAGCTGCAGCCGATAACCGCTCTAAATTTACCAGGAGCAGACGCGGCTCTAAACATGGAGGCAGATCTGCTCCGGCTGCTTATCGTCGGCTCCCAGTGGGCCATGGCCATACAAGGCTGTGCGGGGCCCGGGGCCATCCAGCAGCTCCTCGTCCCCGCCGACACGTGGGGAGATAACAGCTAACAGCTAGCTGGCAGGAATGCTGGGATAAGTGTCCCCCCGACCCCTCCAACAGACATGACATCTGTGCAACCTTCACAGCAGAGAGAAGGTGACATCCAGAGAGACGATGTTCGACAGCGAGGAGCGAAAATCAAAAACCTGAAACTTTCACTGAGAAAACTCTGAAACCGAGCCGTGGAGAGGAGCCGCAGGGGACCATGAACCCTCTGTGTTCAGGAGGATATTTCACTGAGCAAGAAACTTCAATATTTTCAACAGATTAAAGAACATCCACATTATCTGGAAGGGCATCCAAAGTGTTTTTTTTTCCACATTTCCTGAACTTGAAGAGCTTCTAGAGAATCTCGTCTTAAAGTTGGAGACGGTCAGGGACGCAGAAGGCTCTTTTTCAGGTTTTAGCAACTCAAGGAAACTTTTAAAGTCACATCCTGGTAGAGCATCCAGATGATGTCTTTTAATGTATTTTTTGAACACACAAAACACACAATGACCTTTATTTCATATTTTATTATTTGGAAGGTGACACCTAGAGAGCTCTTCTCCACATGTCATATGCTGGTAGGGTATCCAGGGCGCAGATTTTTATGACTTGAAACTTGAAACTTTTTAAAATGCTTTATTACCTGAAAAAACTCTTTATATTTCATTTTGGAGCGTGGCAGAACTCTTTATTTCACATTAATTAGTTTCATTCACAGGAAGAGCTTCTAGATGATTTAACTCTACAATGACACGACAACCAGAGGACATTTTTTATGTCTCAGCAACTTCATGAAAAAGGAAAAAACAAGTGTTGTCTCATTACCCAACAGAGTTTACATCAAATCATAAAGTCGTAGGACATTCAGGAAACACGTTTTCCCCTTTTTATACACCAGAGGAGGGCATCCAGAAAGGATTTTATCACATTTAATACACTGAAAGGTACAGAAGAGGATTAGGGCCACTGAAAAAAAAAGTCCAATAGTATGTTTTTTATTATTATTGTTCTGAGAAAAAAAAGTCAGAATTCTAAAATTTAAATCAGAATTGTGTCTTAAATCTTAGAATTCTGACTTTCAGGTCTTCTGATTTTAAAGTCAGACTTTTGACTTTTTTCTCAGAATTCTGATTCAGAGTAATAATTTAAAAAAATCACACTGGACCTTTTTTTTTTCCAGTGGCCCTGATCCTCTTCCGTATAAAGGGAAATAAAAAGCACAGTTTCGTGTTTTGTCAGTTGTAAAAAAATCAAAAGGGAACTTTTATTTTATATTCTCAAAGGGCGTTAAGAGAAAACACTGTCAATGTGCTGGAAGGGCATCCAGAGACCAACATTTTTTTCTCTTTACATATTGAAGGGGCGACTACGAGGCACTTCTTCATGTTTCATCCACAGACAGAAAGTTCTATTTATAATATTTGATTTAGACAACATCTTTTCAACACTTCATATACTGGAAGGGCATCCAGAGGGCTCTTTGTTGATTGTGTTTGAGACTTCTGGAGGTTTCTGAGCTCCTGATTGGTTTCTCCTCTAACGGATGATGGTAAAGATCAAAATTAAAACTGTTATAAAAGCAGCAGAAGGATAAACCGGAGATTTAAAGGGTGAGTAATCTGCAGAATCACTGTGTCCATGTTTCTGCTGCTCATTAGTGTTCTCAGAGGACAGACTGTCCTGGACCTGTGTGTGTGTGTGTGTGTGTGTGTGTGTGTGTGTGTGTGTGTGTGTGTGTGTGTGTGTGTGTGTTAAAATGCTGATAAACAGCTGTATTGCTCATGTTCACCCCCACCCTCTCTGTCTTTCTTTAGGCGGTGTTGCCGTGTCTTTCTTTGCCTCCGTCTCTCAGCGGCCTACTCGTTCTGGAGGTGTGTTTTTGTGTCTTCCTTGTGTTTTCGGATGTGTGGAGGCTGTTTCATTTTCAGCCTTTCCTCCAGCAGCTGAAGCTAAATCTTATTTCCAATTTGCATGTTTAGTTTTTCTCCTCTGAGGAGGAATAAACCCATGTGGGCAGATGTGTGTGTGATCCTCTGTTGTTCAGCGGCTCTGAAGGGTCTCAGACTCTGCACAGAGCGCTGCCTCCACAGTCGTACAGATGAAAACAACAGACTGATGGTGGAGGGTGTTTCTGTCTCTCATTTCAGAGTGGACTGTGATCCAGAGAACAGATCTCTGAGAGTCAGACTGCAGACGTTCATGTTGTGGATTTTGTTGTTTGACAGAGAAACTCGTCCCCGGCTGATTGTGTTCAGAGGTGTTACAGTCCCTCCTCCTCTCACTGATAAACGCCGACAGTCTTTATCTCTGCTGACTGATTATCAACACATTCCTCAGCTCTTATTTTTAACTCTGTGTCTCAGAGACAGAGACTTTTTATTGAGGTGTTCCACTTCATAAAAACATCAAATGATGTAAATTAATATTCAACATGATTCTTCCCACGTTTGAAAGAAGACCGCTCAAGGGCCCTTCCCTCCTACAGTATTAAACATTAAAGAGCGCCCTCTGGTTGTGCTTCCAGGACATCAAACTAACAGAGTAACAAGAGGATTCCTTTTGAACGTATAAAAAGTTTAAAAAAAAACTGCCTTGATGCCCTTCCATTGTATGAAACATGGAGAAAGTGCCCCTGATGCCCTCCCAGCAGATAAACAAAAGTCTGACCTTTTAGTGGACTCAAAATATTAATGTGCCCTCTGAATACCCTTTAAAGAGATTTTACATCACTGACCTCTGGATACTCTTCCTGTTGATTAAACTCCTTGAATACCCTCCTGGTGGACATAATTTAAAAAACTTTCTGTCCAGGAGATTTAACATGAAAAACACTGCTCTCTGGATACCCTTCCACATTTTTTAATAAGTGTTAAATCAGTTATTTCTATGACTCTATTTATATCAGAACAGTACAGAGGCGTATTGTATTCACCAATAAAATAAAATAAAAATTTAAAGAAGAGAGAAAAAGAAAAAGGTCTGTATTTAGAGTAATTTTTTTCTGTTTTTTGGACTAATTTTTTTGTTTTGTTTTGTTTTGTTTTTCAGACTTAGGGCTCTATTTTCATGCCCGCCAGTGGTGCGGTGGAGGGTGGCAGACCCTGCGCAGTGTTTTTTTTGTCTGGCGGATCCCGGTGCACAGCCAGACACTTAATACACCTACTCTCCTGCCGAATGTGCACAACACTACTGCGCAATGTTGGTTTCAGGAAATGGAGAAAAAAGGCTGAAAAACCGAGAACTTTTCGGCTTCAGATCCGTTTACAGGAGGAAGGAGGAACAGAGTTGTCCAGAGTAAATACAGTCTATAGACTAACCTCATAATTCATCTTTTTCTCTGAATCAGACTTCTCTCCTTGTCCTCGTTTACATGCAGCTGAGAAAATCGAATTATTGACGTGAACGTGTCCTCCTCCCCAACACTAGGGGGCGATATGGGTCTTTTCAGCGGCGCTGTTTCCGACCCCATACAACCGTCAACAACAACAGCAGGTCGGTGTCAGACGTCAGTGTCTACAACTGCTGCTGGGCATTTTGGAGAAACAAGAAGATGGAGCATCGTACAGCGTTGTTTTTGTCCGACATGATGGACGCGCTACTTTTTCTAAAGAGGAGACCAACGCTACTCCTCTACTCTGGGGGTTTGTTACCGGGGTTAGGGGGGCGTGGCTCATTGTCCGATCATACTCCGACTACGCTGGTTGCATGGTAGAGAAAATCGAATTCTAATCACATTATCTGGGAGTTTTAATCAGAGTTCTCCGACATAGACATATAAGCAGTAGATTGTGTCCTTCCAGAGGAGGAAATCTACTTCTAGACTTCTAGAATCAGCATCTCCTCATCCATGGTGTCATCGGGGTGAAATGACGTCTAAAAACCTTTCACTTGTTCGTCTTTTAGTACGACCTTTGATGACCTTGATGAAGGTGGAGATTGAGGGTTTGGCCATAATTAGTTTTTCTTGAGTGTCATGTAAACGTTCTGATTATAACCTTCATTTTTAACCCCGGAGGTTGATGGTTGGCTGAAAACCAACAGAGTTGCACAGTGACTGACTCCTGGTATAGAGATTTAAATGGAAGTAAAGTTGTGGTATTTTAGAGCACATTACGGGTTTTTTTGGTCTGGATTTGAAATGACAATGACTGACACGTCTCTCTGTTTTTCTGCATTGAAACTTGTCTTTTCTGCTCACTCAGCATGTCAGGAGCAGGGATATTATGGAAGCAGCTGTCTCAGGCTGGTGCAGCTGTATATGAGTGTGAGGATATGTACAGTGCATATGACTGGTGCTCAGGATGACCTCCACAAACAGCCTGCAGAGTGGAACTTGTCAAAGCGCCCCTCTCTGATGTGTGCTTGGTGTTGATCTGCTGGAAGCGACTCGGTTTGTCCTCAGTGCTCTTGCCTTTTATCCGTTTGAATTCGTCACAGTCAGACTCTGACTCAAATGTAACATGTTTAATTAAAGCCGCTCCAACCTCAGAAATGCTTCTATTTTATGTCTTTGCACAGCATTGAGTACCTTGGATTTAAAAAATGAAGATTACAAATAGTTTATTAAATGCATTTAAGAGGCTCTGATAGTGGAAGTTTTAGCTTGCAGTGCAGTGAAGCAATTTCAGGTAAATTCATGAATATGTGTTCACACCTCGAATTAATTTTGAAGGAAAAAACAAGTCTGGGTGGTCTGAGACGGCCAAACCAAGTGGGTGAGAAAAAAAAACAGGGCTGCCAAGTTAGAAAAACGAGCAGGACGCTCCTAAAATCTGACATTTGGATTTCTGCACGTTTGTTGTGGTGTGCTGTGCAGACCAGAGCAGGAGAAAAGCACCACAGGTGTCGTGACTTTTTTGTTTGTTTGAAATATTTTTGCAGTTTGTGATATTTTGCCTTTTACATGGACTAACTCAGTAGCTTTTGTTTGACATTTTCAGGATGGTGAGTGAACGCGTAGTTTCTTCTCTGTGATTTTTTAGTCTGAGTTAACGTCCTAACGGCCAAATGAAACATCAAGAGAGGCTAATGGCTAACTTGTTCAGATAACGCAACGCTGTTTTAATGTGATGATTTACGATATTCACAAAGAAAAAGACGAAGACGTGTTGGACGAAGCTGTGAGAAAGAAGATGTCTAAAGTCCTGCTAATATTATAAACTATAAAATTATAATCAGGAGAAAGTTAACTCTGAATAAAAAGGATGATTAATTAAGGAGACTTTGTTTTGGGAGGGCAGCATTGACAGTATAACTTTATTTAAACATATTACTGAAGGTACATGATGACGATCACATGAGTGAGTGGAACAATGGTGCAAAATAAAAAGTATTAGTTTTTAGGGCTTCAGAGACTCTGAGTACAACATCAGTCAAAAGAAAACATTATTATCAGTAATGAGAGGGGATGGAAAATCAGTCATCCCAGCTTTCTATCATTTACAACATTTTTTTGAGGAAATATTAATTTAACATCAGAAATATGACCACCATTTCAACGTTCAGAGGCTGTGATGGAGCGGCGTCCTCACTGACAGCGGGGCCACGCATGGAGCCGCACACACACACACACACACACACACACACACACATACATGGGGAAACACAGGAGCTGAAACTAAACTGATAAAACCATGAAAGATATAGGAAACTCATAAAATGATAAAAATAATAATAATAATAATAATAATAATAATAATAATAATAATAATTAAATATTGTATAATAAAACTGTTTTAAAATCAAACAAAAGAAAATAAGCAAATAGTGTTAGATCATAAAATAATAATTCTGGGACTAAAGTGAAGTAAAATACATAAGATAAGAATGGTGGACTAAGATACTTTTTTTTACACTTTTTTTATACTTTACACTTTTTTAAAAATACGTAAGACAAGAAGAGAAGACTAAGAGACTTTTTTTACACTCAATTTATTTCATCATTGTGAAAAAAATTAGTGTAAGAAATAAAAATGCTTGAAATTTGATGGTTTTGAAATTCAAAGTCTGATTTTAATGGAAAAAAAATGGAGCTTTAGAATTTAAAATTCCAAACCAGATGGCACAGATTTACTTCCATACTCTAAAACAAATCTCCATTGTAACTGTAGGCTGCACAAAACTGCATGGTTGCTTCTGCGCTCCGTTTACTGCGATTAGCTCTACTGCGGGACGAGAGTGAGGAGACCTCTCCAATATGGCGGCGACGCTGGATTACGCTCCAGCACGTAGAGAGGCGTGTACGTACGTTATGCTCACACCGGCAGTGACGCGGAAAATGGCGTCCGCCGCTGTCCGGCTCCATTCACGCTGGTTCTGTACTTCAGCCGCTTCTGCTCACCGTAGCGGCCGTTTCCTCACCGTCCCGCTCAGACATGGCGGAGTGTGGTCGGCGGCGGTGTCTCAGACGCTCCGGGGAGGGCTGACAGTTTACCGCTTTAACTCCGGGACCCACGGAAATGTCGTGACATTGAGGAGACTGACAGGTGAGAGAGCTAACAGCTAACAGGAGAGAAAGTTTGATCTGAGTGTGAGTTTATCCAACTGTCTTTATGTTCATGTCACTGTTGGTCTTCTATATCTGTAAACTGTTGGTTAAAGACACACCTGTACTCTGAACCTGCTTAGATTGGGGGGGGTGGGGTGGACGATGATGTAACCGTCATGTTTACTTTACCTGATATTTGTTCTTTTGACTGGAGATAAATGAAGGTTTTACTACAACTAACTACAGTCTGGAGGATTGTATTTACCTCTTGGGAGCTTCGTATTTTACACCGTGTTCCGAATTATTATGTAAATGATATTTTTCTCTGATTTTCTGAATAGTCACACAAATGTCAGTCAGTATAATTCAAATGTTACTGAACAAACCTCCCAATGAGAACAGGATTTATTCAAAAATAAAAAACTTAAATCTTCCACATTATTTTGCACAACAGAGTTTCAAAACATTGTAAAGAACTGAAAATGGTCATCAGTTGAATTAGCAGCATTAGGAGGTCATATTTACTGAAATTAAAACCTATTTTAATCAAAAACATCTTAACAGGTCAAGTTTTAACAGAGGACCTTTTATTTGACAGCAGCTTCAGAAGTCTTGTTTCATTTATTGAGTTTTTGATTTGTTTGCAGGATGTCAGAATATCCCCCCCAGAGCTGATCTTTGGATGTGACCTGCCCCCCACCCTCATAGATCTTTAGCTTGAAGATGCTCCAAAGGTTCTCAGTAGGGTGGAGGTCAGGGGGTGATGGGGGGTCACATCATGAGTTTGTCTCTTTTTATACCCAGAGCAGCCAGTGAAGCAGAGGTATCCCTTACAGCATCACATGGTTCACTGTCATGCATGAAGATGATTTTATTACAGAGAGCACGGAAGACAAGTGGTCAGTCAGAAACTCTGTATACTTCGCCGAGGTCATTTTCACGCCTTCAGGGACCCTAAAGGGGCCGACCAGCTCCCTCCCCATGACTCCACCACCTCCTTGCTGATGTTGCAGCCTTGTTGGGACATGGTGGCCATCCATTACTCCATCCATCTGGACCATCCAGGGTTGCACAGCTCTCATAAGTGAACAAGACTGTTCTTGTCTTCATGAGTTTCTGGACCCACAGTAACCGTTTCTGTTTGTGAGGATTGTTTAGAGGTGGCCGAATAGAAGGTTTATACACAACAGTAAACCTCTGGAGGATCCTACAGCTTGATCAGCAGCTTCAAATATGTGTTTGCTGTTTTGTAAAGACGTGTTAGCAGCTGTTCTCTTAATCTGATGTGTTTGTCTGACAGAAACCTTCCTCTTTATCTCCACAAACCCGTGTGTGCTCTGAATCAGACACAGATCTCCTAACAGTACGATGATCAGGCTTCAGTTTTGGTGAAATATCAGAGGTTTTCATTCCTCGTCCAAATCATTCAACTATTTATTTTTTTTTTTATTACTTTATTGCAAGGCTTCTTTCTTTCACAAACATAGTCAGGCTTTCATTTTACAATATTATACCTTACATTTTTTTTCTCTTCCTTCCCTTTTTTTTTTTTTTTTTTAACATACAGAAAGTAAATAACAACCAAAAAGTAACCAAATCGACATATCTCCAAAAATAAGGCAAAACATACAAGCAAACAAAATACAAAAAGTAAATGCATAAATAAAATAAAATGAACTAAATATGATTAAATAAACTAAAGAAAACTGGTAGGGGTAGGTGCATGTATGTGTGTTCGTGTATCTGTGTGTTTATGTACATGGACGTTAGAGTTGGGGTGGGGACCTTTTAATCCATCTCCTTAATTTGATTAAATATTTCTACTGTTTTTGTCAACCTTTCTTTGTGGAATAGCTTGTTCCAAATATGCATTTTTTCCCTATTCATTAACATTAGCCTTTCCATCTCTAGACATTGTTCTGCTGTTGATACCCAAGCTGTTAATTTTGGTTGATCTGATTGTTTCCATGCTTTGGTCACCTGTTTCATAGCGGTTGTTCGCAATATGTTAAAAAAATAGATATCCTTTGCTCTTATCTTTCCGTCTAAATGGATACCTAAACAATGCTTCAATCATTCAACTATTTCAGGAACATCCTTCTTTAGTAGTTTTTCCCTTACCTGGGCTCACCTGACAAACTAATGATCACAGGTGAATGAGATTAATTTCAGTCATCAAAGAGACACAGAACCATCCAACATTCATCTCTGGAGGGGGGCGTGTCTAACTCTGTGTTACGGTGTGTTTGACCCTGAATTAATTTTACGCCGGAATATCCCTTTAATGGTTCATATATCTTATTAGCATGGATGGTAGCAGCACTCTGGGTAAAATAGTCTTCTGGGGATCCTTCTGTCTACAGGTACAACATGTCCCTGCGGTACAACCAGCCGCTCTTTTCACACCAGCTGCCGGTTGGCGAAGGAGGACTATTACGAGGTCTTGGGTGTGGCCCGTACCGCCTCGCAGAAGGACATCAAGAAGGCTTACTACCAGGTCCGAAAACACTCTGTAGTCAAACTGTTGTGAGAACTTGTTGCTCCGTGCAAATACCTCCAGAGTTACTTTTACGGGTCACGTTTGACCGAGTTCTTGTCTCTCCAGCTGGCAAAAAAGTACCACCCAGACACAAACCCAGACGACCCGGACGCCAAAGAGAAGTTTGCCAAGCTGGCTGAAGCCTATGAGGTTCAAAACCATTTCCTGTTCAAGGTGATTTAGTCTCCACTCATGTTGTTGAAGGATGACAGTGATCCTTGAACTTGTTGTTTTCCCTTCAGGTTCTGAGTGACGAGGTGAAGAGAACACAGTATAACACCTACGGAGCAGCAGGTTTCGACCCAAACCGAGCTGGACAGAGCCAGCGGCAGTCCTACAGGGCACAGAGGTCCACTCTAGACCCTGAAGAGCTCTTTAGGAAGATCTTTGGACAGTTTGCTGGAGGAAGGGACTTTGAGAACATGTTTGAACAAACACCTGAGGTTAGAAACCCAGTAACCTGGGTGTCCACATATTTGGATTCATCTGAAAAAAGGTTTAATTCCCTCTTGGAGCTCTGAACGGCAGTGATTTCATTACAGTGAAGGGTTTTTGTTTCTTCTCACCTTCCAGTTTCTGATGGATCTTACGTTCCTAGAGGCAGCAAGAGGTTGTGATAAAAATCTGGATATAAACGTAGATTACACCTGTCAAAGGTGTGATGGAAAAGGCAACGAGCCAGGCACTAAGGTGTCTCATTGCCACTTTTGTAACGGCACTGGCACGGTGAGTGGCAGAGCGTCAGGTGACAATAATCTGAACATCTGTGTTTGTCCTGAAGTCCTCTCTGTGTCCTCCTCACCAGGAGTCCGTCACCACAGGTCCCGTCACCATGCGAACCCCCTGCAGACGGTGCGGAGGGAGAGGGTCGATTGTGATCACACCTTGTGCCCTTTGTCAGGGTTCAGGTCAGACTAAGAGGAGACAAACTGTCCATATCGAAGTGCCTCCAGGTGGGTCTCCAACCAAAGATGCATTCACACCTACAGTACAGGCCAAGAGTTCGGACACACCTTCTCATTCGATGCGTTTTCTTTATTTTCATGCCGTGTGTTTGTTCTGCTCTGTCGTTAGCTACGTTTACATGGAGCCAAATATTACGAATATAATCGGATTAGAAGCCCAATCGGAATGAAAATGCTCCATATAAACACCTCATTCGGAATAAACAGGCCCATTCCGAATGGAATTTCATTCCGATTCACAGGGGTAGAATATTCCTTTTCCCATTCCGATTAAAAGCAAAATCCTGTCATGTAAACGGTGAATCGGAAAGTTGTCAGGCTGGGTTCTGTCTGCGCATGCTCTGTCCTGATGTAAACAAGCAGTGACGTATGACTCACATGGAAACATGATGGCGGCTTCCAAGCAGAGCACGATGCACTGGTCTGCGTCGGAGATCACGTGATCAATCAATCACGTGATGTTTGAAGGTATCACGTGTCTGTAAATAGCTGTTCCGATTGAATGCCGTGGCACATGTAAACACCAGATCAGAATAGATCGCTTCCATGTAAACAGTTCGCCTGGGAGCTTCAATCGGAATGATTATAATCCGAATGAGAAAAAAGTCTGCATGTAAACGTGGCTACTGAAGCAGCAGTCGGTGAAGGCACCTGGTTCAGGAACCGAGCAGAACAAAAACACGGCATGGAGATGACCCGATGACTCCACAGTTCCCATCTCTGATATTTACACTGTTGATTCTCACTGAAGGCATCAAAACTGTGAATGAACACATGTTTCATGTTGGAGTTTAGCCGCCCTTCGCTCTGATGACCGCTGTAAACACTCTCTCCATGAGCTCCAGGAGGTCCTCACCTGAAATGGTTTTCCAACAGTCTTGAAGGAGTTCCCAGAGGTGTTCAGAACTTGTTGGCCCCTTTGCCTTCACTCTGCGGTCCAGCTCACCCCAAACCATCTCGATTGGGTTCAGGTCCGGTGACTGTGGAGGCCAGGTCATCTGCTGCCTGGAGGTGTGTGTGGGGTCTTTGTCCTGCTGAAAAACTAAACAAACCGGATGGGATGGCATGTCGCTGCAGGATGTGCCTTCACACCATCAGACCTCCTCCTCCATCTTCACAGTGGGAACCAGGGCGGTGGAATCCATCCGTTCACCTTTTCTGCGTCTCACAAAGACACGGCGGTTGGAACCAAAGATCTCAAATTTGGACTCATCAGACCGAAGCACAGATTTCCTCTGCTCTGATGTCCAGTCCTTGTGTTTCTGCTTGTTGCCGCTCCTCAGCAGTGGTTTCCTAGCAGCTATTTGACCATGAAGGCCTGATTCAGCAGTCTAACAGTTGTTGTAGAGACGGGTCTGCTGCTCGAACTCTGATCTGAGGCGACTCTCGGTCTTCCCTTCCTGGGTCGGTCCTCATGTGAGCCAGTTTCGTTGTAGCGCTTGATGGTTTTTGCGACTCCACTTGGGGACACATTTAAAGTGTTTGCAGTTTTCTGGACTGACTGACCTTCATTTCTCAAAGTCATGATGGACACTCGTTTTTCTTTAGTCAGCTGATTGGTTCTTGCCATAATATGAATTTTAACAGTTGTCCAATAGGGCTGTGTATTAACCTGATATTCCACTACTTACCCCTGATAAGGCAGACCTGTGAAGTGAAAACCACGTCAGGTGACGACTAGTGGTGCAACGGATCATCATTGATCCGTGATCCGTTCGGATCGACGTCATCGGTTCGGCACACACGTTACCCGCGGTTCGATTTCTGAAAAAAAAAATGTGGCTTCCCTGTCAACTATGATGAGGAAGGAAAGAGGTCAGTGGACAAAACTGTGAAGGTGTGTAGGCACTGTGGCATAAGAAAGCCATATGACAGTGGAAACACATCGAGCATGTTCACGCATTTGAAAGCGACATCACCCGGGTGTTTTAATGACAGGTGTTGTGCCGTAGACTGCACCCCTGCCGTAGAACGCACCCCTGCATCCCCTCCACTCGTTAGCTTCTTACAGTGGAGATAATGATCTCATATTTAAAGAAACACGAGTATTAGATCATGACAACATGTCAAATGGAGCAGCAAACTTTCATTTTCTTTTTATGTGTCTCAAAAATGCAAATATAGAGGTGTACTTGGGTATAAACTGTACAGAAAGCTGTCCAGGTAGAGAGCATTATATTTTCGGGACAGCAATATTCCAAGGGCTGTTGTTTTTGGCTTCTTTGAATAGCCTGAATGAAATTATTACAGGCAAACGCTTTTGAATCCATCCAATGTAAGAAAAACTTATTATTTCGCCTCGTTATGTACTTTAAACCGCGCTCCCGTCAGGGGGTGCATTCTACGGCAGGGGTGCATTCTATGTCACAACACCTGAGATAAAACGAAAGCTGGCCAGCAACCGCTCATCACCGCAGCATTTAAGCAGCCTCTTCCTGCGCATCACAAACGCTAACGGTGTGTTTAGCTACAGACATGAGGCCGTATTCAGTTGTGCAAACGAGGGCTTTAAAAACATGCTGAAAGTGCTTGAGCCACGTTACGATATCCCACCGCGCACATACTTCATTTTTGGTTCATTGTTACATTTTAAAGGAAGGAGATATGCCTATATATTGCACTTTAAGTTGTTTTTCATTAATAATTATGTTGAAAAGAAGATATTACGCCGTATGCACTACTTTTATATATTTTAATTCAACCATTTAAGTGTTTAATATACAGACAAAACTGCTTTTTGCTGATCCGAAAAATGATCCGATCCGTGACTCTTGATCCGAGGAACAATCCGATCCGTGAGTGTTGTGATCCGTTGCACCACTAGTGACGACCTCTGGAAGCTCACGGAGAGAATGCCGAGAGTGTGTAAAGCAGTCATCAGAGCAAAGGGTGGAAATAACAAACACAACTTAAGACAGTGAGACTTTCTTGCAGGAGTGGAGACCGGTCAGACGCTGCGCATGTTAGTGCAAAGAAATCTAGAAATTCTCGTCACATTCAGGGTGAGTTTTGGAGAAATTCTTCACAGATTTTTGTTCAAATCCGGCAAAATGACAGAGGTCTGTTGGAGTCACGTGACCTGCATCTCATTTGTCTCAATACAGGTGGAGGAGAGTAAGATTTTCAGGCGCTATGGATTGGACATCCACTCAGATGTGTCAATCTCTGTCGCTCAGGCCATCCTGGGGGGAAAGGTCACAGCACCAGGCCTGTACGGTCCCGTTGACTTGGATGTGAGTCAGAACGAGGCTGCTCAGAATACGACGCTGATCTGCTTTTGTTCACCAAGTTAGAGTGAAAAGCTAAAAACGGGCGGAGTGAACCATGTTTGGGCTTCCTGTCCTTCTGTCACAGCTGTTTACACAGGTGTTTAATGACTGTGTCTGATAAGTAACGACTTCTGTTGTGTTTTTAGATTCCCGCTAGTTGCCAGGCGGATCAAGTAATCTACATTTCAAGACTTGGCATTATGAGGATAAGACCGTTCACCTATGGAAATCACTTTGTTCACGTCAAGATCAGAGTGCCAACGTAAGAGGAGGAGCTAAAAAACACTTCAAATATATTTATCAAACCAGTTATTCAGCTGAGATGCCCTGAAGTTGGGATGAAAGTTCTACTTGTGTTTTTAAATCATCACAGGAAACCAGCCAGAGCATCAGAAATCATCACAAACTTGTGCAGATGTGTGGAAAAAAAGGACTTATGCCACCATCATTTTTCATTTTAATCTTTCTGTTACTTTGAGTTTAATATTTATATTTTTTTAGCAACATTTTCTTTTTCTTTTAGTTTAAACGTTTTCTTTTATGCAATAGAAACTACTCTGCAACGCACAGTATCTGACTGTTCATGTTTTGGTTTTTTCTATTTTTAAATGAAGTTTTTACATATAAGAAAAACATACAAATAGCACTGCAGCAATAGCAATGATGTATAAATGCACTATACAACAAAACTATCAAAAAATGGAAAGAAGAGAAAAATAAGTGAATAAAGATAAAAATAATTTAAAAATAATAATAAGAGTAAAACAGTAGGAACAGAAAAAACAACTGAAAAAGTAGCAGCAGTGGTGACTTAACAACTTTCTCATCCTCCAAAAATCCCCAAAAGGTTTCCATCCTGTAACAAACTGTATATAATATATGAAAGTCTTTCCAACACAAGATGTGTCTCAGTCTCCTTCAGCCGTAACTTTACAGAGGGTAACTGGAGATTATTCCAGAAAAGAGCGACCAGTCTTCTAGCTTGAAGGGTATAAACCAGGATACAGAGTTCAGCTTCCAGGGGAACGTTCTTACCACCATCAGGGAAATCATCACATTCCCAAACACGACGGAACAATCTTCCTGTTTCCTCTAAACAACAGGTATCTGGAACATTAGGACAGGTTTGATTTAGTTTTACTGAAGTTCACTTTATCCATTTATATTGGAGCAGTTTCAGTTTTGTGTTGATTGTATTTTGCCGTGCCTTTCGATATGCCGCTTCCCAGTCTTCTTCAGGTTTATCGACTGTCCATGTTTCTGTCCTTGGATGATTCCTTCTCATGAGATATCAGAGTCCCATAAAACAAAGATACTCGACCCCCGTTAGCCAGATTTGTCATGATTAGATTTGTCAAAGCTGGTTCAGACGTCGGGTCTTTATTTTCTGATGATATAAAATGTTTCAGTCGTAAATATTTGAGAGTTTTTTTGGTTTATCATGTTCCTTAAATATTTGCTCAAAGGTAAATAGTTTTTCTGATTAGATTCCCTCCAGATGACACACCTTTGAAACCTCCATCACCTCTACCTGCTGTGAAATCACTGTTTGTAAAGCAGGGATGTCTCCAACATGCTGGTGGACACGATACCAAAGGACATTTTTAAGATCTGCTGAATGTAGAAACAGCTTCAGGGGTAGTTCTCATGTGGTTGTTTGCTCAATATTTACCCAAGAAGTTGTGATTTTTAATGTTCACTTTTCACTCGACTCTGTTTGGATCATGTAATCGAGTTTCTGTGGTCTCTTTCCTGCAGGAAGTTGACTCCTAGGCAGCGTTCTCTGATCCTCAGTTACGCTGAAGAGGAGTCGGACGTCGAGGGGACGATTAACGGGGTCACTCCTTCTGCAAGGAAAGGTTAGAGTGAAACTACGTCACTCTGTCTGTCCAAGCATCACTCCACACTCGGCAGACAAACACTCACAGTCAGTGTCAATAGAAGCTGATGTAGAGTGTGTTTGTGTCCAGCAGGGGGCAGCAGCGCTTCAGAGTCTGGTGCAAAAGGCTCAGAGGAGGGACAGAAACAGCAAGAGGAGGAAGGCTTCTTCTCCAAGCTGAAGAAACTGTTTGTCTGACGCTGTTCAACAGGTTGGAGCTGAAACAGTCACTGAACGTCGACACAAACACTGTTCAGCTAAAGTTTACAAACCGCAGGTTCAGGAGGAACATTTCTGTTTCAGAGCACTTTAAAACGAGCAGAAACGAGGGATTAGTGATGGGATTAGTCATGTGAGACCTCCCCTCTTTAAGTCTACAAACAATTACTTAGAGCTGCACATTATTTTAGAAATGAAGAAGTGAAATAAAAAAAGTCATTTTTACCAAATAAATGCAGGAAAATTCTGTCATACATCCTCGCTGCGATTTAGGCTCTGAAAGGTCCTGTTTTCCTCAGTGATTCATCCATTTTGGATTTTTACACCTTTGTGAAAAATGACTTGAGTGGAAAACTTTGACTAAGCGGTTTAATCGTGGATTCAGGTAATGAAACAGCATGTCAGACCGCTTTCAAAGGCGCTTGTACTTTCATCTCCCTGCCTCCACACAAGAAAATCTTTACGTCACGAGCAAACCTTCGATTCACTCTTCTCTCCTCAGGTGGAAAACCTCTGAAAACACGCTGAAGCAGGAGGAGAAATCCACTGACCGGCCTCCATGCTGTCTCCTCCTGCTTTGAGGACGGAGCAAGGAGGAAGAAGAGCGAGGCAGAGTGGTACTTGTGATGACGTAGTCACAGTAGACGCCAGGTCCACCCACCCACACTCACTCACTCACTCACTCACTCACCGGGCCGATGCCGAGCCGGGAAACTCAAGAGCTGCTGGAGGAGGAACAAGATGGCGACTACAGAGGACTACTGTGCAGTAAAGAGCGCTGACACACTTGGTTAAAAAGTCAGACAAGAAAAAGTTCAAATGACCAAACAGCGTCTTGTCAGATGGGTTTATTATTCCGCTGACATTTCAGCTTAAAATGGTGAAAATGTCTGAGTTTCTGAAGTTTCTCCAGTCTTTGCTCAGTTTGAGGGGTCAAAGGGGACAGAAACGTGAACGGATTAAGAGGAGTTTGAAAAGACTAAACATCCTTTTGTATTAAATATTAGGAGGACGTTTGTTTGGTTCAGGAATAAAAACATGGAGCAACATTTAAAGACGTCTCAGTCTGACGAGGTTGATGTTGGTGATCTGTGAAGGTGTGGCACAAAATGAAACAAATGATGAATAAAAATGTAAAGTGTTGAGTATTTCTATTTCATTACTTTCAAATACATCAGTATGATACCAAAATCAAACACTAGATAGAGCTGTTAGTCATTTCTTAGTTTAAATGCAGTGTTTTAAACTCCTAAAACCACCACACAGATTACTGAGGCGGGAAGAATGGCGCGCATGCGGCCTATGGTGGCGCTACAGTGTAAGACTACCGCGAACAGACCCGACGAAGAAGAATAAGAGCGGAAGTTTACGGAAGACGGTGTTGGGCGTCGTTTTTAAAGCTCGTTAACGGCTGTTGTCTTGGTGCCGTTAAACCTGTAAACATTCAAACAGTCTGGAGGTACAAACTTCACCGAAAACACCACCGCACAGGTAAGAAGCTCCTCACACAGGTGACTTTGTTCACTGACTGTTAGCTGTTAGCCGTTAGCTTACATTTGTACCGAACCCCGAACCTAAACCTGCCGAGTTTAGATTAAACTCTCAGATTAAAACACCTTAAACTCAAGAACTCTCCCAGGTCTGCAGTTTAGAGGAACCAAAACATTTAAGTTACATTCGGCAAACTCAAACCTGCAACTTTTACTAAGATTATTATTAAAACTGTGGAAGTTAAAGAAGGTAACTTTAACGGTCACCAACGATGTTTCATCGTTCAATAAGTTTTTACAGCTAAATCTACAGTTTCCTTTAGTGCTTTATTGTGGAAGAAACAATAATATTCTTTTTAAAGTGATAATAAAATATAAAATCATTATTGCTGTTTATTGAATCCACGTATAGGGGAGACCGGGGTAAGTTGAGCCACCCCCTGTTGTTTGGAAATGGTCAAAGAAATTGATCATGTGACCAAATATATGGGTCATCAATTCTGCAGGAATGAACAACATCCTGAAATATCTGCAGAGACACGAGTTAGAGACTAAACTAGGACTGACCTGATGGACTGATCCGGAAACATGGATCTTCTGACCCCGCTCTCCCCTCATCCCGATGCCTTTCTCTCCTCTCAGGTTTTATCTTTTTGTCTTTAGGTTGAACTTATGGACAGTTTGGATTTTACAGAAGAAGAAATCCGGGAACAGCTGGCTCTGCTGGGTTACAAAAACATCCCAAAACACAGACTGCAAGAATTCAAGCAAGGTGGGACTCTGACACTGATGTCCTCTTTCCTGCATCATCTGGAGTTTGTTTTTAAGACACCCCTGAAATAAACGACAGTCGTTTTTAGGAACAGTTTTTAAAAACTCTCTTCTTGTGTTCGGTCAGATCTTGATGACCTGATTCGACACGGAGAATGGAAGAACCTGACCTCCCCACCTCCGATAAACTCCAGCAGATCTCCGACAGCATCATCTGGACCGAGTCCTCCCGCCTTCACCAAAGAGAAAGGTCTCCCTCTGAGATAACACTGAGGGGTTTTCACAACAGTCAACACTTTTCATGGTGGTTATGCGAATTAGAAACTAGATAGAGTGAGCGGGACCTTCGAGGACAGGTGGAGGAGTCTGAGTAATTAAAAAAAACAAGATATCAAGTCAAAATTCAGATGCTAATTTGGTGTTTTCTGTGTTTTATGTCGTGACAGTGAGCAGGAGATCTTTTGAAGACTCTCAGGAGGGTTTCTTCTTACAAGCTGGACACATGGACCGCCACAGTCAAGTGAGTTTTATGTTTGAGTCTTTGCTGTTCTTATCTGTCGTTTTTATTGACCAACCAGAGGACGACGAAGGACGACCTTTTTTTGTAGTTTATCAATCGTTGGTCAACAAGACGTCGTTACATGAAGATATAATCGATCTTTGTTTCCGGAAACCTGCTGTCAAATGTTCATCCACCAACCAGATGTGGAAGTATTTAACCCCTTCATTATCTGAGGTTATTTTGGGGGTTCGGTGCCTTTATTGGGAGGAGGATAGATGGAGCAGGAAGTGTGAGATGTGGCGCAGAGCCGAGGGTCTGATCAGGACCTCTGTACTCACAGGATTCGTCATTTAACCCCTGAGTCAGACTCAGAGTTTCTCTGAGATAACTGACCGGTTTATTCGTTTATCTTAAAAAGACGTTTTCTGTAACCGTGTGTCGGGTTTGTGCGTTTTAATCCCGCTCATGTGTGGTTACCTCAGGGTCAGGACAGAGACCGCGGGCAGCGGCAGAGACTCGGTGACTCGTATGCTCAGCACTCCGTGGCTCCAAGGCTCCAGCTGCCTCCAGGTGCTCCAAACAGGCTGCAGGTGGAGCCAGATCCAGATCCTGATGACACCCTCCACCCGCCGCTCTCTGACAGTTCCACATCCAGCCCTGAGATCCAGGACCGACGCTTCATCAGGAGGAAGGTCTTCAGGTAAAGAAACGTGGTCACGGCGAAATGTCGACATGTTGTCGGTCTTTGACTACATCTGTGTTTGTGAGTGAAGCTCCACCTCCACCTTTTCATTATCAGAGACACGACAAAACTCCGAGTCTCTGCAGAGCCAACAGAGAAAAGTGACTCCTTCAGTGAATTATCATCTCCACAGATTAAAACGATCGTCTCAACACTCAGTTTAAGGTGTTTTTACTGCAAATTCAACAACAATAATAATAAAACTGTTTTCATTTTTTTAACTGTAGGAAGCACAAAGGACAATCTCTGGTCTGTGATGAATCAGTCTACAGTGAAGACTCAGGTAAAACACCCCTGACCCTCATTTCTGATCCTAGTCTTTTAGAAACCTTTAAAACAGACCCTGGTCCAGACCCTGGTCCAGGTCTAAAACAGATATTTGGCTCAGCCCTCGATGATCGTTAAATTTCTCGGTCTGTTTCAGTGTCACGAGTTCGCTCTGAAGCGCTGCACAAACTTTTTCCTCAGAGAGTTTTTCAAAATAAAAGGCTGAGGAAGAAAGAAAATGTTTGTTTTTAGGGCGTCTGTGTGAACAACACTTATGGTGAGTTCAGCGGTTTAAACGTCAGCAGCTGATGTGGGAACAACAATCCCGAGACTTTAGCCGTAAATAAGAATAAAAACACCTACAGATGACTGTCTGACAGAGAGAAACACAGAAACCACGCTCTGTTCGAAGACCGTAAACAAAACAACTCAAATGTGGAGGTGCATGTACTTCTCGGGTCCATTCAGAGCAAATAGGGGGGCTGGGTGACCTCTGGATGACCTATAAAACAATATTTAATAACTAACCAAAGCAGCACAAACGAAAACTTAAACGGCACAAACGAAGCGGACTGTTTTTGGGGTGGGGGGTCAGCTTCACGCAGGTTCAAACACAAAAACTCCTCTCAGATGTTTTAGGAGCAGAGGTCCTTAAATTCAGATTTATATATTTATATGATCTTTATTTCATACGAGGCGTCACGTCGAGGAGTTTGATTTACTCAAAAAACAACAAAACTGGATTTAAAAGAGATTTAAAGACGGTTCTTACCTGCTCGCTCACAGTCCTGAAAAAAACTCTAATTTACACTCAAACACGTCAAACAACAAGAACAGAGCAGAGCTGTGATTCCTGCAGCCACCAGCAGAGGGGGCCGTTTCAGCTTCGGGCAGACCTGGGAGTCGAGTCTCAGCGTAATCCTCTTTCCTTAAGCCGGGCGCCTCCACAGACCTCACACACACACACACACACACACTGAACACACACACACACACACACTGAACACACACACCTCCGCCGACACCATGTACAAGAGCTACAACCCCCCGAGCGAGGATGACGACGGGAACTCTCTCTACTCCTCATTTTGGTCTGATGAAGAGCGACGGGACGACGAGGAAGAGGAGGAGAAGGTGGAGACGCAGGTAGGAGTCAGACCTGGTAGAGATACAGGAAAACCTCTTAAGGAGGTTTTGGAGGAGGAGAGGACTGAATCGGACCACCAGGACTACTCAAGACCGGGCAGCTCAGGGGGTAGAAGTGATGAAGAGGAGGAAGAGGAGGGTCATACTCAGCAAGTGATCAGAGAAGGAGGTGCAAAACCTCCTCAGGTGACCTCCTCAGGGGAGGAAGGGTCGGAGTCGAACAAGGAGGACGACACGAGCTCAGGAGGAGGAGGTGATGAAGAGGAGGAGGAGGAGGGAGAGATCAGCGAGGAAGACTCCGGAGATATGGAGGAGGAGTCAGACGAGGAGGAGGAGAGCGCAGGTGGGAGGAGTTCAGAGAGTGAAGGTGAGGAAGAGGAGGTGGATACCAGTGAGGAAGACTCCACACCTGCAAACGAGGCAGAAGATTCACTTCAGGAAACCAACCAGGAGAACCTGACCGGGCCAAGTTCAGGAGAGGAGGAGGAGGAGGAGGAGGAGGAGGGCAGGACCAGTGAGGAAGAGGAGTCCACTAAAGAGTCTTCAGAGGAGGAGAAACCTGAGCGAGAGGAGCAGGAGAAGAAGAACTGCTCAGAGAGGAGACGTGAGGAAGAGGAGGAGGAGAAAGAGGAGGACACTGTCAGGGAGGAAGAGGAGGAGAAAGAGGAGGACACTGTCAGGGAGGAAGAGAAGGAGGAGGAGGAGAAAGAGGAGGACACTGTCAGGGAGGAAGAGAAGGAGGAGGAGGAGGACGCTGTCAGGGAGGAAGAAGAGGAGGAGAAAGAGGAGGACACTGTCAGAGAGGAAGAGGAGGAGGAAGAGGAGGACACTGTCAGAGAGGAAGAGGAGGAGGAGAAAGAGGAGGACACTGTCAGAGAGGAAGATCTCAAAGCCGACCCTGATGAAGAGGACTCTCAACAGCAGGAAAACCCTGATCTTCAGGACCAGGACCACTCCAGCAGGGACTGTGTTGAAGGTCAGAGTGAGGAAGAGGATGGAGACCACCGCTCTGATAGCCCCGCCCCCAGTATGATGACGTCAGGCTACGGCACCATCAGACCCGAGGAGCAGGAGGGCGGAGACGGCAGAGACGACCACACCATCGCCGAGTTCGATCAGGACAGCCGCGGAGATCTGTCCGAGGTCAGAGACGAGGAGGAGCGCTCGCTGTGGAGCTTCGGAGGGTTCGACGTGGAAACCACCGAGCCCGACTTCAGAGAGACGCCATCAGTGGGCGTGTCAGCAGACGCTGAGCGAGGAGCTGATGATGAAGAGGTGGACGTCACAGACATGAAACCAGGAGATCATGAGAAAAGTCTGGATCTCTGTGGAGCATCAGAGGAACATCTCCACGCCGCAGACGGAGACGGGTTCAAAGAGGGCGAAGAAGAATCAGACGAGTCTTCGAGCAACAAAGACGTCAAGTTCATCGACTCCAAAGACAAGTTCAGCTCCAACACGTACGGCCAGATGTTCGAGGGTTGGGAGGGAAACCTCCGTCATCAGAGGGGTAATTTGAGTTTTATTGTAGCAGCGTCTGCCTCACAACCAATCAGGTTAGAGGAGGTGGAGAACGGCTTTGTTTACAGTCAGAAAGAGCGGACCGCTCAAAAATGTTCAAATGTTGACGACACAGACATAAGAGAACACAGAGATATCGATATATTACCAAATAATCAATAACTGATAACTATTGACTGATATTAAAGATTTTTTGTTTATAAACAAAATAAAAAGATGTTTCTTTTACAGATTCCTGCAGACTCCGCCTTTAAGTCGGCGATTTTGGAAATATTCCAAGATGGAAACTTTTCATGTGAATTAACTGTAAATTGTGTTTAATTTAAACAAACTTTATCATCTTCAAACTTAAATATTTCTGTTTTTTCATCAGCAGACATCCATGAAAAATAAACAATTAAAAAACATGAAAGTTTAAATTATTTAATAAAATAAAAATCTGAAGTCATGAACATAAATATAGTTGATAAACAGCTGATAAACGGTCTTTAAAATATTTAATAATTGATGTTTAATTGATTGATCGGTTACAGAAAACCGTCTATCAGGAGTCTGAAGAAACAGAATCTGAGGAAACGACCACCACAGAATAAACTCCACCCTTAAATGACCAAATAACTCACATTTAACACCGACTTTGATTTAAATATTAACTCCATTATAGATCAGATATATTTACCCCAGAATATCATCAGAACTTCCTTGACTCTCTAAAGTCGGTGGACTCTGTGACCTCCAGGGTTCGAGAAATCATCTGTCAATCATGTGACGGAGGAACGCACAGTGCATGTAGGGGGCGTGGCCTACAAGATATTTTCAGCGACTATATTAAAGTTCCTGTCGAGAGCCGACCTTCAGTTTTGAACAGTTCAGATTTATTCACATTAATTCACATGAAAAGTTTCGGTCATCTCTGTGGTGTCTCCTCTTCTCCTTCTTCTTCTTCTTCTCTTTCATTATTTGTTTGTTCACTCCGTTTCTCACCGTCAGCCTTTGAGAAGAACTTCAAGTACAGCTTCATGGCTGTTTCTGACACACACTCACACACACACACACACACACACACACACACACACACACACACAGCCCGTCCGTCTGTCTGTCTCGTGCAGATGTTTGAGATTATCTCCTTCTCAGCAGCAGAGTCTCCTCCAAATGAACGAGCTTCTCTCTCGTCTCTGAAATTACGATGCGTTCAAACTCAGAAATCAGAGGAATCGTCGATTTTCAGTTTGATCGTCGTACAGACGCCGCAGTCTAACGGTCTAACGCCATCACTGACGGCGTTCCTCCGTGAATTTGGTCCCTCACAGTTTTGATGTTTTTAACTGTTGTTGGTCTTTACAGCGAGCTGTCTGGAGGAGCGTCTGGCCGAGCTTCATGTATCCTCGCCGGCTCAGCGTGAAACCGAGAACGACGAGGTCGGCAGTCACAGTGAGACACAGAGTTCAGGGGCCGAGGGAGACGCCCTGAGCGCCTTCGAGTCCTACATCAGAGGCATGGTGGGTAATGTAGGCCTCACACACACACACACACAGAAGCTGAAGTGTGTGTCTGAGTGTGTTTCACTTTGTTGTTTCAGACTCGATCTCGCAGTGACGGAGACATCAGACCCAAACCCAAATCCTGTAAGTCTGCAGCGATCAAACGCAGACGACTCCGACCCTCATCTAAACTCTTAAATTAACTCGTTTTTCACTTCGTCACTTTTTCATTTCAGTCATCAGACCAACGAGAAACCAACAAACCAGGAAGAAGACCGACCCGGTGGCAAAGTAAGGGTTAATTTCTCAGACATGTCCAGAGGTCCCAACAGAGGACAGAGTCTTCTTCTTCTTCTTCTTCTGTCCTCCGAGTTGACGGGTCCTCTTGTCTCTGCAGGTATTTCCAGTACAAACAGATTTGGGAAATGTTTAAACTTCCAGGAGAGACGGACCGCAGAGCTCTTCGTCAGGAGATCAAGGTTCGAACGCTTGAGTTCATTTCAGCGACATGAAAACAGGAATATCAGGAATATCAGGAACATCAGGAAGGATCTGGTTTCTACTTCCTTCTCGTCCACTTTTACTGATTTCCAAACTTCTTAGTTTCCATCCAACCCTTTTTTTTTTCTTCGTCTGAGAGTCAATCAATCAATCAATCAACTAATCATTCAGTATCGTGTAATATTCATTTCTCCTACATCATTATTATCCATTGACTCATTTATTTATATATTTAGATTTATTTATTTTTCTCCTCCTTTAAAGTTTAATTATTGAATTACTTTACTGTTTTTTTTGTTTTTTTTCATTTATTCCTTTTTTTTCTATTTCTCATTATTAATATTTATTATGACTTAAATCTTTATCATGTTCAATATGATCATTATTTTAGTTTCTCTTCCCCCTTTTACTCACTTCTTTGTTTTCGTTATAGCCGACTCTTTCTTTACCATATCTGTAACCGCTGTTATCGCGCACACACACACACACACACACCTGATCGTCCAATAGAGTCGCTCGTATCCGTTTGTCCTGGTCATGGTTAAATCCCACTGTCACGTAGCGTTATGTCTCCGTCTGTAGATGTGGAGAATGTGGGCCGTCCTGTTGGACGCCACAGTCAAAGTGGCGGTCGGGTCTTCAGGCGCTGATGAATGTTTGTGTTTTTCTTTCAGGACCAGCTGGCCTATCAGCCTCCACCTGTGAGTATCTGCTCTCTTAACCTGTTCCCTCTGAGGGTCCGTTTGGATCAGAACTCAGGTCCGGTTTGGTGATGAAGGAGACCCAGTCTGATTTAAATCTTCAGGTTCTTCAGAACTTCAGCCACCTTAGCTAAAGCTGGTGTAGTTTGGCCTCCACAGCAGCAGGTGGCGCCTCATGTTCGCTTGAGTTAGAGTTTTAGAAAACCTCAGATGTTCATGTAGGTTCTCACTCCTCAGGGTCATGGTTGAAGGTCAGCCGGACTGGTTTGAGGTTCTTGGAGACGTTTCAAGCTTGAGGAGAAACGTCTCCATGAACCTCAGACGAGTCCAGCGGACCTTCACAGAAGACTTTAGTGTTTCTTCAGATCTCTGATTCTAACAAACCTGCCATCCTGGAGATAGTCTAACGCTCTCGTTTCGTTGCAGCCCAAACCTCGCAGAGTTTACGTGCCGAACACCTACATCGTGCCAACTGAGAAGAAGCGCTCGGCGCTGTGCTGGGAGATCAGGAACGACCTCGCCAACGGCCTCCTGCCGCAGACATCCAGCTACCGGTTCTAGGCCTTTGAACGTCCCGGTGCCTTTTTAATGAAATGTTCACACTCTTGTTTTCTCGTCACTGTTTTATTTATTCATGATTTTTCTTTTACATAATAAACACATGAAGAAGAAAACACGCCTGCTGACTCCGCCCTCCTCCTTCAGCTCCTCAGGGGAAATCCGAGTACGGCAGTTTGAACGGGTACAGAGCCGAGTATCGCTCGTCGTGCCAAAGCAGTTTGTCCTCCAGAAACTTGACGGTTTCCAGCGTGAGGACGAGAACTTCGTGTTTGAGCATGCTGTGGACGTTCAGACCTGGACCAGAAAACAAACACAGTCAGAAGAACCTTCTGTGAAAAGTTCTGAAAGTGTCCGACATCTTAAATCTGATGGACCAACACAAACCGGATCCTCTTCTTCAGGAGGTCTTTTTTTAATCTAAGACGTGGTTTCCACTCACCGATGGCTGGAATGATGTTGACCGTCTTCAGGTCTGCTGTTGCCTGAAGGATGTTGTCGGGAAACTCCGCCCCTCTGAAAACAACAACAGCAACAGCGAGGTCAAGCGGGGCGAGGAGAGAGAGGTCGGTAGTTCTCAGGAGCGTCTGTGATGATACTCACACGTCCACGATGAGGACCGACTCTCCCCAGTGTCTCTGTCGGATCAGGTCCAGCAGGTACTGAGGGTCAGGGGTGGGGATGTTCAAAGAGTCCACGATGTGAAGGTAGTCCTACAAAAGCAGGTTCAACACTTACTGATGCAGATTTACACGAGACCATGACGAGTCCAGACTCTGAAGACAGTCCTGGACCTGGCTGATCCAGTACAGGGAGGTTCAGGAGGTTTTACCCCCAATTTCCACCGCATCCGATTTTCGCCGTCCGCCAGTTCCTACCGAATCAATTTGTGAGGCAAATTTTGTGGCGGATTACAGACAGCAGTAATGTCGAGATCTCACAAGAACCCGCAGATTCACGTTCAATCGTTCGATAACGAGTCGTCTCTCTAAAGACAGACACATAGACATATAAGCAGTAGATTGTGTCCTTCCAGAGGAGGAAATCTACTTCTAGACTTCTAGAATCAGCATCTCCTCATCCATGGTGTCATCGGGGTGAAATGACGTCTAAAAACCTTTCACTTGTTCGTCTCCTCCCGAGTGTTTTATTTTGAAAAGAAGCCGGATGTTTTATTTTGTGTCTGTGCCCGACTTCCTTTCCAGCACGGGTTAATCTGTGCTGAATTTATCCGCCATGCTCCGGCGTCCAGAAAAAATAGAACTCTTGTGATCAGCTGAGGAGTCCGGCGATCCGCAGAGGAACGGAAAGAAGTCGGTGTAAATTGACACGTTAACTTGAATGGTTACGATCAGCTACGATCGGAGGATACGACCTTTTAGGAGACGATCAGGATGAAGGTGGAGGTCGGGGGTAACTGGTCCTTGACTGGATCTGAGTCGATCTGGATTTTCCTGTTTCTGGTGTCTCTTACCTGAGCCATCTTGGAGCTCAGAGCCACTTTGAGTCCCTGCACTCGGACCTTCAGGGGTAACATGTAGTAGTAACTGGTTGGTCCTCTGGGTCCATGAGAGACTCCACCTGAAAAAGATGGAGACAGTCAGGCTGGTTTACATCCACAGAGTGAAGCATTCTGGGAGAAAACCTGTCTGAGTGACAGGTCCGGTTTCTGTTGCTTCGAGGTAAAAGTTTGAACCAGAACCAGAACCTGAAGGAGCTTCATCAGAGTCATGGTGGACCACTGTGAGCACAGAGTTTCAGAGGACCTCCTCACCTCCTCTCCAGATTGGCGAGCGGATACTCCCGTGGCGTGCTCGGCCGCTGCCTTTTTGTTGCCATGGTTTTTTGCCTCCACCTCTGACCTCCGACCTCACTTTTGTGTGGGCGTGGCTCTGATGGATGAAAACAGCTGTTAGGTCTGAAATCACAAACTCATCCCCGTTTCGCTCCAGAGGACTCGTGACGAGCTCGACAGTGAGTCTACAAAAACGACGTGATTCAGAATTCAGACGGCGGCGGCGTTTTACTCTCCAGTGAGTGATGTCTAATGACACACATGAGATTAGATGATCGAAACAACAACGTACGATTCTTTTGAAGTTTCTCTGCCAGATTTCAACTTGATGGAGGATGTCGAGTCTGAGAGAGAGGAGAGAAAACAAACAGCTGATCCATCAGGATTCATGCTCAGTATTTATGACTTCACTCACTCATTTCAGTTCAAGACATCGAATTAGAGTTAAAAATGAAAGTTTTAGACCAACTGTCGACATGACAGCAGAGTCTGCGTAACACCAACATACAGAACAACATCACAAGAGTCCAAATAAAAACCTCTTTGACTCTCAAAATCATTTTAACTCGTTTAATTCTAGATACAAATTTCAAAGGATAAAAAGATTTAAGAGAAGAGTTTGTCCCTGATGATACCTCCTAACTGACCCCTCTACATCAGGTCCAACAGAAACCGTAGACACTCAGGACCTTCATGATGGACACGGACAAACATGAACTCGAGTGAAGCCGGGTTTACCTGGGAGGCACTGCGAACACGTCCGGGTGGAGCTGAGCCAAACCTAACGGCTCACTATCCAGGCTCTCCAAGGTCTCCACCCACGTCTGAACTGGACTCAGGTGAGCCGGCACGACGGCATCACATCTTCTCAGGAGAGGCAGAGAGCAGTCTGCGGGAGGAGGAGGTCGTTCTGCAGGAGGACGCCGGAAAAGAGTCAATGAAGGCGTCTTTGACGTGTTGCTGTTTCATACCTCCCCCAAAAAAAACCACGATCAGACACCAACCCTGTACTCACTTAATCTGGAAGGATCTATGAGGTTGGTTGGCAGCAGCAGATTTGGAGGCAGAGCGCTCTCACCGCTGAACGCCGAGGAAAACTGAGGAGGACAAAAGTTTGAGAAACAGACTAAGAAAAGTGATCTGGATGTTTAAAGTCAGCCGATCGAATCAATAATCAGCAGAATTACCAGAAGATTGATGTCCAACAGCGCTGACAGATGTGCACGTGTCTTTATTTGTAGTGACACACATATATAATAACTAGCTCTCTTACTGCAGAGCGAGAATACGGAGTTAAAACAGAGTCTGACTTTAAACTCCAGATTAACTGGAGCTCAAACATCGACTGTAGAGGTTACATCAGATCTTAAAACATTAAAACATAATATTATTCATTTTTAAAAAAAACTTAATTAATCTTCTATCTGGTTAATTTCAGGACATCATGAAATCCTTTTTTTTTTAACTTTTAATTTTTCATTTTGAAACAACGAAAACAAAGCAGATAACCTCATACATAATACAAATACATAACAACAATAATAACAATAAAAATAATACTAACTATAATGATAATAATAATAGTAATAATAAGGGGGGTTGTTAAAGGATTATGAATTCTCTCATCAGTGGGATATCTGCTTTTTGTAATATTGAATAAAGTCTTATCCATCATAAGCAGCTGGTTACAGACATATGTCATCACTTTCTTAGTTATTTTTGCAGATTTTATTATAATGTTCTCAAGAATATTCAGCTTTCTGAAAATACAATGAAATACAAACAGAACAGTTATTTAGTGGACTATCATTATCGTGTATCAAATATTCCTCCTGTAATTCTGATTAAATATGAACGGATTAAAGGTGAATTTAGCAGGTTAATAATAATAATAATAATAATAATAATAATAATAATAATAATAATAATAATAAATGTACTCACTCTCTTCGGGACTCCTCTGCCACAGATCAGCAGAGTACACCGAAACATGTCTGCTCTGTTCGCCGTTAAAGACTTAAACACTCTGAACGTCCTCTTCTGGGAATCAAAAATCACATTTTAGGCTGAAATTCAGACTTTAATCCTGATTTTATCTCCTAATGTTGCAGCGTGGAAGGTCGAGGACGCTGTTTCAGATCAGGCGTCGGCGCGTGTTGATGACGTAATATGTCAGCGCGACTAAACCGTTTTGGCGGGCTCTAGCGGCTGGAAGAGGAACATAAAACCTCCAACTTTTAACCCAAAACCCTGAAAAAAGGACTTTATCAGACCTCCAGCTCTGATCCTCGGGTGTTTAATTATCATTTAGTAACAGTTGTGAAGAATTAGAGATTAGATTTAAGAGTCTTTGAGTCGGCAGAGTCCACCATCCTGCCGGACAAGATTATTCTGTCTTTATGCCTTTAATCCTCAATATTTCAGAGTAAGTCTGTGACATCTGCTCTCATACAGAGCATATAAAGTTTTCCATTCTTAGTAAAATCAGTGAAAGTATGTGGTTTTACCCTGAACCTGTCAGAGTCTCCTGAAGGTTTGGATCTCTCAGAAAAAAGACTTTCAGTGAATTAATGATTTACATTTACTAATGACCTCAGTCTCATTAACATTAAAATCTGAATATCGGTGTTTTTATTGTTTTTATTGTGTTTTAACCCTCCTGAAGACCTCTCTGTTCCTCCCTCAGGTCTTTACCTATCTGTGAACACATGCTGCCCCCTGCTGGTCCCTCAGGAGGCTGACACTTCCCTCCTCTGCCACACCGTCTGTTCTTAAAATGTTGATTATAAAATATTCTTCAGGTGAGTTCAGAGTGACGGCCAGCAAACACCAACTTCACCCCTGAAGTTACAGAGAAACCTGAACCTGGACTCTGAGTGACCCGATCCTGAAGAAAGTCCTCCTCTTTCTGGATTTCAGTTTTATTAAGGTTTTTAGTTTTAAACTTTTAAAACTTTTAGTTTTAAAGTGCTGGTTCAAGAACGAGAGGTTCACAATGTTGGGTTCTGGAGTTCTAGCAGACTGGACTCTGGACTGGGTTCCAGGACAGAAGACTTGGTTTTATATTGCTGGATTCCAGAACACGAGATGCTGAGTTTCAGGACCATGAGGTTTTGGAGAACGGGTTCTAAACGCTGAATTTCAGAACGTTGGGCTTTAGAATAATGAATTCTAGAACCAGGGGTCCTGGAATCTTGAGACCTGAGAAACTGGATTTTAGAGAGTGGGGTTCTGTATTTTTGAGTTTTGGAGTACTTGATCCTGGAGTGCTGAAAGGAAGCGTTTTGGACTGGGCCGAGAGAACGGTTCTTAGAGGAACATGAAGAAACAGTTTTTAAAGATCGAACTCAAGATCTTTGATT
This sequence comes from Xyrichtys novacula, assembly GCA_962446985.1. Taxonomy (NCBI): domain Eukaryota; kingdom Metazoa; phylum Chordata; class Actinopteri; order Labriformes; family Labridae; genus Xyrichtys; species Xyrichtys novacula. The sequence continues at coordinate 38,911,687 of OY660866.1, forward strand.
TCAGATCTTCTCCAAATACAAACGACACGTCAAACTTACTCCTCCAAATCTGAAACGGGAAGAAAACGTCGCTCTGAAGTAAGGCTGGGCGATAAGGGAAAAAGATTATCAGGATATATTATGTTCATATCAGCTGATATTGATCAATATCAGGATCTAAAACTGTAACAGTGTTTCTTGGTCTCATGTCTTTTCCAACACAATAATCTCCTGCATCTGTGAGGTCTTTGTGTCTCTTTGGCGTTTTGTCGTAAGGCGTCGCTCTAGAGAAAGACGACTGAATGGTCGTCTGTTTCAGGCGCCATGGGCTCCTCGCTTCTCTCGGGGTTTGTGACCTTTTGCGTTGCGCGTGCTCTGCGGCGTCTTCACCTGTTAGAGTGCTATGGTTGGGTGGAGCTGCTGTCTGCTACGACGCAGTTGTTTGAGACTTGGTTCTAATTCAGCACATTATTGGTTCAGCGCGGCGTGGACCTGGAGCAACTTCCCTTTTCATTGGCTATTCTTATAGTCTACCAAGACATGATGAAATGACGACTATTGAAAAGAATATTGATCATGTTTTATATTGATATTGAGGGAAATTAATTTTGGATATCGTTATCGTTTTATCGCCCAGCCGTACTCCGAAGTTACTGAGAGAACTCCAGGATCTTCACGGTGACTCCAACACAAAAACAGACAAAAGGTCACAGACACACATACATGTACAGGAACATTGTGTGTGTGTGTGTGTGTGTGTGTGTTGGATGTTGTCGTGCTGCTGCCGCCTCTCTCATCTTCTTCTTCAGTTTCATGGAGATGTTCGACTATTATCACCTGCTGCCTCCTTCATTAATTATCTATCACAGCTATAGTTCACTGACCCGCTCTGAGTGTGTGTGTGTGTGTGTGTGTGTGTGTGTGTGTGCGTGTGTGTGTGCGTGTGTGTGTGTGTGTGTGTGTGTGTGTGTCCTGTATTTACTCCCTGCCATCCTCCATTAAACCTGGTTTCATGTTCATCTGGACCTGCATCATCAGCAGAAACACACAGAGACTCTCCTCCACGTCTCTGAAGCTCCAGAGCAGAGACCTTCTTCTGGGTCCAGAACATCTAAAGAGTGATGTTAGTCCAAATGTTCCCGGTTTGAATGTGGCGTTTCCCTCTGTTAGTAAAAAAGACTCTGACTGGTGGTCCATCAGGGAAACTGCAGCAGAGGCAGAACGAGTTTCCATGGAAACGACAGGCCGAAGTTTAGAGTCAGAAAGTCTGAAACGATCAGGGGGACAAAATGAAGAAACAAACCTGCAGCCTAAAAACAGACCTGAGTTCAGGTCTATAGGGGGCGCCGAGGGTCACTCTGTGTTCATGTTTGGTGGTTAACTAACCTTCATGCAGATATCTGTTTATAGTTTGATACTCTGGGCTTCTACCTGCCTGTTCTGTGACCTCTGACCTCTCTGTCCACCCCTCCACCTGGTAAAATATTTACAAAAGTCAACAGCATTAAACCCCCACCCCTGTTACCATGGCGACACACCTGAACACACCTCAACAAACACTGAATAATTCACTTAAAATGGGCACGGTCAGGACACACACACACACACACACACACATTTTAACAGCCATGTTGAACAAAATAAATAAATAAAAAAACTTGACTCAAATGTCCCAAACCAAAACTTTAATTCTCAGTTCATTCAGGATTTCAAAAATTTACAAAAATGAAGCAGAAAATTTTTGAACATAAAAAAGAGAAACGGACGATTTTATTTTTGATGTGAAGAAACTTTAGAAAACTATAAAACAAACGAGAAACAAACGAGTTCATTAGAAAAAGAAAATCACAGTTTAGCAGGAAGTGACGTCACATTTCTGTTTACAAAATAAAAGACCCGCTCACACAGCTTCAGTGTGGATGATGAAATACTTCCTGTGACTTAAAAACGGAGAGTCATCGGAGCGCTTCGATTCCCTCATTTCTGTTCTGACAGACGCCACAGAGTTCCAGATGTTCCCTCTCCTCCAGGTGTTTCCTTATCTCCTTCAGATGCTCTCTCCACTCCAGATGTTCCCTCATCATCGTCACAGATCCACAGTTTTATGAAGAACCTCGGCAGCAGAATAAAGTCAGTCCTCTTTCAGTCCAGTTGTAGAGAATTCTAGAAAGACTTCCACCTGATGGCGGACAGGATGGCGTGGATGAAGTAGAGCAGGGTGGCCACGTAGGAGAAAACCTGCAGAGACAGAGAGATGAGTGGACTTGGATCTAGGATGGACTGAAGTGTCCTGTCAGGTATCATTTCTTCATGGAAATACAATCAGACCGAGACGCTAAGACAGAAGAACTACCGCGTCTGTAAAATGATTAATATGATGATTATTACTTCAAGGAAATGATAAAGAAATGATCATAAATGTTCTTCCTTGAGCTGCGTCACCCCGCTGTAGTCTGTAATGGACTGACCTGAGGTCTCTCTACAAACAAGCGTCTGCTGGAAGAGAGTAGGTGAGTTGTGTTTAGTCTCTTTGCTAAAGAAATGAGTCAAAGTTATAAAGATGTTTTGTGTCTAGTACTATGGCTGTGACCCTATATGTCCTAACCTCAGTAGATCATGGTGTCGTTCTATTCAGTAACAGAACCTCATTGGAAAATTAGCTGATTTAACTTTATGGTGTGTTTGACCCTAAGTCAATTTTACGCCGGAATATCCCTTTAAAGTTCCACTCTGACCACCCAGACTGTTTGGAAACAGTCAATGCTGCATTGACCAATGAGAGTCCAGACTGGAAACGTTTAGAGCCAATCAGAGGGTTCTCTCACAAACAGAGTCGGACCAGGTCCAGGTCTCTGTGGGGTCTGGGTTAGAGTCTGGTTTTGACTCACCACAGCAGAGATGTCCAGCTGGTAGTTCTGGAAGTTGAGCCCGTCCCTGATGTCCAGAGTCACTTTGGCCAACGCCACCGAGGCGCTGAGGTAGAAGAAGGCCGCGATGCCATGGTAGGCGAAGTCCTGAGAGACGAGGGTCAGGGAGGAAAAACCAGAAGAACCAGAGAGAGATGGAGGTGAGTGACATTAACACACACTCACACACAGACACACACAGACACACACTCTGCTGTAGCATCAGATAAAGAAGTGCTGCGTCATGGTGAGACGTTCCCTGACTTATATCAGTAAATTCTTTGATCAAAATCAATCACAGCATCAGCTGACTAAAAAAAACTCGGGGTGGTGCGTTCCGCGACACTCGAAGAGGAAATGAGCAAAAATATTGATGGTAAATATTGAACATATTCAATCATCTTTAGTTCAGATCAGAGGAATGAAAATCCTTCTTCACAGGATCATCCGTCAGACCAGCTGATAATCTTCACCATCATCTTATCGTGTCTGTCTCTGTGCTGTGATGATAACCCTGGTATTTTTCTCTTCAAAGCTCCTCTGTTTGTCAGACTGCGTCAACTCGGTTCACTCATCATCATCATCATCTTTAAGTGACAGCTCGTTATCATCGCCACAGACCCACAGATAACTGAGCGGCCTGCCTCGACTCTGACATCATCCCCAAGGACGAATATGAAGCCTGTCAGAGTCTGACCTCATGTAACCCTGACCCCTGACCTCCACCTTCATCCTGATCGTCTACAAAAAGGTTGTATCCTCTGATCGTAGCTGATCGTAACCATTCAAGTTAACATGTCAATTTACACCACGATTCCTGCTGTCTGTCACAAACGGATCCGATAGGAATTGGCGGACGGCAAAAGTCGCTGTCATTCTGGATCAGAGCCGTTCTGGATTGGAGATGTTCTGGATGTGGTGGAAATTGGGGGTGAGACTGGATGGGACTGATCTTTGCAGGTGAAAATCAGGCAGTTCCTCAATGTAGAAGTTCAAGTATAGATCTTCATCACATAGAACTCCTGCAGTCTTCACTGCCATGCCAGACTGATCCCATGTACTGAGTCCCATCACCGGACAGTCCCTCTCTGAGGGGTTAGGGGCCAAGAACAAGAACCTCCAGATCTGAGTTCAGTCAGCTGATTCTTCTTTGTGTTTTCTAGCTTCATTGATCTGAATATTAGAGTATCATCTACATAACAGTGAAGACTACGATTGATCTGATCTGTGTTTAAATCCCGTTAATCCAGCTCTGAATTAACTGGATTTGTGCAGGTCAGGATGATCGGTCGGTGTTGAAAAACGAACAAAAGACTGACAACAGATCAAGTATTTAAAGGTGAGATGAGACTGAAATCAGAGTCTAGTCCAGGACTTTGGTTTTATCAGCACTGAGGTGAACATGTCAGGGTCCACTCCATCAGTCTAGACCGAGTTCGAGGACTTACAGCTGCAGCCCAGCTCCCTTTGTTGTTATGCCCCCCGCAGGCGAACACCAGCAGCCAAATAAACGTCATGACGAAGCAGAAGACGGACACGAACATCACCCAGCCCTGCGGATTTTCAGGAACCACCAACGTGCACGCCACCAGGATCCACACCAGACCACCGAAGACCTGCAGGAACATCAAAGACACGTCTGAGAAAACGTCTTTTTACTGGAACAATCTTCAATTTTACAAAAAACCTTCAGGAGAGAAACTTTGACAAACACGGACATTTAAACAACCAAACACCGGGGGACACAAGTGTGGGAACAGTTTGAGTTCATGTGATTTTGAACATCGTAGAAACGTACTGAGTGATCAGCTGATTGTAGAGGTCTAGTTGGAGCAGCTGGAGACAAAAACCCAGAGGCTGCTGTTGGCGTAGATTCACTCAAACAAAATTCATTCATTCATTCATTCATTCAGTCTGCGGACAGCCTCAGTCCTGTGGTTTTCAGCTTTTATTTCTTAAGACTTGGGCTGGTGCTGTTGGGGTGCGACTCTGGACCGGTTTTTGTATCAGAGAGGAAGTTCCTGAGAAGTGGAAACGAAGGACTGGTCCCAGAATTTGGCTTTGACCCCAAATCAGCTCCACCAGAACCAGCTTGGTGAAGAAGGGGTAACCAGGCTGAACCTGGTCTGCATCTGAGCTGGACCACCCTTGGCAGGGACTAAAAATAGACGTGTGTGAATTGTCAAATGTATTTAGGGTCATATGTGCGCATAAAAAAATCAACAAATGTTTTTATTTTCCTGTAAATACGGCGGTGAAGTTAGTTTCAGGTTGGATATATTTTCCTGTAAATACGGCGGTGAAGTTAGTTTCAGGTTGGATATATTTTCCTGTAAATACGGCGGTGAAGTTAGTTTAATGTTGGATATATTTTCCTGTAAATACGGCGGTGAAGTTAGTTTCAGGTTGGATATATTTTCCTGTAAATACGGCGGTGAAGTTAGTTTCAGGTTGGATATATTTTCCTGTAAATACGGCGGTGAAGTTAGTTTCAGGTTGGATATATTTTCCTGTAAATACGGCGGTGAAGTTAGTTTAATGTTGGATATATTTTCCTGTAAATACGGCGGTGAAGTTAGTTTCAGGTTGGATATATTTTCCTGTAAATACGGCGGTGAAGTTAGTTTCAGGTTGGATATATTTTCCTGTAAATACGGCGGTGAAGTTAGTTTTAAGGTTGGATATATTTTCCTGTAAATACGGCGGTGAAGTTAGTTTTAAGGTTGGATATATTTTCCTGTAAATACGGCGGTGAAGTTAGTTTTAGGTTGGATATATTTTCCTGTAAATACGGCGGTGAAGTTAGTTTCAGGTTGGATATATTTTCCTGTAAATACGGCGGTGAAGTTAGTTTTAGGTTGGATATATTTTCCTGTAAATACGGAGGTGAAGTTAGTTTTAGGTTGGATATATTTTCCTGTAAATACGGCGGTGAAGTTAGTTTCAGGTTGGATATATTTTCCTGTAAATACGGCGGTGAAGTTAGTTTCAGGTTGGATATCTGACAGACGTTCTCTGAGGATCTACCGGTGTCTTCTTACTCTCCATAACCGGGAATAACAACAGCAGCGCGGTTAAATCTACTCGACACCCTCACTGTCAACGTCGGTGTTGAATAAGGGACCGTCAATAAATTACCGGTTGATGTTCTCAGAAAAGGCTGTTTTCCTTCAAAAGCTTCACTGTCATGTGACCAAAAGACCTAAAATTGATTTCTAATAATAGTACTAAGGTCGATCAATAAGACAAACATTATTGATCAGTTTTTATTGACATTTTTTTTAGATTTTTTATTAAAGTTCTTTGTGTGCTCCTTGTCAGACCCTGATCAGGGTTTCCCCAGTCTGTCTCCGGACCGTCTCTGGATCAACTTGAACCCGCCCTCCTTCATCTGTTTATCGGTCTGTTTGTTTGTCCTCATGTCTGCAGCTCAGGGGGCGGGGCTTACTGTTCACCTTACACCTCTGATGATTGACAGGCTGCATTATTCATGGGGCTGCACCACACGCCACCTGCTCGCACGCCACTGCTGCTGTTGGTGTGTGAGTGTGTTATAGTGTGTCTGTGTGTGTGTGCCTGTGTGTGTGTGCATGTGTGTAAAATGGAGCAGCATTCCTCCTCTGCAGCCTGTGACGTTAAATCTGAACCTTTGACATGTTTTTATCTCAGAATCTTTCTGGTCCGGACTCTTCTGACTCACGCAGGTTCATTCCAGGAGAGGAGAACCTCCTGACCTCCTGACCTCGACCAGACTGGCATGACTACGCCTCTTAACCACAGCGTTCTTCGAGACTGTTGGACCATCAAAAACCAGATCCCTCTTTTTCCTGAACCCAGTCTCTGTGACACGTCAGGATCTCGTGTCCTTCTTTGAGTTCATCAAGAACTTTGTCACCTGAAGATGCAGTGACTTTGGTTTCCTGCTCAACCAGGTGAAAATGTGAAGTTGGAGTAGAGACACGAATAGACACAAGTTCTAGTCAGGTGACACGAGTGACGCTAACGAGTGGTGCAGGCAGACAATCAGCATGCAGATACCCCTGTGACATATGTCCACAAAGACCTGGTGGACATGAGGAGGCCTCATGAATCTCCATCATCGTGAGGGAGGAGGGCAGAGTATCGCAGCAAAGGCAACCGCCGCCATGTTTGACGGGAACAGACTGAAATAGCGTGAGGGAAGCCCCGCCCCTTTTTGGGTGGATTCATGTCCTTGGAGACATGATGTGATCAGCGCGTGGACGGACTGAAGAGTTCTTCGGTTCTTTGGGTCATTTCAGCAGCTTCAGGGTCAGACATGACGGGGGTCTGTGATGGACTCAGAACCAGCTGAACTTCAGGTCCAGACCTTCAGGAGTCTCTCCTGATGTTGCCGTGGTCCAGGTGAGGAAGAAAAGACCACACTGGTCTTCATCAGGACTACAACGGCATTACACAGTCAGACCAAACCAGCCGTTCTGGACCGGTGCGGTGTCAGGTCAGAGCTCCAGGGACCAGGATCGTCCAGCAGCACTCAGACTTTGTTAACTCAGACTTTGTTAACTCTGACTTTGTTAACTCAGACTTTGTTTAATCTGGGCAGTAAATCTGTGTGTGTGTGTGTGTGTGTGTGTGTGTGTGTGTGTGTGTGTGTGTGTGTGGGCGGCTTCACAGTCTCAGCAGCCGTCTGCATGTGTCTGATTCAGGTGTGCGATAGGAGCAAAGATCAAATCCTGAACAACAGACACAGACGCTTCGCTGAGTTCTCATCAGGTCTTCTCATCTCCACGCTTAATCGCAGAAATCTGAACCTTCTGTTCCTCACGTTTCAAAAACCTGCTCCGAACTTTGACTTTTCTGGTTCGTCTGAATTTTGGGATGTTTTAGATTTGAGACTGAGAGGAGGAGGAGACGACTCCTGTATGATCAGAGACAGATCCCTGCTCATCATCATCATCACAGATTCATCTGAAATATCTGACCTCACCAAACAACAAGAACAGACGCTCCACAAACCTCCTCATTTATACTTTCAAACTAGTTTTTTTTTATCCTTTCAGTCACTTTGGTAACTTAACAATCCCCCAGTGGTGAACTTCAAAATAAAAGCCCTGGATGATGACGTGAGTTAACTGTGTTAAGATCCTGGTATCCTGATCAAACTAATAAGTGCCATCAGGACTTGTTCACGCGCCACATTTATCTTGGAGACAAAGTTGAGCTCACTGTAAAGTTACTGACTGTCTCTTTAAGTGTTAGAAACCCAAACATGATGGTGGTGAAGAAAGCAAAGATTCACTCAGTAAAGAGGAGCTGTTTGGAGTTTGATGGAGATCTCCTTTTTTATATGAGTCTCAGAAAACAAACGGATCTCTCTTTGGAGAAGAAGAATCTCAACAGACGGAATCAGATCAGGGAGTGAAGGAGAGACAGAAACCTGTTCTCATCGTTTAAAGGTGACAAAATCAACCATGTGACCCTAAAATCCTCTCTCAGGATCCACTGCTGTTAAACAACATCATGTCAACGAACACGGACTCAGAATCTACCTCCAGACTCAAATCTAGCTCTGGATGTCCGTGCGTAAACGCTGCGTAAAGTCAGCGCCTCTCCTGTCCGGTCGGTTTCTTACCAGCTCTGGCAGGTAGAGGATGTCCGGGATGGTGGTGCAGATTCCGACCCCGCTGGGAAGGTTCCCCATGGTGGCTGTGTTGGAGGCCATCCTGCTGCTGCTGCTGCTGTTCGGACTGAAGCGGGACTGAAGCGGGACTCAGCGCTGCAGCGGTCTAAACCGGGATGAGCAGACCGGAAAAACCGGAATCCCCATCAAGCGGAGGACACACGCCCGGCAGGTCGGACTCACCGGGGCCGGTCTGAGAGGGTACCGGGTCCGAGTGAGGCTCAAACAGATAAAGGCGCAGCGAGGAAAACAGGGGGGGTTATTAATGTTTGAGCAGCTGCGTGACTCCTCATCACCATGACAACCGGCAGCCGCGTCCTCGAGCATCAACAAACAACAACAAACAAACAGGAGGACAAACAGGAGGAGGAGCAGGAGGAGGAGAGAGAGAAGGAGAGGAAAGAGGAGGGGGAGAGGGGAGAAAAAGGAGAAGAGAGAGGAGGAGGACGAGGAGAGGGAGAGGAGGAGAGATGGGCAGGAGGAGGAGAGAGGAGAAATAGATGGGAGAGGAGTAAAAGATGGAGAGATAGGAGGAGGAGAGAGTAGAAACAGCCGGTAAAGGAGGAGGAGAGAGTGAGGAAAAACAGATGGGAAAGGAGTAAAAGGAGGAGGAGAGAGGAGAAACAGGTGCGAGAGGAGCAGAAGAAGGAGGAGGAGAGAGAGGAGAGTGATGGAGTTCTGGATTGTTCTGGTTCAGAGGACTTTTGAGAGAGAAACGAGAAATGAATCAAAAGTTCAAACAGTTTTTGGGTTTGAATGTTACAGAAGTTTGAGAAATCGATCGTCTTTATGATCTCGACATAATCAAACGGCTCTAATCGACACATTAACTCCGACATGACGGTTCAGGACCTTTGGACCACCAAGTCTTTACACTGAACCTTTAACCGTCAGTGAGGAACCAAACCAGAGACCCTGAAAGTTCTCAGTTTGATTTTAGGATGAAAACTGAGAAAATCCTCCAAGAAACTCTCATCTGTGACGGTTTCTACGGCGACCAGCTGAGCCTGCAGGAGTTCACACCTCTCACTGTAAACAAACACATCCATGGAAACAACAGCTGAGCGATCGGACCGACACCTCCGATAATCGCCCCGCTGGATCCGGTTTCAGGTTCTGTCACCTGATGCTCCTGGAGGAAAACCTACACCAGAGGGGACGAGGACTCCTGAGAAAACCTGGGCTGAGACTCCGACCAAAACTGCTCTAATGACTGGAACCAAACCTGCTCCAAATTCTGGTCCACAAATGTTTATCCAAAACCTAGTCTGGAGCCGGTCCAAGTCCTGGTCTGGGCCCCTGCTGGGCTTACAGGATGTCCTTGATTCGTCTGAATGGTTCATGATTTCTGACAGATCCAAAAGAGGGTCAAACCTCATCCTGATGAAGACCAGGTCAAAGTCCTGGTCCAGAATGTGGTGCAGTTTTGGTTTCAACCCTGTTTCAACCTGGACCAAAGCCTTGAAAGACAAGACCCAGGTCCAGAACCCTGTCCAAAACCTGTTCTAAAGTGAACATCAAACACCGTTTCTTTATCATTTCCATGAAGTAATAATCACCATATTAATCATTTTACAGACACAGTAGTTCTTCTGTCTTAGTGTCTCGGTCTGATTGTTTTTCCATGAAGAAATGATCATAAATGTTCTTCCTTGAGCTGTGGCACCCCGCTGTAGTCCGTAATGGACTGGCCTGAGGTCTCTCTACAAACAAGCGTCTGCTGGAAGAGAGTAGGTGAGTTGTGTTGTTTGGTGTCTAGTACTATGTCTGTGACCCTATATGTCCTGTTGATGAAGTTAGGTGCTGTTCTGAGCATTATTTGTGGGGGGTCTAACTCGGTGTTACGGTGGGATTGACCCTCGATTAATCTTATGTCAGAATATCCCTTTAATAAAGGTGTTGAAACGGGTCAGTGGTCTGTGTGGTTCTGGGCTCAGCTTCCAGAGGTGATCTAAGACTCAGTTTCCACACACTGATGGAACCTGAGCTGCAGGTAAAGTCCCCCCCCCACACACACACACACACACTCTATTGTCTTCTCAGGGTGTTTGAGATAATGAGCTGGAGGACAATGAAGGGGTTAAGTTCAAGGACTGAATGAGCTGAGCTGACACTCAACAGACACCCGTCAATCAATCAATCAATCAATCAATTAATTAATCTAAATTGAATATCTATACTAACAATTCAAATGTGACTCGTCCCTAAACATGACCTTCTCCTTACTGTGTTTTTCCTAAAGACACGACAAAGATCGACGATAAACTCAGAATTTAATCCCTAAACATCCATCCATCCATCTATTCATCCATCCAGTTATTCATCCATCCATCCATCTATCCACCCCTCCACCCATCCATCTATTCATCCATCCATTCATCTATTCATCCATCCACCTATCTATTCATCCTTCCATCATCCATCTATCCATCCATCCATCTATTCATCCTGCCATCCATCCATCCATCTATTCATCCATCTATTCATCCTTCCATCCACCCATCCATCTATTCATCCATCCATCCATCCATCCATCCATCCACCCATCCATCCATCCATCCATCCATCCACCCATCCATCTATTCATCCACCCATCCATCCATCCACCCATCCACCCATCCATCTATTCATCCTTCCATCCACCCATCCATCCATCTATTCATCCATCTATTCATCCATCCATCCATCCACCCATCCATCCATCCCTTCTCAGCTGAACTGTACAGTTGTAACCTCCAGTTTATCAAACAGCCTCAGGGATTCTCTGCTGTGGTTATCAACATTTAGTTATTCCCCTTAATTATTTTTCATGTTTTCAAACTTATTTACATTTTTAAATATTTGTTTATTTATTTGTACTTTGTAAAAACATTTAGGATTTCTCTCTCTGAAACACTATGACCCTTTAGGGCCACTGTAGCAGCACCCTGAGAACAGTTTTTGACAGCAGGCTGTCCTCGTGTTGGACCGAGCTCGAAATCAGACTCTTTGGGTTTCTTCTCACTGGAGGAGACAGCCTCTAGTGGACACTTCAGGAACAGCAGATTCATGATAAATGCTGAAGATTCATTTCTATTGGAGTCATTAAATCCTGATGGTTTAACCTCTGAGGAGCAGAAAGAAGTTTTCAATATTTCTGATGATTTTTTACATCAAACTTATGAACAAGCTGAGCCGTCCGCCTCGTCGTCTTCGATAAACTCAGAGATATTAAAGAAACTGAAGGGTTAAAAACATCTTTTTATTCTTTATTCTAGTTAGTTTTGGAGACACCTGTAATCAAAGCTGTTATTACAGCGCCACCTTGAGGTCAGTGTCAGTTTTGATAGTCTGCTAATGTAGAACCAGCTGTTGTTAGTGATTTTCTGCAGGAGTACTTCAGAGAAAGGAAGTAAAATACTGATAAAGACCAAATTATATTATATTATATTATATTATATTATATTATATTATATTATATTATATTATATATAACTTCAGACCAGCTGTAAAACTGAAACTGCGATGACAGAATCAGAGTCCTTTCAGGCTGTTTCTTCTAAAGAGACTTTCCTCTGAGTCATCTGGAAGCTTCATGTCGGTCCCTGCTGCCACCTAGTGGTTATTCTGTTAACTGCAGGGTGCTGTCAGACAAATCAGAGGACCTCGAAGCTGCTGGTAAAAAAAGACACTTTCTAAGACAATGAAAGTGAACAACTCTGATAGAATCTGTCTCTGCAGTGAAATTTAATGAGTCTGAGCTTCAAATCACCAAAACATGAAGACACTGCAGCAAACTTTACATGTTGAAAAAAAGACACAGCTGATCAAAAAAGGAGATTAGAGAGGAGGACCTCACCGCCTGATGAGACACTCAAAGTTCTCACCATGACTGAGACACTCTTCCTGAAACTCTGTTAACTGAACACAAACCAGATCTAAAGCACGACCAGGGAGCATGTGGATCAAGTCCTGTCTCAGACTTCAGATGGCCCCTGGGCGGGCCAATCCGATCTCAGACCTTACCTGTCTCATCACATACCCCAGGCCCCACCTGGACACGCCCTCCTCGCAGGTATGAGGAAGGTTGGGTGAATGTACATCTTTACAGAAATCCTTAAATAAAGAAAGGCTTGTTAAAGACCTCACCTTCAGGCTCCTCTGAGAACTTTGTTTGTCTAGATTCTGGTCTCCCTGGAGACAAAGCAGTGCAACACACCCACACTGAGACTCACACGGACCTGGAGCAGTCTGGGCCTTTTATTCTAGCCTGGCTGGGCGGGTTCAGAGTCTGATAGATGGTCTAAGATAGATAGATAGATAGATAGATAGATAGATAGATAGATAGATAGATAGATAGATAGATAGATAGATAGATAGATAGATAGATAGATAGATAGATAGATAGATAGATAGATAGATAGACTTTATTGATCCCAAACTGGGAAATTCTCATGTTATAGCAGCAAAAAATACAAAATAAAATTAAATATAAGAAGTAAGTACAATGCAGACTAAAAATACTAAATATATACAATAAATACAGACTAAATATACTAAACATCCTAAGAGAAAAAAGTGAGATACGACAAACGTGGGCTTTTGAGATGAGTAATAAAAATGAAATGAGTAATATACAGATGGGATGATAAATATACAGACAGTTTAAGGTGCTCAGTAATGTGATGTGGTAGGAGTTTTAAAAATGGACTATACAGCAGACAGATGTGAGTCCTCTGAGATTAAAAGTGTCTTTTGTTCACAGTTAGTCTGAGACTAACTCTCTGTCTTTGTCCACAGAGTCGAGTGATCCCGCGGTCTTATTTTTAACATGTTTTAATAGAAGTTCAGTCAGACTCAGATCTCACCCTCTGACTGTAAACAGAGACTTCATTTAAATGTAATTTATTTAATTTTAAAGGCTCCATAAGTAGGAAAAGGGGCACTTAGTTTACATTTATTCACATGGACTCCAGAGGACACACTGCTTCAGTTCTTATAGCCGACACTTTCAGAGTATCTGGAGGACACTCAGAGGACATTAGAGGACATTTAGAGGACACTTCATCCAGAGGGAACTTTGTTTTCCATTTAAACACATTAAAAGTATCTAGAGGACATTTAATGTACAAATCATACAACTGAGCTTTAACAGAGTTACATCTACATTTTATTTTTCTTAATAATTACCAAAATTATGCCTTTTTTATGTTCCAAGTCAAACATTTAAAAGAAGAATTAAAGCCAGTATGTTAAGGAAACATGTTCGTTCTGTCTGACTGTCGTACCATTGTCATGTTGTTGTTGTTTGAGTGACATTAACTGTAACTTGAAAACTAAATGGTAAATGACTGTCTGTGGAGGCCAGCAGCTATAGTTTTATTTCATTATATATTTTTTTGTTGTGTGTGTTGTTGTTGTCTATGTTGTTGTTGCTTTATTTTATTTTATTTTATTATTTTAAGTTTGTTCTTTGTAAATTGATTTCTGGGGATAAAGGTATCCGATAAAATCAGATTCGTCTTCTCTCTGCTCCCTTACATTCATGATAGGAGAACCTTTGTATTTAAATTAAATGGTTTATTTTTATTTTTAAATAAAATAATAAATAAATGTTTAACAGTTGAACCTTTTTGATTTCTTTTGATGTCGCTGGTTTCTTGTCCTTTATCTCTGACTCAGCCTCCTCACTTCTCTCCTTCTCTGTTTTCTCCATAATTCATTTATTTGATGTGTACTTTTATTTTCCGTGGAGTGTTTATGAAGCAGTTTCTAGTTTCTTTTCACTCATGTAACATCCTGAGTGTTAGCATTGTTGTGTTTTGTCCATTTAGTGTGTCTCGTGCCAACTTGTGTTTATTCAGTTAAACTGGTGTGTGTTTCTGTCGGTGTAGGGCGGGGGCAGGCTGCAGGGCCAACATTCTTATGGTTTCCCCTGTCATTCTGGTTTACAGGTATTTTTCTTGTCCCTTTTTTAGCTGTTTATATAACATGTGCATTGACATTGGAGTTGGCCTCCTCACTCCTGCCGCCCTTTTCCATGATGATCCCTGGGGGAGAGGAGCAGAGGGAGGCTGCAGGGCCGACATTCTTACGTTTTCCCCTCTCATTCTGGTTTACAGAGGAAACGCAGAAAAACAAATCCAGCTGGTGTCTTCGTCAGTAACCACAGCGCAGAGTCACACCGGTTACACTGGCCTTTCCAGACCGCGCTCTTATTTTTAACATGTTTTAATAGAAGTTCAGTCAGACTCAGATCTCACCCTCTGACTGTAAACAGAGACTTCATTTAGATGTGATTTATTTTATTTCAAAGGCTCCATAAGTAGGAAAAGGGGCACAGTTTACATTTATTCACATGGACTCCAGAGGACACTTTGTTTGCTCTGGATGACCCTCAGTTGTATGATTTGTACATTAACTGTCCTCTAGATACTTTTAATGTGTTTAAATGGAAAACAAAGTTCCCTCTGGATGGAGTGTCCTCTAAATGTCCTCTGAGTGTCCTCCAGATGCTCTGAAAGTGTCGGCTATAAGAACTGAAGCAAAGGGATTTGTTTTTTATAAGTATTTTCAGATATTCAGGGAGGGCGACTGCCCCCTGAACCCACCCCTCTGTACACCACTGATCAAAGTTTTCATCTCATTTCACAGAATTATATTTTAATAAAACTCAGGTCCTTCAAATTTAAACGCTCTGCTGCTCTATTTTTATTTTTTACATTTCTTTTACCAAAAGAGCAATACAATATTCCGATGCGCCTGTAGTCAGAGTGTTACGGTAGCGGGTCTGCTGCCCTCCATTACCGTACCTGAGCAGACAGACATGGCAGCGGGCAGCGGCAGCAGCAGTTTCCCCTCCTCCTCCTCTTCACCGTGAGTGTCTGTAGCTCTTCTTTAATCGATCATTTCTTCTCTTTTCGGTTATTTAGCACACTGTCGTCAGAGCGTCGGTTAGCTTGATGCTAGCTTCAGGGTAACGGGGGTCACCTTTTAACGGTAACGGTACCGGAGACGGTTCCGTTAAAAAGGGGTCCGAATGACGGGAACGATCGACGACATCCAGGTGTGACCGATCAGTCTGTCGGTTCGTCGGTCTGTGTCCGTGTTTGATCGTGTTCTGTGATTAAATCTGGTCTCGTGCGGTGACATTTAGGCGGTAAAGTGAGCAAACAGATTTAGGTGGACCAGATTCAGGACCGAGTTTTACTCAAACATGGAGTCTGTCATCGACGCCGTTCAGACTGGGGGGGTAAACAGCAGCTTAGACCTGGGTTTAATAAAGTCCAGACTGGGGGGGGCAGCAGCTTAGACCCGGGGGTTTAATTAGTCCAGACTGGGGGGGGTAAACTGCAGCTGGAGTTCAGACTAGGGTTAGGGGTGTAGCTGGTTAGATTTAGGTTTAACGTAGTTTAGTGCGTGTGTGTGTGTGTGTGTGTGTGGAGGAAGGAGCTCAGACCCAGGGTTTAATTTGTTAGGCCAGGAAAGAGAGCAGCTTAAACTGGGGTTTAAAGTAGCTTAGAGTGGGGTTTAAATCTGGTCAGAGTGGGTTTTAAAGTAGCTCAGAGTGGGGTTTAAATCTGCTCAGAGTGGGTTTTAAAGTAGCTTAGAGTGGGGTCTAAAGTAGCTTAGAGTGGGGTTTAAAGTAGCTTAGAGTGGGGTGTAAAGTAGCTCAGACACTCATATAACAGTGGTGGTAATGTGAAAGTGAATATCGTTGTTTGCTCTGCCCTAATATCGTGATAAAAGTCCTTTTTTCTTAAGTATGTCGGAAGTGAAATGCCATTATGGACTAGGCCAGTGGTTTTTAACTGGTGGATCCCGACCCAAATGTGGGCCGTGGACATGTTCTAGATGAGTCGTGAACAGCTGGTCAAAAAAGTAAATATTTAATGTGCATCTGATGTTTGACATGTCTTTTATTTTGAAAGGCACGCGTAATGTTGTGGTCCTCCTCGGTTTCTGATTAATCTGTCCTGAATGCAGTAAAATTACGTTTTTTTTGTTAAGGTCTTTATTTTGTGCGATTTGATATTAATTCACTTGTGCTGTTGTACGGTCCTCCACAGGTTCTTCTGAATATGTTCTGAATGTAGAGATGCAAACAGCAGGTAAAATAAGTATTGAACATGTCACCATTTTTCTCATTAAATATATTTCTAAAGGTGCTATTGGCATGAAATTTTCACCATGCCTTATTGCACCTCCCTTTCCTCACGTGTTCAATAATTTTTCCCTGTGTCATTTCACAGTATTACACATAACTTAATTTCTGGACATCTATGGTTTGATTTCTTTGCATGTGTGGATTGCATGGATTGTTACCGACATCTGGTCAAAATTTTATGTCAATAGCACCTCTAGAAATATATTTACTCAGAAAGATGGTGACGTGTTCAATACTTATTTTACCCGTTGTAAGTCAAATTTTTCATTTTTGAAATTTTTTTGCTGTTCTCCATTTTGTACCATTTGATATTTTCTGTAAACACAACTTAAGTAGTTGTCGTCCTCAGTTCATGTGCTCTAAAATGCGCTTTACTCAAAAAACGGGTGTATTTATGTTAAAGATTTGAGTCTTTAAATGTTTTTTTTTTTTTTTTTTAAATGGAAAAATGTGAGTCCCAGAGTGAGACCAGTTGAGACCCACCGAACCAGAATATTGATCCAAAGTCCTGCCCTGTAGTTTTTTTTTTGATTGTGCAGTTTGACTAAATTAGATTGTTCTGTTTCCTCAGAAGACCAGGATCAAGCTAAGATCCAGTCGTCTTTGTTTACAAGAAGAAGTGCCAACTCCAAACCCAGTCAAGCTATCACTTCACAGTGAACACATCAGGTTTCTCTGCTACGGTTTGTTCTGCCAGTTTTTCATGCCAGACTGCATTCTGGGAAAATATTCACCTGAACACTGAACACTGTCCTTGGCACACCTCCTCTGTGGCACAGTGGCTCCAGCTTTCACCAATGTCTCGATGGAAAGCCTTCGTCAGTAAACACCTGAGATGGTCCAGCACCTTCACCCAGGCCCTTGTCCTGTCCATCATCACGTTTGGTGTGGTTCTACCTCTGTGCTGCCATCGGCTACTCTACTCTTACTTCTTCATCAAGTCCATGTACCTGAAGTCCATGAGTGAAGATGTCCTGCAGAAAAGTCTCCGAAGAGGCCAAGATGCTCTGCATTTCTGGCAGAGCACTCCCAGTACTGCAGCAGTGTCCTCCAGGTTCAGAGACATTACCCAGCATCCTGACTTGCTGGTCACCGTGGTGACAGCCAGGCGAGGTGAAGGGCAGGACTTTCACTACCTTCTGCAGGTAATGCAGCAGCTGAGTGGCCTTCTGGGGAGCTGTGGGGAGCTGAGGTGTGCAGAGGTGTTGGTCTGCGACGTGGAAAGTGATCCCCAGGAAAACCAGGATGCAAGGCTGCTAGAGAATCACTTCCAGGTGATCCGGCGTTCCTTGGAGGAGCAGCAGAGGAACAGAGAGCGAATCAACACTTTTGAAAGAGAGAAGAGGGATTACGTTTTCTGCCTCCGCAAGGGATGGGAGCTGGTAAGACCCAAAAATGTGGTTGTCTTGGAGGATGACGCCTTGCCGAGGCAGGACTTTTTCACTGTCATCGAGGACTTACTATCACGTCGCTTTGCCCTCCACTCTCTTTACATAAAGCTCTATCACCCTGAGAGGCTGCAGCGCTACTGGAACCCTGAGCCTTACCGCATCCTAGAGTGGGTGGGACTGGGGCTGGTAGGAGCGACCGCCCTCCTCCTCACCTTCCCGTACTGGAATCCGCCTTTCTCTTTCACACTGTCTGCTGGTCACCTTGTCTTCTTCACTCTCTACTTCATGGCTGTTGCTGAGCTGCTGGGGCGGCACTACCTCCTGGAGATACGGAGACTTTCCCCCCAGCTCTACACTGTATCTCCAGCCACAGAGTGCTGCACTCCAGCAATGCTCTTTCCTGGGAACTCCTCCCTCAGAGTCGCACAGTACCTAGATGCTTCACACTGTGTGAAGGGGAATGCCAAAGACATGGTCCTGTATCATAAGGCCAGGACAACCCCTGGGGAAAGGTCTCACAGTGTGGAACCAAACCTCATCACCCATATTGGGGCCTACTCCTCGGTCAGGCCCAACCCATTAAGACCCAAACTCCTCTGAGGGCAAGGCAAAAGGAGGCCTTACTCAAAAGCTGTGTGTCCACCACAGGAGCTCTCTCCAGGTTCAAGAGATTTTCAGAGGGGATTACTCAAACACAGGACCACCCAAAATCTGTCCCAGTCTTTGCAGGTTTCTGGATCTTGGGGATGATGGCTGGAGGGAGTTTTAGTCTGTTGAAAAGAGGCTCCTAGTTCCAGAAGTCCTGGTTACCTTTGGTGGAAACACAGCATGCCAAAAGCGGGATTTTGTACCTCTTGACCAAGTTCTACGTTTTCTTGTCTACCCATCTGGACTCATCAGACACACTATCAAAGACACGGCTCAGGAAGTTCTGTAAGTCCCCAGACTTACTGAGCTGTGTCTGAAGTTTGGGGCCGAGGATGAAACACCACTGCTGTTTATAATCCACTCCTCTGTTTTTTGATCCTACTGCCTGGGACCATGGACCTATAAAAAAATCCGATGCTGTATGTTCCCAAAACAATCATCATCAAGCTGGAGACAAAGATGTTGAACTGTGAGATCAGAAATATTCCTTAACTCGACTACATGGTCCCTGTTAGGGGGGAAATGGTGAGTTTATTCAAGGGTGTGTTCACTGTTTACTCCCACAACTCACTGATTGGCAACCATGCAATTCTTCAATATTACAGGCTTTCTATGACAATAGCACTGTTCTACTTTTTGACACCTTCTGTTGGGGAACCAAGAACCTGAGATCTGCTGCTCATCCCAGAAAACTGATTCCTTTTATTTGGTAACTTGCTCCACAAAATTCAAACTGTAAAAAAAAAACAAGCAAGATCAGAGTTTACGGCACCATACCGGACCGAGCCGTACTGATCCAAACTGAACCACATGGTGGAAATACACCATTAGTGCGTCCACTGAAGGTTGTCTTAGGCTCGGGTTGTATAACTCTGAGTCTGACAGATTTACAGACGCTGATGTCCTTTGGTGAAACACAGTGTGGAGAGAGAGTGCCTCTTATCATGCTAATAGAGGGCGTGTTTTATGAAAACTGAACACCCTGAAGCTCAAAGTCCAGCCTGTTGGTCTGGTTGGGTCGCTGATCGTATCTTGATCTTGAGGCTGTTTTCAGGTTGTGGTTGAAAAATAGTGAACACTCCTGATGAACGATAGATGAACCGATGGTGTCTGTGTTGATTCACTCAGTCATGTTCCATGAAAACATGAAACGTTGTGTTTCAGACTCTGGCCTTTTCCTCGACACCCATTTCCTGTTATTATACAGAATAGTGAAAAGTGAGAGTGTGATGGCACTGTCTCTGTCTTACATCAGAGCAATATTACACTGTCATTTCACTTGAAGTCCTGTAAAGGAACAGTCCGTCACTTTGGGTGCATTTAATCGGCTCTGATTATGCGTCACTCGGCAGGTTCACAGGCAGGCGCTGTTAGGTTAACTGGACAAGAACCCCATTATGACAGAACTACATCCACCTAAACTACGGTAGGTGGTGATATTCCCTCTCTCCTTTCTATCGTGCCATCTCCTAGTAATCTTTTACGTCACGTACCAAAACGATTGACCTCCACCTGAACATGAGGCGAACAGGCCGTACGTCAGTTGGTGAAAACACCTGCATCTTTGCAGCTCGCTACCTTCCTTTCACTCCGTTCACTCTTGTTTCTCTTCAGATCGTATAAATCTTTCGCCTTTTACTAAAGATTTCTGTGGAGAGGAACAACAAGAGTATAATGTAATGTTTTGATGCCCTGCTCAGCCGTGGGGCTTCCTGTTTTTTGGAACTCCCCCTTGTGGGACTATTAAAGGAACATCTTATCCTGCGAACGATCCGACAGCTTTGTCCTTTTATGTCCGTTATTCTTCTGTTGAGGTTTTCTTTTCTACCCGGCCAACCACGACACATCGATGAAGTTCAACTTCTGCGTCAAAGCCCAGCATGTGAACTGTGGAGCATGCTCAGAATGATTTCAGCCTGTCGGCGGGCAGGAAATCAACTCCCCCCCGTGTCGTCGATGTTTGTTGGTGATTTCAGTCAGACTGTCGTGTTTACGTGGTTTAAAGTCCAGTTTCAGTTTGACTTGATGAATTGATTATCTGAACACGTAAACGTGTTGACCAACTTGTGTTGACCAACTTGTGTTGACTATCTACGGAAGCTGAAGTGGGTCAACTTTTATACTCTACTTAAATAAGTGCAATGCGGGGTGCAGTGAAATCGAGGCCGTGGGCACCTCCAGTGGAAAATTTGTCGTGAATGGACACAGGCCCTGACTGAAGGATCGAGAAAGTGCCTGAAAGAAGTCGTGCAGAATTAGTGTCGTCAGCGCCACCCTGAGGAGTGGTGAGGTAGAGACAGAAATCAGTGAGAGACGCTGAAAATGTTTAGATGTTATTGTTTGGTCCAGTCATGTGACTTTTTATATCCTGTGAATCAGGGTGACGCGTTATTATCATACTGATGTTGTTGTTTTTATGAATAATTAGATTTTTAATCCGTTTGTTTCGCTCCACAAAGTGGTCGAAGGAGCAGACGTAGGAAACAGCGGCGTTATTCTCCTCCACAGGAGACAGAAAGTTCCCAAAGTGTCCGACTGTTCCTGACGCCTCACACTGACCACTCTCTGAATCACTGACGTGCCTTTGACGTGTGAGACTGTTGATGACATTACCCATAATTCAGCTGAACGATGAGATCATGTGAAATTTGATGAAGTATCTGAATCTGTCGCTTTGGTATCTGATACTGATTTAAAGTGAAACTTGTCAGAGTACAGGGAGTGGATTTAAAAGTTTCTCCCACCAAAGGAACCAAAGTATTTCCTGTTATTGTTATGAACCGCCAAAGTAAGAGTTCAAGTCTTAAAGGGATATTCCAGCGTAAAATTAAAGGTGGTGTGTTGTCAGGATCTGAGTTAGTTCCAGTTTTTGGGAGAAATCTTGAATGTAAACTCGACCCCTCCCAACCCTCAGCTCCTCCTCTCCCCTCCCTCTCTGCTCCAGCAGGATAGAAATACAGAGCGGTCTGAGGAGCCATAAACAGACCTCAACCAAACGCCGCTCTGTAGCCACAGATAATGCTCAGAACAGCACCTAACGTACTATCCTGCGGTCGTTACTAAAGTTGGTATAACTAGAGAAGGAAGCGGTCGGCAGCATTAATCTCTGGAGGGGGTCTGACTCGGTGTGACGGTGTGTTTGACCCTGAATTAGTTTTACGCTGGAATATCCCTTTAACGTTGAATCAGAACGATATATAGGTGTCCTGCTTCGTGTTGATTTTTGGCACTTTCTTACAGAAAGGTGAAATAATTCGTTTACTGGAGATGGTGAAGTTAAAAAAAAAAGTCGTCAAGTTTAAGAAAATCGCCTTTTAACGATGAGACTGATAATTGTTCCAGGAGGAAATGAGATCCTGTTGGACTGAATGTAAACGACGATATTAACCGATGACACTGAAGAGAGGTGCTGCTGTTTGGGTTCTGTCCAGGACGGGTTCAGGGAGCCGGGCCGGTGGTCCGCTCTCTCCTCCTCCTGTCTCGATGCTGAACTCGAGTCTGTCTTTAAAACACTGAAGGATGCTGGAGTCTCAGCTGCTCAGATAAACTGCTCTCATGTCTTTGGACTCCTGCTCTCACAGGTGTGTTTCTCTCTCTGACTGATGGGTTCAGTGTTTTTAAAACCGGGCCTCCTGGTTCTGAGTTCCTCTGTCTGAAAGTCTCAAACCTAATCCTGGATTTGGACCGGAGCCTGGTCCAGGTTCAGGGTGTAACTCATAATCACAATGATTTGGATTAATAATGATATCAGAGACCTCTGCAGACTGGAACTGGACCAGAACCAGAACCCTGTGATTTTAGATGAGCTCCATCTGCTGAACGTTGAGGATCCTGATGAGGAGGTTCTGTGAGGATCCCCTTTCATTCAGGATCAGAGTCGGTTCACCGACGGAGCAGAGCTGGATCCAGATCAGTTATTGATGAGGAACCGTTCCTCTTCGCTGCTGCTGCTGATCATCAATATTGCTGATAATCAAACATTATAATCATATTTGGTGTTGATTGTTGATGAGCTGAGGTGTGAAGATCAGGTGAGACGTCTTCTCTCTTGTTTATCTTCTTATCTCCTCATATTTAAGGGTCTTTGTTCACAGAGCTGTTGTTGTCGTCCTGTTGCTGAGGACTCTCCCACTGAGTCCAGCTGATCACACGCCCACGCTCCTCTGTCGGTTTAATCTGTTTGTTTCTGTTCGATGATCTCCTGTAACACTGAGACACTTTGACTCTTTTCTAAAAGCTGAATAAATCTGAAGGCTGAATTCATCTCCTTTCTCTGAAGTCCTTTTTTTCTTTTTCTGAGCAGGTGACCAGAGAGAACGTTTGAGAAGATGTTTTCTGACATTTTCACTGACTTGGAAATGAGCCGTTTGGTTATAATCCCACATATTTACATTTACAGTCAAGCCCAGAATGATTTATACTCCTGGACTTAGTTACTTTTATTCAAGCAGCAAGTTTGTTGTTAACTAGAAATGACACAGACGTCTCCCAGAAGATAATCAGCTGATGTACAAGAGGATCATGGTGGACAGAAATATTTCAGAGCTTTTTGGGCTTGACTGTAAATGTTCATCAGTATGTTCTGTTCCCATTTTTAAATAGAAATAGAAATAGACTTTGGTTTTGGTTTCTGTAGGAAGTTAATGTGAACACAGTCAGCTGTTTGTCTCACATGATGTGAAATGATCAGAGTCAAATCAGAGATGTGGAAAAGTTCTTATTAGATGCTGTAGATCATTAAAACCAGTAAAACGACCCGTGATCTCTGCTGTTCATAACTCCACCTTTGGATCAGAGATGAGAGTTTGATCAGGATGTTTTATTATAGGGAACAATAAGGTGGGTTTTATTGATCAAGAGATAAGGTTGGACTTTGACCTTCTGCAGGTTCAGACCAGTTTATACAGTCTGGATTCAGCTGAGGACGTTTCAACTGGAGCTGACGGTGAAGTGAGGTGAATTTTACTCACATTTAACTCATATTTTACTCATATTTAATTAATATTCTTTCTCAGACTGTATCAGGAAAGTGAAGCGGCTGATTGTCACTGAATTAAGGAAAGTTAAACTCGGTGAGATTTTTATTTTGAAGCTTTAAATCGTGACATTAATATTTAATTCAGCTCTGACTTTTCTTTTCTTTCACACACAGAAAATGCACACTCACTTCTTGTCTCTGTATGATATTATTTAGGTGGTGATACCCCTACAGAAGGAGCTGTATTCACAGGTAAAAGCGCTTTTCTGGGACTGTGTTTTCAGCCAGCAGGGGGCAGTGTGGCTCTGTGTTTGTCCCACAGACTCACTTACTCCTTATTTCCTCATTTTGTTGATCGGAGCTGACTCGATTGGACGAACCGTTACCTGTCTCCCCTGTTCCTGATTAAAGGTAAGTCCGTGTTAAAGGTGTGGGTTCCTGTTTGTTAATGTGTTATAATAGACTAAAAATAAAGTCACACTGAGGGTGGTTAAAGGTGGTTAAAGTCTGTTTTTGTGGACAGAGAGAGATTTACTTTCACTTTCAGTCACAGAGATAAAACTGAGTGTTTTTGAGTCTCGATTCGTTTTAGCTCCAGTTATTTATTATTATATTATTAGATAGTTTTTTTCTGGTCTGATCATTTGTTTTCGGTGATTTAGTCATTTGAGTATCAGTTTTTATCCGTTTTTATCGGCACTGATTGACCTTCAGTTTGTTTTTCGTCGGGGTGGGGGTGTATCCGCTCCGGATTAAAAAAATTGAACCTTAAAGAAAAAACGATATTTATTGGAGCTTGATACGAACCGAGATTAAACACTGATGATGATTTTTTTTTACCGTCACCTGAGATCCATCTTTTCTCATGACGTGAATAATTTTTTCAAACCCGTATCCTGTCAACACAAGCGTTCACATCAGCGATGTTTTCCCGTCCTGCGATATTGCAGCATTTATTTTTTCGGATCACGGTTGATTTTTCTAAAGTTTCTAAGGCCTACTGGAGATGAATGAGATCTGAAATCCTCGTCCTCCGTAGGAGTCCCCTTTGTAGGAGCTCGAGTTCATAGTGCAGAGGGAGGTTAGGACAGTCCAGAACAGCATTAACCTTCTTCATGACCTGTCTGTTAGAGATGAATGTGACCCCTGTCGGCGGTTCTTGTTGGACCAGTTCAGGTTCTTAAAGCGTGCCGCTACACAAAAAGATCAAATGGATTCAATAAAACTTTAAAGAGAGACTCATCATCTCCAAAGAAACATGAAAGGTTCTTATCTTCCTCATGAAGAACCTTTGCTGAACCTTTTTGGAGGTGACGTCAGCGTGAGGTTCGAAACCCAGTTTATGACCGAGGAGGACCACACCCTGATATCTGTAACCATCTCAACATCAGCACCTCTGAGAGCAGACTGAATCTGTGGTTTCAGTCTCACTAAAGGTCTCTGTTGATAGTTTGTGTGAATTTGTTCCTAACTGTCGGTCCGAGCTCTCTGTTGTTGGTTTGTTTGCAGGTTTTGGGTTCATCATGGATCATTGTGAGGAGAGCGAGGGACGAGATCCTCCGTCTAAAACCACTTTGTGTGAGGACCATGATGCTCAGAGGTGACATGAGAATTTCAATCTGATAATGACTTTTCTTCAGACTCTCCACCTTCAAACTCACACTGACATCTCTGTGTGCCGGATCTTAAAGCCTCCAGCTACCACAGAGACCAGAGTCTCCTGGTCCTGGTCCTGGTCCTGGTCCTGGCCGTGTGTCCATGAAGAGTGATCGGTCCATGTTCGAACCTTATGACTTCAAGAATGAACGTCTCTCTGCCAAAGAAAGGTTCGACTCCTCACCGTTAATCTACAAGAAAATAATTTTTAAAATGTCTAAAAAATTCTCTCTCTCATTATTTTGGTATTTAACAAATAAAAATAATTTTGGAAATCCTAATTGACCAAAAACAGGAAAAGTTTAATCTGATTTAATGTTAGATGGTGAGGAAAAAAAAGGTTATGTTCCTTTTTATATAGTGTCTGTAAACTTCTGGTTTCAACTGTATAACGAATGACTGATCAAAAACAGGAGGGAAAAAACAAAGAAGTACAACGAGACGAATTAGTAAGGATTAAATTCTTCAAAATAAAACAGGAAACACTGAGAACTGAAGTAAGAAACCAAACATGAGGTCAACAGGAATCTAAGCATCATGAACACAGAGCAGTCACAAGAGAAAAATGATCCTTGAAATATAAAAAAATATAAAAGAGGATAGAGAGAAGATGATAGAGGGAAGTACACTGAACATTGTCTTCAACCAGGATACTTCAGGATTTAAAGGTATAAAAGCCGGTGACCCTGAGACAGAGTTGTTGTTCTTTTGAAAGGCAGCAGTCTTCTGTACTAAAGATCAGGATGAACATTTCACTGCTCGTATGTGAACGCTTCAGTACAGTAATCCATCCCTTAACTGAAGAACACGGGATTAAAAGAGTGATAAACTAACTCTCCTGTTTCCAGCCGTGTGTCCATGAAGAGTGATCGGTCCATGTTCGAACCTTACGACTTCAAGAATGAACGTCTCTCTGCTGATAATAGGTAAGACTTCTACATTTTTTCAGACGGTTCTTGGCTGTTCGAGACAAAAAACTGTTTCTAGGACCAGAAACTGAGACTTTAATTCTAAAAGGTAGGAACAGGTTCACCATACAGGGACAGGATCGGCCAATACACAAACCCAAGTATCAGGATTACTTTCAGGAACAATCGTCATTTTCAGTTTCAATATTTCACATGTTGACTTTGCACTCAAGAAATTTATGTTCCAACATTTTACGGTGTCCTAGCTTTCTCACATTAGAGTTAAAAGAACAGACAATGTGCAGGTATATTTAGTAATGATGACAATAATTCAGATTCATAGAAACAGGATATGATGTTGTTGTCCAAAGTGCCGTGGACTCTGCTTGGCAGGGACGTCCTTCTCCTTGAGCCACGCTTGCGCCTGAATGGGATGGGATACCTTTGAATGGGATTGATGATGACACTTGAAGCACCGCTGTAGGGTGTTCAGATGAGTGATGGCATCCTTCAGGTCATCAGGTGGGCGCCCGTCTTCTTCGGTGGTTCGTTGAACCACCGTCCCAGGCTGACTCCCTAGATGCCATCAACTCACCCGCAGACCCACGTGGAGTCCTGTCTCTTTAACCACACCCACTGGCTCCCCTTTTCAGTGGCCCTGGAGAGGTCCTTGACTGCCTGCCGGTGTGCCTTCCCTCCCTCGCACGCCCATCTCTCTGAGTAGCCCAGTTGTTGAGGTGGCTACAAACCCTCTGCAGCGTACTTCCACTGAGGAGACCTTAGCTTTCCAGCCTTGTTGTTGAGCATCTGCTGCGAGTTTGGCGTACCACAGCTTCTTCCGCTCATAGGCCTCCTCCACTGCACCCTCCCAGGGTTAGTGAGCTCGATGGTGTAGACGAGTTTGAGTGAGGCTGACCACAAAACAAGGTCTGGTCGCAGGTTGGTGGATGTGATCTCAGCTGGGAAGCAGAGTTTCGTGTCCAGGTCTGCCAGGATCTTCCAGTCCCGTGCTCCACCCAGCTGCCCATTGTCTGGTCTTGCGGTGGTGAGGCTAGCTTGAGCCTTGCCCTCCCAAACAAATGGTGATGGCTTCCAACAGGATGATGGGGTAGGAAGGGAGTTGACACTTGTTCTGCGACTTTCCAGCACTGCTGCAAGACACTTTAACACCCGGTTGTGCCGCCAGGTGTAGCAGCCTTGGGTTAGGCTGGTCTTGCATCCCATTAAACTGTGCTTCAGTGTTACTGGACTTGGACATAGAGGGCATGTGGGGTCTTCGCCATACCACTGGCTTAGGTTTGCAGGAGAAGGTAGGACATTGTAGGCAGCCCTGATGGTAAAGCTCGCTCTGAATGCCTCCATCTCCCTTCTTTTTGTTGAATGATCTCAGTGTGTAAAGCATTGGTGAACTGTATCAGTGAGGGGAAAGTGAGCTCTCTGCCCCTCTCCACAGAGCTCCAGAGCAAGAGTCAGAGGTTCCTGGTGGTCAGCATCTAACAGACTTGGATCCCATATTTAAGGTGAGAAGATCTCCACAACAACGTTGGTGTGAGTTCAACAAACTGATATTAATGCTGTTTTCTGTTTTCAGCATCTTCGGGGGAACGTTGATGACTTTGTGACGGAAGAGCTGGAACAGTTTCAGATGGCGCTGAGACCAAATTATTCACAGTGCTTGGATTTGGAGAAAGAGGGTGAGGATGAGGAGCAAAGGAGGAGCAGAGAGGCATTTCTGAAGATCGTGGTGCACATGCTCAGGAAAATGAAGCATGGAGATCTGGCTGACGCACTTCAGAGCCGTAAGATTGGTTTGAATACTCCTGTTTGATTGAGTTGTTGCTTTTGTCCAAAGCCACTTCCTACATGTTCTCCATTGAAATCCTCAGGAACGCCTGCTGCAGGATGTCAACGCCAACTCAAATCCAGCCTGAGGGAGAAGTTCCAGTTTGTGTTTGAGGGGATTGCTAGAGCCGGATGCCCAACCCGCCTGGATCAGATCTACACAGACCTCTACATCACAGAGGGAGAGACTGGGGGGGTCAATGATGAACACGAGGTCCGACAGATTGAAACGGCATCCAGGAAACCAGACCGACCAGAAACAACCATCAGACATCAAGATATCTTCAAAGGCTCACCTGGAAGACAGGAACCAATCAGAACAGTGATGACAAAGGGAGTGGCTGGCATCGGGAAAACCGTCTTAACACAGAAGTGGACTCTGGACTGGGCTGAAGACAAAGACAACCAGGACGTCCACTTCACATTTCCATTCACCTTCAGAGAGCTGAATGTGCTGAAAGAGAAGAAGTTCAGCTTGGTGGGACTTGTTCATCACTTCTTCTCTCAAACCAAAGAAGCAGGAATCTGCAGCTTTCAACACTTCAGGGTCGTGTTCATCTTTGACGGTCTGGATGAGTGTCGACTTCCTCTGGACTTCCACAACAATCAGGTCTTGACTGATGTTACAGAGTCCAGCTCAGTGGATGTGCTGCTGACAAACCTCATCAGGGGGAACCTGCTTCCCTCTGCTTGCCTCTGGATAACCACAAGACCTGCAGCAGCCAATCAGATCCCTCCTGAGTGTGTTGACATGGTGACAGAGATCAGAGGGTTCACTGACCCTCAGAAGGAGGAGTACTTCAGGAAGAGGTTCAGAGATGAGGAGCAGGCCAGCAGAATCATCTCCCACATCAAGACATCCAGAAGTCTCCACATCATGTGCCACATCCCGGTCTTCTGCTGGATCACTGCTACAGTTCTGGAGGACCTGATGAAGACCACAGAAGGGGGAGAACTGCCCAAGACCCTGACTCAGATGTACATCCACTTCCTGATGGTCCAGTTCAAACTGAAGAACATCAAGTATGATGGAGGAGCTGAGACTGATCCACACTGGAGTCCAGAGAGCAGGAAGATGATTGGGTCTCTGGGAAAACTGGCGTTTGAGCAGCTGCAGGAAGGAAACCTGATCTTCTATGACTCAGACCTGACTCAGTGTGGACTGGATATCAGAGCAGCCTCAGTGTACTCAGGAGTGTTCACACAGATCTTCAGAGAGGAGAGAGGACTGTACCAGGACAAGGTGTTCTGCTTCATCCATCTGAGTGTTCAGGAGTTCCTGGCTGCTCTTCACGTCCACCTGACCTTCACCAACTCTGGAGTCAACCTGATGGAAGAAGAACAATCAACATCATGGTGGTGGAGGTGGTGGTGGTTTCCTTTCAGAGACAAACCTAAACCAGATCCTTTGTACCAGAGTGCTGTGGCAAAGGCCTCGCAGAGTCCAAATGGACACCTGGACTTGTTCCTTCGCTTCCTCGTGGGTTTTTCAGCTCAGACAAATCAACCTCTTCTTCAGGGTCTGGTGTCAGACTCAGCAAGTACCTCAGAGATCTATCAGGATACAGTCCAGTACATCAGGATGAAGATCAGGGAGGATCTGTCTCCAGAGAGAATCCTCAACCTCTTCCACTGTTTGAATGAACTTCATGACAGTTATCTGGTGGATCACATCCAACAGTTCCTGAGGTCTGGACATCTGTATTCAGCTGAACTGTCTCCTGCTCAGTGGTCAGCCCTGGCCTTCATCTTACTGTCTTCAGATGAAGATCTGGACGTGTTTGACCTAAAGCAATACTCAGCCTCTGAGGAGGTTCTTCTGAGGCTTCTGCCGGTGGTCAAAGCCTCCAACAAAGCTCTGTGAGTGTGTACAGATTATTTCTGACCACATAAATGTCAGTAAATGTTGTTTTTTGTCCAGTGCAGCTACATTCTTGTTTAAACACACCGATCAGAAATAGTTCCTGCCTCTCAAGACTCTTGGTACTTCATGGCTTGACTAACAGACCAATTATAGTCGGCAGAAATGTGTAAATTTGGACACTGAAGTGGATAATATTAGTTTTTCTTTCTTCTCCAGGCTGGGCGGATGTAATCTGTCAGAGAGAAGCTGTGAAGCTCTGTCCTCAGTCCTCAGGTCCCGCTCCTCTAATCTGGAAGAGCTGGACCTGAGCAACAATGACCTCCAGGACTCAGGAGTCCGGTTACTCTCTGCTGGACTGAAAGGACCCCGCTGCAGACTGAAGACTCTGAGGTGAGGATTCAGCCTTCGTGGCGTAAGACCTTCTCTGTTTTAGGGCTGCAGGGTTGTCACGATACTAAGATTTTAAACTCAGTATTGATACTCAGAAAAATACTGGATACTCGATACCAGTTTCGACACCGCAGGGATAAAAAAATGAGAAATACTTTAAAAGGCATAAAAATATATTTCTTAACATGGTGTGTTTGGATGTGCTATCCTGGAGGAGCTGCACCACCTGAGAGACCTCCTCATGAGGTCCTCCAGGAAGGACGAGGACAGGGAGATGGTCAGGGTCCAACTGCCTCTCCTGTCCACCTGTTGTCTGTTCATACTGGTTTTGGGTCCTAACTAGTGCTGGGCGATATGGAAAAAAATGTATATCACGATATGGATCATTTTATATCACGATAACGATATATATCACGATATAGCTATGGTATGCTTTCAGTTCTATGAAAAAATTAAAGTGTATACAGCTGCACTAGTACAGTGCCAGTACAAGACCAGCACTTAAAGTAGAAAAATGAATAAATAAATACGTGGCTGAAGTGCGTTCATGTCTGTGCTCACCCAAAGTTATGCAACACTCACAGAAAACGCTGATAGTGTGAGCCGAAGCACTCCATAATAATAATAATAATAATAATAATAATA
The DNA here is from genome assembly GCA_962446985.1 of Xyrichtys novacula. Lineage (NCBI taxonomy): Eukaryota > Metazoa > Chordata > Actinopteri > Labriformes > Labridae > Xyrichtys > Xyrichtys novacula. Next base: position 38,942,699 of record OY660866.1, read on the forward strand.
ATAATAATAATAAATTTAATATGTAATGCACTTTACATTTACAAAAAATCTCAAAGTGCTACAGTACACAGTAAAAAAAGAGCAGCAACAATAAAAAAAAGCAATAGAATGACAGTCACAGATTGGCATAAAAAAGAATAAAAGAATAAAAAAAATAAAGAATATAGAGTTGCAATGTAAGAGGCAAGGTAGTAAAAGCATAGAGGAAAGCTAACCAAAGGCTTTATTAAAAAGGTAGGTCTTTAGGGCTCTTTTGCTGGATGTTTCTCCTCCAAAGCTGCTCTCTGCCTCCATCATTGTTTACTTTACTCTTGAAGCACGTAGCAAGACCCGAGCATGAATCCGAGCGCTTTATTCGCCTATCAGGGGCAGACAGGTAAGGTGATTTGATTCGCCACGACTCCAGAAACGATTGAAAAACTACAGAATGTCACAAAATTACGTTTCCTCGCTGCTGGCTTGAAGGGTAGAAATGCGCAGCCGCGCTCCCAGCTGACAGGAAGTCAAACCACTGTTGTAGTTCTTTTGTGTTGCTAGCGCGGTCAAGAGTGTTGGCTCTCACTGAGAGATGACTACAAAAATGGACGCACCTGTTCATCTGGTTGTTAAACACGGCTGAAAATGATCATCTTTTCATGTTGTTCCCGCTCCTGCCCACTCTCCCGTTGCTTTTTTTCCCGTCCCGTCCCGATCAAGGGATTAATTAAAAAATGACTCCCATCCCGTAGGATTCCCGCGGGAATCACGTGACCCACGGGAATTCCCGAAAAATGTCATCCTCTACAGGGAAGGTCCCGGATCAGATGAAACAGGTGCCGGAGCGGCTGAAATAGGTCCCGGATACGATCAAAAGAGGTCCCGGATCGCGCTCCGACTTGCTCCGGCACAAATTAAGCACTGCTTACAATGATCCCCTCACGTGTGTAACCCAGGTAACCCGCAATGGCGGGAGACGCTGGACACGAACAGGGCACGTAAAGCGGCGTCATGTCGCAAAATCGAAAGAGAAATGCGAGCCTACATGTCAACGCATCCTTTTCTTTGTAAGAAAATATTGTTTTCTTTCCCGTTCGACACCAAATACACTTACTGAATGTGCAGTTATTGTTGTTGTTACTATGAATCATCTGATGGCACAAGCCCTATGGATAAAATACAGCCTATCGCCCGAAACGATAAAAATAAAAATGGCACGATAGACATTTTCTATCGTGCCCACGATATCTATCGTCCTATCGCCCAGCACTAGTCCTAACTGGGCAGGTCCAGATCCTGGCGGTGACTCTGTGATGATTGTATGTTTCCTGATGAAATATCCAAGTGTGTGTTTATCTGTGTCTCCAGGCTGTCCGGCTGTCTGATTACAGAGGAAGGCTGCTCTTCTCTGGCCTCAGCTCTGGACTCCAACCCTTCTCATCTGAGAGAGCTGGACCTGACCTACAACTACCCCGGAGAAACAGGCTTGAAGAGGCTTTCTGCTGGACTCAGTGATCCGAGATGGAGACTGGACACCCTCAAGTATTTACACACAACAACAAAAGCTGTTTCTGTCAGACAGACACCACCTCAGGATTGTTCTTCACAGATCATACTGACACGCTCAGGTCTAAATCATGATAACTTAGGGATGTGAATGAACAACAAGCTTCATTAAGAAAGTACATCTGAACATGTAGGGGAGAGCGGGGTCAGATGATCCATCAGATCAGTCCATCAGGTCAGTCCTAGTTTAGTCTCTAACTCGTGTCTCTGCAGATATTTCAGGATGTTGTTCATCCCTGTAAACCATCAGAATGAGTGTAAACAGAACTGTCATCTTCAGAATATAGCAGGACAAAAAAAGGGGTCTCCTGTGGTCAACTTACCCCGGGTATGTTTGGGGTAAGTTGACAATTTCCAAGCAACGGGGGGGGGCTCAACTTACCCCGCTCTCCTCTACTGAGTATTATAATGTCTCTGCCATTCTTGAACTTCACTAATCTTCATAGTTGAAGATACAGTACAGGCCAAAAGTTTGGACACACCTTCTCATTCAATGCATTTTCTTTGTTTTCATTACTATTTAAATTGTAGATTCTCAAAACTATGAATGAACACATGTGGAATCATGTGCTTAAGAAAAAAGTGTGAAATAACTGAAAACATGTTTTATATTTTAGATTTCTCAAAGTAGCCACCCTTTACTTTTTTGATAGCGCTGCAAACTTAAGCTGTTCTCTCAATGAGCTTCATGAGGTAGTCACCTGAAATGGTTTTTACTTCACAGGAGTGCCTGAAGTAACCCTGACAAGGAACTACTGTCATCAAGAGCAAAGGGTGGCTATTTTAAAGAAACTAGAATATAAAACATGTTTTCGGTTATTTCACACTTTCTTTATAAGTACAAAATTCTACATGTGTTCATTCAAAGTTTTAATGCCTTCAGTGATAATCTACAATGTGAATAGTCATATAAAAAAATAAGAAAAGACATTGAATGAGAAAGTGTGTCCAAACTTTTGGCCTGTACTGTACTTCATCTTTCATAGTTGTTCTGATACTGTAACATGAGGATATTGAACAGGTTGATAAGAACTCCATCCACCTGTTTTCTTCACTTACCTGCGGGGTCCAGCAGCAGTGAAGGCAGCTTTAGCAAGTTTGCCTGGATGTCCTACCTCCAACTGCTTCTATAAATACAAAGGCCAGCAGTCTGATCCTTCCTGAAGTTCTTAGAAAACCTCGGCAGGGGCTGATTTGGGCTGAACCCGGACAGAGTCCCTTTGGTGACCTCATCCTCCGTCCCCGATGGTCAGGGACACACAGTACCTTTAATAGACTGAGACTCGACTTTTGAAACCCTCGTAAACACGCTGGTCCGACTGAAGCTTGATTCAGTGCGATGTCAGTCAGTGCTCCATCTTCTGTGAAGGTCATGATCAGGAAGTCTCTGAGAACTTCTTGTGAGCCTGTTTCTCTGTTTCTTCCTCCAGGGTGGATCACAATGAAGAGCAGTGGCTAAAGCCGGGTCTGAAGAAGTGTAAGTAGGAAAAAGAGCTCGAACATGTTCAGATCTTTAGAATTCAAAGTTGGTGAACCTGCATGAAGCCTCCAAGAAGACCAAAACAGATGTGTATCTGACGTCTCCGTCCAAAGAGTCGGTCAGCTGATGAACAACCAAGTCGATCAAAGTCAAGAACGTTTTTTGAGGTCTATGTCGACATGACGGTCTTCATTACAGATGATAATGACTTCAATCCCACAACAATATTTAGATAAAGGCAGAGTGTGGCAGTATTTACCAGGGCTGCACCATACTGGGAAAAAACTAACATTGCTTATGGGCATGCTCGATTTCTTCAACACATGAAACACAGAGCAACACTCTCAACAGACGGCAGCGCGCAGAAGAAAGACAACGACCTTTCTACTCAATGAACGCTGTATGTGCAGTGGTGCAGTGTCGTTTAACAATCAATAATAATTATGAAATACTGCATGACACGATATCACAACAGATACAAGCGGCTGAAATGGGTTTCCTCCTCAGGGTGTCCGGGCTCAGCCTTAGAGATAGGGTAAGGAGCTCGGACACTCGGGAGGAGCTCAGAGGAGAACCGCTGCTCCTCCACGTCCAGAGGAGTCAGCTGAGGTGACTCGGGCATCTGGTTAGGACGCCTTCTGGACGCCTAGAGAGAGAGAGAGAGAGAGAGAGACTTATACACAATACACTAACAACAACAACGACTGCACATGTGCAGACCTGCCAAGTAGAGTAAAACCAGTTAAAACCAGTTAAAACCAGTTAAAATCTGTATAAAAAGTGAAATGAATGCAGCAGTTCTAGCAGTGCAGTATGTTTATAGAGGTGCTGAGGTGAACAGGTCCTCGACTCAGGTTTTGTTCAACAGTCTGATAGCTGCTGTTTTAGTGAACATGTCCAAATACTTCTAATCTGAATAAAACTTATACACACATCCTGATCGGATTATTTGATTTGGCGCCCATATAAACCGAGGATTCGGATTATCCGATCCCTTAAATTTTTTATCGGATGAAGACATTGTGCTCATGTAAACGTGGATATTAATCACATTGGTCCAGTGTGCTAATTAAACTGGATTCAAATCTAACATGATAAGAAAAAGTTGGAAAACGGAGGATAACAACCGTAACGCTTCCTCCATCTTTATTCTCCACCAGATTCCTGTGACCTGGAGCTGGACTCAAACACCGTGAACAGAAACCTCTTACTCTCCGACAATAACAGGAAGGTGACCATAGCGACGGAGAAGCAGTCCTATCCTGATCACCCGCAGAGATTTGACTACTGTCAGCAGCTCCTGTGCAAAACTGCTCTGACTGGTCGCTCTTACTGGGAGGTGGAGTGGAGTGGACGGACGTATATATCAGTGGCCTACAGAGAAATCAAGAGGAAAGGAGGAGACAGCGCTGACTGCAGGTTTGGAGGAAATCCTCAGTCCTGGACTCTGAGGTGCTCTGAAGAGGACGGTTTCTCTGTCTGGCACGACAACGAACAGACCCGCCTCGACTCCATCTGCGCTCTCTCTCACAGAGTCGCCGTGTATCTGGACCATCCCGCCGGCTCTCTGTCCTTCTACAGAGTCTCCTCCAGAACACTGACCCACCTCCACACCTTCACCGCCACCTTCACCAAGCCTCTCTACCCTGGGTTTAAGTTGTGGGCTGATTCCTCAGTGTCTCTGCTCACTCTGTAGAAGGAGAGACAGACTCGTACAGAAACACATGAGAGCAGAACTTAGAAACTTCATTTTCTGTTTACCTGTAAATACTTTGAGGCTCTGACTCGTTCATATCCGAGTCTTGCTCCTCTGTCCCCTGACTGACTCCCGCCCAGTCCCCTCTGTTTTTATGGTCCGAGCACCTAACCCTGGATTGAAATCCCAATCATCAAGTCGAACTTGAACCTGACCACGATCATCAGCCCCCAGTTCAGATCCAGCTGAGAAACTGGACCAAGGAGACCCTGAACTGTTGAGCAGCTGAAATCCTCAATCAGGTCAGACTGGGACAGCAGACTCCAGAACCTGGTCTACTGGGCTCACTCAGGTCTACAGAAGAGCTGAGGACTCATGATGAGGACCATGAACCTGGATCTGCTGTAAACTGAGCTCTGCTGCCCCCTGCTGGACAAACTGAAGACTACATAGAGAGAAGGAGGAGACGAAGGAGCAGAGTGAGAGAGAGAGAAAGAGAGAGAGCGAAAGAGAGATAGAGCGACTGAAGCCTTGTTAATATGATGTTAATTTGATGTTATTATAATGTTATTATGATGTTATTATGACGTTATTATGTTAATACGATGTTATTATGATGTTATTATGACGTTATGATGTTATTATGATGTTATTATGATGTTATTATGATGTTAATATGATGTTATTATGATGTTATTATGATGTTAATATGATGTTAATTTGATGTTATTATGATGTTATTATGACGTTATTATGATGTTAATATGACGTTAATATGATGTTATTATGATGTCAATATGTTAATTTGATGTTATTATGATGTTATTATGACGTTATTATGATGTTAATTTGACGTTAATATGATGTTAATATGACGTTAATATGATGTTATTATGATGTCAATATGTTAATTTGATGTTATTATGATGTTATTATGACGTTATTATGATGTTAATATGACGTTAATATGATGTTAATATGACGTTAATATGATGTTATTATGATGTCAATATGTTAATTTGATGTTATTATGATGTTATTATGACGTTATTATGATGTTAATATGATGTTATTATGATGTCAATATGTTAATTTGATGTTATTATGATGTTAATATGATCTTATTATGATCTTATTATGATCTTATTATGATGTTATTATGATGTTAATATGATCTTATTATGATGTTATTATGATGTTAATATGATGTTATTATGTTGAACTCATAATAAACGATGCGTCTGCTCGTATAAACACTGGATGCACTCCTCTGGTTTCTGCTTTTTCCATGAAAACACAAACTCAGTGACATGGATCTCAGCCCCATCATGGTGCCTAGAGCTGCTTACAACTTTAACGTCGATTTGAAACTGAACGGAGGGTTTTGATTGATCACATGACCGTGTCTTCTTCAAGTTTATCAGTTCAGGTTCGTGCTGTATCTAAACTCTGTATCCAATCAGGTGGATTCCATCTGCTGTGGATCATATTCCAGCTCTGATTGAGGAACATTTCATTTTTATCCTCCAGTTTCTGCGACTGGTGGACATGAATAAAAAAAGGTTTAAATGTACTTCCTTCCTAAACTCCTGATGAAGCAGTTAACGCTGAACTTTGTCCTGCTCTGTAAGCTGAGACGTGTGTTTTTACAGTTTCAATGCTGCTGGGTGGAGTTCATGAAACTGATGACTCTTATCCTGCATGTCCGTAAAGACTTGACCAGGAAACCAGAGCGTGGGAGACAGGCGGACAGACATCGAACAAAGTAAGTAAGTGGATATATAAGAGTTTATTTCTCTGTATTTTTAAATTGTCTGACGTTTCCTATTGTAATTAAAAACATCATTTCAACACTTTCCATGACCTTTTTGACCCTGTAACATTGAAGGATGTTTTAAAAAGAGTTTCAGAACAAAACAGGAGTTTAAGTTTAGTACTGAAGATCATTTTATGTGTCATAAACATCAACAAACACGAACAAACTGGACTATTTCAAGTTAATGATCATTTTATAACAAATATATTTTCATGGTGAGTGTGTTCGTGTCTCTCCACGAGGTGTTTCAATGATTTTAAGCCTAAAATATGTATTTACAGTCATACTTTGACCATAAAGGAGGGGCAGTACTTCTGTTAAATGGGTTCTGGTCAAGTCTAGTCTGTGTGACAGAGACCGCCCCCCGGAAGGATCAGGTCTTATGATGGCTGTAAAAAAAACAACTGAGAAAGCTGCTGTGAGGGACTGAGACGGAACAACACGAAGACTTATAAACTGTTACCAACGCTGCTGACCTCGCTGGAACCAAACCCTGTCCCGAAAGATTTATATGAATGCTTTAATTTTGAGACAAACCTTCACCCTTTCATTCTGCAACTAACACAAAAACTACCTGACAATGTTTGAAGACCCTCCTCGGCAGTAAAAGACTCAACATGGTCGACATTTTATTCCTTTACTGGGTTGGTGATGTTTTTATAGCTGCTATTTCAGAACTTTGTCTGGATTTATAAAGTTTATGAGACTTTGGGACGGACTGATTGTCCTCCTTAAGTCGGTCCAGAAGGCGCACGTTTCAGTCAACAAGTTAAACTGAAGAACCGGTCGACCCTGTTTCATGCTGAGGGATGAGTTTTGCATCCCCTTTTCTCCATGATGTGGTTTTCTTCTCCAAAACTTCTTTGACAAACATGTTCAAGTGCTACGCGAGGTCCTCCAGGCCCTGCAGCGCCATGGAGTAAAGTTGAATCCAGAAAAGTGCGAACCGATGCGTAGGTCACCTGGTGTCAGCTGAAGGCATAAGGATTGACCCCAAGGACCTTTAAGCAGTTCGGGTGCTAAAGGACCTCATACCACAGACTGTTGGGGAGGTCAGGCAGTTGCTTGGGTTCTTGAGTTACTATCGCAGCTACGTACAAGACCTTTCACGTACAGCGAAACGATTGTACGACCTACTCCAGTCAAAACTCAGCACACAACAACCGGTGTTGTCAAGAGGAAAGTCAGAATGTTCTCAAATGCCCTCTCGAACCCCCTGTAGCAATCAAGACAACCCTGGATGTGAAACTCACACATTCCTTACAGGAAAGTTTCCTTATCTGGTCCCAGGAAACAGGATATAAATCTTTCCAGACGTGTTTGCACTTTCAGGTTAAATAAGTGACCCAACCGGAGGTTGACTAAACCTCTGACTCTTCAGGATTGGTCAGTTCGGCGAACAGAGACAGAGTTTTTATTACCTTTCAAACTGACTCCATCGCTGACCATCTAAATAAACATTAACGTCTCAACCCAGATCTCCCATTTGAGATTTAGCGTCTTAAAGTGTGTGAACATACGGACCCCAGGATAAGGGGGGACACTGACCTCCAGACCTCGGTCGTAAAACCCTGCTCGACCATACACTGATAAAGACTGCATTCCTTTGGTGAAAGAATACAAATGACTGATCATGACATCTTATGCATTCAGCAATGTACTAATCTGTCTAATCATGAAATTTGTGTTAAAATGAGATGTTTCCCGTTTTTCTATGTGCTCCAGAAGCCAAGTTATCTTATCTGACAGAATAAATCCTTTATTCTTTTGTTCTTTAGACCAACAGCTTTTCAGACTGTTTCATGAACTTTTAAGAGTTAAATTTATTGACTATGAATCCTAAGTTTACTCTAAGTAACAGAAATAGTTTAGAAATGTTTGGTTTATATTTTAGTTATTTATTTAGTATCTTAACCATTAGGTGGTTATAATGTCACTGAATAATCTGAATGTGAGTATTTAGAATCCATTATTAATCATGATGACGTTCATTCACATGTGTTTACTCTTTTGTTGTTCACAGTTTCCATGTGTTACTATCTGTTTCATTTCAGAGTAATTTAGCATGTTCAATGTGATACTTAAAACATAATGAGAATGTTTGATGTGATCCTACACTTCATTCATATGTGTTTAGTATCAAATTATTTATCATGAAACCAAGCATTCAATGATATTAATCATAGTGAGTGAGTATCAGATCTGACTCTTTTACCAGCCAAAAGAATAAGTTAGATCAAATAATCAGAGACCCGATGACCCCTCCTCTTTCTCCTCAGACACTCCCAGTGTGAGAAGATAAAACCAGTGAAGTCGGGTTGCTCACTCTCTCTTATCTCTTTTTCCCTCTTATGCTTCTGCTCTTCTGCTGACTCTCTTGTCCCCGGCTCTTATGCCCCTTCTCTTCTGCCCACACCCTTCTGTGGTGCGTTTCTTTGTTTTCTCTTAGAACTTTTTCTTAGTCTTCTAAGTTTTACGCCACGTGTTGATTCACGTTGATTTTTCTTTAACATCGTCTTAGTTCAAGTTTTGAAACTTCAACTTTTTGTGCACATAGCAATTCAAGATTAAGCCTTTGATTGATTTTTCTTTAATTTCGCGAAGCCATTTTTGAAAGTTTTCTCTGCTCGAGCCTCGTTTTTCTGAGTTTTCTGCGTGATTTCAAAGTCACCTCTGAACGCAACCCAGCAGGCCCAGGTCATCCTCTGTGCTAGAGTTTTTGAGTGAGACCAAAGAAGTACCCAAACGAGCATCCACAGGATCCACAGGCGCTGGCTTTCGGGCCCGAGTGCTGCAACTCCTGGCTCATCCTTCGGCTGACTTCAGTCGTCTTCTGAGCTGAACCGCTCGAACCGCCAGTAGCCCGGACCTTCGGAACCTGCTCCATCTTCTCCAAGGACCAGTCTCACTTAAGTATGCAAACCTCCAGAGCTCTAAAGAGGGCTGGTGCTGTCTCATGCGTTCATAACTCAGATATCCACCTATTTCTGGTGATCTTAGATTCCTCCAAATCCACATCCGAGTTTATCTCGACACCAAAGTTAGTGTAGGTTAATATGTTAGCGCATATTCACTCACTATCATTAACTTTAGTGCTCCTAGCCTGACTCAGAATCTTTATTTATTCACCTATTATTATTTTATCTTCATTATCTTATCATCATTTATTGCATGTGTGTTGTACCATCATTTATCCTGTAATAAACAGATCATTATTTTTCTAAGTTCTTGACTGTTAGTGTTCTTCCAGAAGTGGAGTCCCTGAAATTAGAATTTCGACTTAAGATATGAGACTGATTAATTAAGACTGATTAATTAAAACTGACTTGATGTTTGATTTCTGAATTAAACTTTTGTTTTCTTTATTTTCCCACCATCAAGGGTGGGTGGTGCCCCTTTCAACGAGTGCATAAATGTCATAATTTGAGATTATTAATCTTCAGACATTTATTATAAATTCCAATCGCTACAGTACTATTTTGGTACGGCCTTGTGAGGCTCATTTCAAATCGCTACATATATTTTGGTGCCCCTGTGTGAGGCTCATTTCAAATCACTACACCCCGTAGAGTGGAATGAGGAACACCAACAGGTCCTTGAGTGTCTAACAGACCGACTCACTGAGCCATCAGTGCTGGCGTATCCAGATGTCACCAGCCCCTTGGAGCAGTTCTGTATCAGAACCCGGATAAAAAGATGAGGGTGATAGGTTATGAGCCATCTGTGAGAAGTTCAAGGACTATCTTTACTTTGCCGCAGTTTCTGGGGCGCCTCAGACTGACCAGTTTGGTCTCCACATGAGATAAAGAGACAGTCTGAGCCCCACAGTTTCTTCTACAGATCTACTCAGTGCTGTCTTCGTTGTCCCTCTTCATGATCAGTCTGGTGAGGAGCACACAGACAGCAGCATCGATGTTTTCTTCTGTCCTCCTGTCTGACATCTTTAATCCCAGCTCATCACTGACTGACCATCATCCGTCTCGTTTGTTTGACAGCATGTGGTTTTTGCTTGATGGATGGGTTTCTGAAGGTTTTGGACTCTGATATGGATCAGTATGAGGAGACTGAGGAGGGTGTGTCCCCCTCTAAAACCGCTCTACACCGGGAACGTGGGCCTGAGAGGTGAGTCAGGATCTCTGGTTATCGATGACTCCTCTTCATATCAGGATACTAAACTGAGTTCTGTGTTAAAGCCCAGAGCAGCAGCAGGAACCGGTCTCTCCTGGACCTGAACCCAGCTGTGTGTCCGTGGCCTCGGTTCCAGATTTGAGAGACGATTCTTCTTCAGACGAACGGTAAGAAGTGCCCAAAGGAGCTGAAAAAGTTTGACATTCAACAACTTTTCTCTTTGTTCTGTTTTTTTTTTCTCTCTGAATCAGATTTTTAAGGTTTGGTTTTCGGTTTGTCTTTTATTTCAGATTTCACCAGCAGGGATCTCGTCATCCTGTCCCCAGCTGTGTCTCCATGAGGACTAACAAGTCCATGTTTGAACCTTACAACTTTGAGGGGGAACACCACTCCACTGAACAAAGGTGACAATTTTAATAAATGTGTTTGTTGTACCGCCGCACTCCCAAACATTGTTATGACGTTGTGACACTGTTGTGCTTTCAAGTGTCTGCAGTTCTAGAGTGGGATCCTTACATCCATTATCTAAAATCATCACCTCGTTTTCAGCCAAAACTCTCGTAGACTGTGTGCTTTCCAATCGTCACTCTTCATGTTTTCATATTAGAGTTCAGCAGCAAAGTGTCATGAAATGTTCTGGTATTTAGTTTTCTCCTGGTTTTGGTCTTTTGAGTGTATTTTCTGTGTGTTTTCCCTCGTGTTCCTGTTCCCCTGTAGTCCTGTCTTGTGAGTTTTCAGTTTGTGTCTGACCCCGGTTCCCTCTTGTTCTCAGTGTTTTATTCCTTATATCAGTGTTTCCTGTTTTATTTTGTAGGAGTTTATTCCTTGTGTTTCTACTCTTGTTTTACTTCCTCAGTTTTCCCTCCGTAGTTGTTGTCTCACCTGCCTCTCGTTGCTCGTTTCCCTGTGTGTGTGTGTGTGTGTGTGTGTGTGTGTGTGTGTGTGTGTGTGTGTGTGTGTGTGTGTGTGTGTGTGTGTGTGTGTGTAGTCCCTGTCTTCCCCTGTTTCCTTGTTGCTTCATGTGTTGTATTTGTCTACGTTGAGTTCAGTGTATGCCTGTGTCTCCAGTGATTTTTTGCCCTTGAGAAATTTTCAGTTGGACATTAAAAGTGAGTTTTGTTTTGTTGCTTCTTATTGATTTCTTTTTAAATAAATCCACTTTTCGTTCTGCATTTGGGCCTTTTCCTTCCTTCCTCCCTTCCTTCCTTCCTTCCTTCCCTCCTCTCTTTCCTTTTTGCTTAACTCCAAACCATCGCACAAAGGTCAGATGTTACAGTTGGTCTGCCGGTCCAACTGCATCCAGCTGATCTGGACTTCATCTTTAAGGTGTGTACATTTCCAAAACAACCTTTTCCTCAGCTTCAAATAAACATGAATCAAACTTACTAAAGGGATATTCCGGCATAAAATTAATTTATGGCCAAACCCACCGTTACACCGAGTTAGACCCCCCCTCCAGAGATGAATGTTGTCGACCGCTTCCTTCTCTAGTTATACCAACTTTAGTAACGACCGCAGGATAGAAATACAGAGAGCCACGCCCCCAACCAAAACGCCACTCTATAGCCACAAATAATGCTCAGAACAGCACCTAACTTCATCAACAGGACATATAGGGTCACAGACATAGTACTAGACACCAAACATCTTTTTAACTTTGACTCATTTCTTTAGCAAAGAGACTAAACACAACTCACCTACTCTCTTCCAGCAGACGCTTGTTTGTAGAGAGACCTCAGGCCAGTCCATTACGCACTACGCCGGAATATCCCTTTAAGTTAATTAGTAATTAATTTAGTATCCCTCTTCAGAATCTTGGGGAGAAACTTCACGCTTTTGTGGGGGAGGAGCTGAAAAAGTTCCAGAGAGTTTTGGAACAAGATTTCCCCGGAAGACTCGATATGGAGCGTGACGATGAGGAGTTGGTGGAAAGTGAGGGGAAGGAGAAGAGAAGAAGTAATAGGGAGTCGTTGCTGAAGATCACGCTGAACTTCCTAGAGGGAATGAAGCAGAAGGAGCTGGCTGACTTTCTACAGAGCAGTAAGAGTCTTTGATACAACTTAACTTCAAATGAAAGAAACAGGCGGTCAATTATCTTCTCTGTTTTCACTCAGGAACCACGACTTCACTGTGTCAACGCCAACTCAAAACGTATGTGAAGAAGAAGTTTGGGTGTGTCGAGGGGGCTGACAAAGCAGGAAACCCAACTCTTCTGAACCAGATCTACACAGACAATGTAGACTGAAAACCCTCAGGTCAGGATCCAGGTTCTATTTAACTGATAATCAATATGTGACCTGTATTAATGTCAATGTCTCTCAGTGACAGTTATCATCTGCAGGACTCTTGGAGCAAAATGTCCATCAATTGTTGTTGATGGACCGTCCTATAGGAGACCGCGTTCTTAAAGCGCTATAGTACAGCTTCATGCAGTCACTAAAGTGGGGAACACACTATCATGGTGCCTATTTCAAAGTCAGCAAAGGCCTGATTACGGGAGGGTCTTAAGAACGACCTCAGCTCTGCTGGGAGTGCTCGTTTTTTCTTCAATTAGAAATTCTTAGGTGAGGGGAACATGAGGACGGCTGAGCGTTCACACTGTCCAATGTTTCTGGAAATAACGTGACAGCTGATCAGGAAGCAACCTGAGCAAAGAGGGAGCACAACAACTGCAACCATGTGACAACATTTAAACCCCACATGATAATACATGGTGACAACACAAGTGTCAAGTGTCTTTCAGTAAAACACCGTCACTGAAATGACAGGAGGGTGTTGAAGCTACTTTAGTGGAAGAACCAGGAAGCTAAGCAAGCTAATAACCACTGTTTCCTGTAGAGTCATGTTTCCTACTTTAAAATCTCGCTTCACCAAAGGAGACTTCCTTAGATTTCCCCTCATGAGAGTCGGGACACCAGGTCATTGTCATTTTCTTCCGCTTCATCCTGGTCCGGGTCGTGGGGGCAGCAGCTTCAGGAGGGAAGCCCAGACGGCCCTCACCCCGGACACCTCCACCAGCTCCTCCTCTGGGGGGATTCCCAGGCGCTCCCGGGCCAGGAGAGAGATATAATCCCTCCACCTGGTCCTGGACCGACCACAAGGTCTCCTCCCGGTGGGACATGTCTGGAACTCCTCTAACAGGAGGCGTCCAGAAGGCGTCCTAACCAGATGCCCGAGCCACCTCAGCTGACTCCTCTGGACGTGGAGGAGCAGCGGTTCTCCTCTGAGCGCCTCCCGAGTGTCCGAGCTCCTTCCCCTATCTCTAAGGCTGAGCCCGGACACCCTGAGGAGGAAAACCATTTCAGCCGCTTGTATCTGCGATCTTGTTCTTTCGGTCATTACCCAAAGTTCATGACCATAGGTGAGGATCGGCACGTAGATCGACCGGTAAATCCAGAGTCTCTCCTTACGGCTCAGCTCTTTCTTCACCACCACTGATCGGTTAAACGTCCGCATCACTGGTGATGCCATTGTCGACTCCGGGTGTTGGTAAAAATGAGTGTGTGGTGTGCTGTGTTCACCATATTCTTGTTCACCACTTCGACGGTCCTTTGGCTCATTATTCTGAACGCTCTGAAGCAGATTTTCAGAAGAAGGATCTTCTTGAGCGAATGTTGATGAATCCACTGTATCCTTGAGCTCTCTGAACTGATATGAATTTGTGTCCAGACTGTCCGGCTGTCTGATCACAGACCGAGGCTGTACTTCTCTGGCTTCAGCGCTGGAGGCCAACCCTTCACATCTGAAAGAGTTGGACCTGCGCTATAATCACCCAGGACTCTCAGGAGTGGAAATGCTGTCTGCAGCTGTGGAGAATCCTCTGTATGGACTCGACATCTTCAGGTATGAGCAGTTAAAAAAACAGGCTAGCTCGGTGTTTCCTGTGAGGCTGTACGATAAATCGTTCTGATCTATGAGTAAAAATAAAGATCCAGGTTTTCTGTTTCACGGGTGAATTTTACCACAGACCTCCACGTGATCAGACACATGCTCACTGAAGTACAAAATCATCAAATATAAAACAAATAAAAATAATGAAATTTTCATGATTGAAAATAAAATTCCTTCATTTTTTTACGAACTTAATATTTCAGACTAAAGTAGAAACGGTGCAGACACTTAGAGAAGGTTCCTGAGAGGGTTCCTCTGAGGGTTCATGGTGACTGTTTCCTTTCCCAGGGTGGACCCTCATGGAGAACGATGGCTGAAACCTGGTCTGAGGAAGTGTAAGTATGTTCACTTCTGTACAAACACCAGAGATGGGTATTGATAAGACTTTATTGATACCAGTGCCTTAAAGAACATTCTTATCGATCTGATTCTTCATCAAATCCCCTATCAGGTCCTCCTGTGGGTCTTCTGTGTACAGAAAGTCTGTGTCAGTTTATTGAGTTGCTCACTCACACATGCTCACTGGATCCTTGATCTCTGGACGTAAATAAATATATCAGCGCAGGTTTGGGCGTTAAAAATAAAATAAACTGCATGAAAATCGGTTGTCTTTAATGGAAATGATGCCCCCACCAAGATGGCCGCCACATAGACACATCGCTTAGCGCTACAACACTCTGACTTATCTAGTCTTTTATATCTGTGATTCTGTTGCCGACTGACGAGCGTGATCGATATGTGGCCCGAAAAGAATCGACACAGGAATCGTTAAGGCTAATCATGTCGATGGATCGAACCGTCTAATCGATTCTTAACAGGAACCGGTTATCAATACCCATCCCTGATAAACACCAAACAAGACCACGTCAGGGTAGTGAGGTGTGTGTCTGCTCTCTCCATCAGATGCTTGTGAACTCACTCTGGACTCAACCACAGCTCACAGAAAGCTCCAACTGTCCGACAACAACCAGAGCGTGACTCACGTGAGAGAGGAGCAGCAGTGTCCTGATCATCCACACAGGTTTGACTACTGGTATCAGCTGCTGTGCAGAGATGGTCTGACTGGTCGCTGTTACTGGGAGGTGGAGTGGAGAGGAGACGTGGACGTGTCAGTGAGTTACAGAGGACTCCGACGGAAAGGGAAGACACCTGACTGCCAGTTTGGAGGGAACCAACAGTCCTGGCGTCTGATCTGCTCTGTCGACTACGGTTATGCCGCCTGTTATGATAACACCCGAGCGCTCCTCTCCTCCTCCTCCTCCTCCTCCTCCTCCTCCTCTGATAGACTCGCCGTGTATCTGGACCATCCTGCCGGCTCTCTGTCCTTCTACAGAGTCTCCTCCAGAACACTGACCCACCTCCACACCTTCTCCACCACCTTCACTGAGCCTCTCTACCCTGGGTTTAAGTTGATGCCTGATGCCTCAGTGACCTTAAACTGGCCGCCAGGACGTTCATGTCAGTGACTTTAGCAGCCTGAAAAATCTGATCATGAAGCCCAGAGTCGTTAGTCTGCAAAGTGATTTAATATAATTATAATTTAATATAATATAATATAATATTTAATGTTTGAGATTAATATTAACCAGAAAAACAGTCAAACTGTTCCTCCTTACAGGGCATCACTTAAAACCCAGTTGGAAATATAAGCTCTGTACATGAACCTGTAACAACAGTTCAGATATTCAACATTAAATCAGTTTTAAATCATTATAATATGTAAATGGTCTGTTTATTACAGTAAAGTTACAGCATAAATGTGATAAATGACGGTCAGATGATAGGGATAAATAAATCAAAGATCCTGTGTCTGACTCTGACTGTTAAAGTGAATGAGAGTTTTAGATTCGTCTGCTGTTTGAGAGGTGAAGGGTACGACTCTACAGAAAACCATCTACAAGTTCACTGTCACTCCTGATAAAGTGGAAACCTGAGCTTTAAAGCCGAGGCAGAAACTTCTCAAAACAGTCAGAGACTCGACTCTTCGTCAAACCAAGACGTCATTAAACTGAATAAATCTCAAGATCTTTTCCGTTAATCTGAGACTGACAGACGTCGGTGAACACGATAACTGTCTCAGAATCACAAAGACTAAAACCTGCACTGAGATGAACCCAGATGAGAGTCCTGGTTGGTTTCAGTTCTTCTCAGTAAACAGGAATATTTGTCTTTATGCTGACTCAGGACAGTTACTGGAAACTGTATTTAACCAACATGTCAGCATTTACCAAAAGAACGACTTCTTTATCTGAGGTCTTAGTCTCAGTAATGTTTGTGTTTCTGCAGTTGAATATGTTATTTCCAAACCTGCAGGTCCTCGTATTAAAACTTTATGGGACGAGCCTCATGACTGAATTTACTGTCATTTGAATGAGATTTCTGAATCTGCCTCCTTCAAACTGAACCACTGACGCCATCTAGTGTCATGACTTCATCAAACTTCAGTTTAAACTCATCCTTCTTTGTCTGCAGCAGCTGCTGTTTGTGTCTTTGACCCAGTTTGACCCAGTCACAGACTCACAAATACACAAATCAACTGAACGAGACAAATTAAGTTCCAGAAATTAGAAATAAAGTGTGTTAGTCAGAACTTCAGGTGAGGAGGAGATCCTCCAGGTGACCCATCATCTCCATGAACAACAAAGTCCTTCATGCTGGACACACAGCACCAAGTTTTTGTCAGTTGATCATTTTCAAAAGTCCAGTTTATGTCCTCCTTCATCAATTTAATCTGATCTTTAATGTGATTACATTTCTACCTCACAAAGTAAAACCAAGTCTTAGTTAATTCAGACATCCTGAGATCAGTTTAGCTTTCTATCTCGGCTTTCATCTGGTTTTAGTCTGGTTTTAAGATTGTATTGATTACTTTTAAGGTTCTTGAAGGACTTGCTCCAAGCTACATTTCAGAGTTTTTAGTATCTTATGATCCGACTCACAGCCTCGGATCCTCTGGTGAAGTCCAACATTCAGACCGGAAGTACACAAGAATACAGAGTTCGCGGTTTAGAGAAAGACAGACAGAATAGATGATCGTCTTTTTATCGGCTTATTTTCTGGAGACATTCTGAGACATTTGGGTGGAATGAGGATTTTATTTTGAAAGACCAATCCGGAAGTTGTCTTCTTTCAGGGTCAGTTATATTGAGGCTTTTAATGATATATTCAAAAGATCCAGGGTTGATGGAGAGGATCTCATTTCCTTATTTAGGGTTTTTTTTTTTGTTGATAAATGTGAGATAAGAAAAACTTTATTTATCCCTGTCAGACCAAAGTGACACATTTATACGTACACACTGTAGTGAAAGTAAAATGATGAAGACTGTTTACTCTGACTGATCAGTTTAAAGGAGCATTTCCATTTTCAACATCTCTAAATCCTCATTTTTCTGCAAACTGGACCTTTAAAGACAACAGGTTCATGTGGGACCAGAACCAGATCCACAGCAGCTCAGAACTAGGAGCCCAGAACACAGCTGCTCACTTTTACCCCCCTTTGTTTGGACTCTCTCTGCCCTCTGGTGGTGAGTGTTTGTCAAAGAATAAAAAAATAAGAATAAACAGAAATTTATTTCAGAAACAGAAACCTTTGACACCCCTCCCCTCTCCACCTCTCCTCTCCCTCATCTCCTTTCCTCTCTCTCCTCTCCTCTCCTCTCTCCCTCTCTCTCATCTCCTTTCCTCTCCTCCCCCTTCCTTTCCTCTCCTTTCTTCTCCCCTCTCCCCCCTTTCTTTTTTCCTCCTCTCTCCTCCCCTCTCTTTTCCTCTCCTCTCCCAACTTCTCTCTCTTCTCCTCTCCTCTCTCTCATCTCTTCTCCTCTCCTCCCCCCTCCTCCTTTCCTTTCCTCTCCCCTCTCCTTCTCTCTCCTCTCCTTTACTCCTTTTTTCTCCACTCTCCTCCTCTCCCCTGTCCTCTCTCCTCCTCTCCTCTCCCTCTCTCCCCCTCTCTCCTCTCCTCTCCCCTGAACTCTAACAGACCTGCTGTGACCACAGAGCTCTTTTTATTTTGCTGATGTTGTTTCGTTCTTCTCCTCCCGTTCTTCACAGACGGCTGTCTCCTGCTGACCCCGCCCCTCCCTCTCGCTCCTCCTTCTCTGCTCCGCCTCCACCAGGCTGAAGAAGTCCTTCTCTGTCCAGGTGATCAGCTGATGCGGACTGTCGTCTCCCACCTCCGGCCCCCCCTCCTCCTCTCGGCTCTGCTCGGAGCGACTCCTCTCCTTCAGACGGATCTCCCTCTGCCGGGCCTCCAGGATCTTCTCTCTCTTGGTCTCTCGCTCAAACATCGCAGCCAGAAGACTCTTGTCATTCTTCTGCAGAGTGGACAGTCCTGAACACACCTCCAACAGCGTTGCCCCGCCCCCCTGAGAGCCGCACGCCAACAGACGCCCGTTATCCTGGAGACAGAGGCTGTACAGGGGGTCATCACACACCTTCAGGCTCAGTGTGGGGTCGTTCTGTTTGAACAGGATGTCCCAAATGTCCAAAGTTCCATCCATCTTAACTGTAAAGAAGACTGGTGGACGGACGGGACTCCAGCAGGCGTTGGACAGGTAGGATTTTTGATACCTGGTCCACATGATGGAAGACTCCTTGATGTCCTCAGACCAGATGCGAGCGGTCCAGTCCCCAACGGTTAGGAAGTTCTTGGGGAAGAAGGGGTTCCTCTGCAGGGCGTAGACTGGTCCGTGGTGTCCCTCGTAGGTACAGACCATCTTCTCAGCCGGAGTCTTCGCCTTCCTGTTACAGGAGACAACGAGACCCTGTTCTGTTCCCACCATGAACTTAGTGGGCATGGTGGGCTCAAACTCTAAGGAGACCGCTCCAAAAGCTCGATCTAGGTTCCCCTCCCGGCATGGGTCCAGGACCAGCTGGTCTGTAGGTTCGCTCAGCCTGCGGACGTCCCACCACAGCACCTGTCCATCAGTGGACGCGGAGAAGGCATCTGTCCCAGTCTTGGACTGAAGCCAGAGGATCTTGTAGACCAGATCTCGGTGGCTCTGCTCCACAGAGGACACTTCCACTGGTGTCCCTCCTCTGCGGGTGTCCCAGTACACGATCTGTCCGTTGTAGCTGCCCCCCACCAGGGTGTGGGGGTCTTTGGGGTTGTAGTCCAGGCAAACCAGAGGGGAGGCCGGCTTCAGGGTCAGCTCAGGTTTGTTGGGGTTCTCGATGTCCCAGATGTAGGAGTCCAGACTCAAGCCTCTGCAGCTCTTCTGGAACTCCAGGCAGGAGTAAGCGGCCGCCAGTTTCCTCGCGCCATCAGGATGCCAGGACAGGTCTGTGATGGTTCTCCTCAGCTCGTTTGGATCGCTGAAGACATTGATGGTCTTGGCAGACGGCGGCTCCTGGTTCTCCTCCACCTCGTCCTCGTCCTCAAAGTACTCCCGGTAGATGTCCACGGCGTTGTTCTGTCGGATGCAGTGCTCCATGATGCTGCCCAGCTGTAGGACACTGTTGATGTAGACCTCATCCTTCTCCACCTTCTTCCTGAAGCGGATGGTCTGCTCCATCTCCTGAGGGTTGATGTCTTTAGGCCACCCCCCTTCCAGGTGGTTTATTCCACGGCTCTCCGACTCAAAGCGCTCCGTGTTCACCTGGTGCTCGGACATGTCCCTGCTGGCCTGCATGGCCTGGTCTCGGCGGGTTTTCTGGATGAACTGCAGGGCCAGGTTCGGGTCTGGAGAAACATCCACCAGGAGCTCAGCGGGCCGGTCCGAGAAGAGACACTGTCGGCCGAACTCACTCCGGAGCTTCGTGTAGACGTGGACGATCTCCATCCGGAGAAAGGCCGGTAAAAAGGCGGACTGTGACCCGGAGAAAGGCCGGTAAAAAGGCGGACTGTGACCCGGAGAAAGGCCGGTAAAAAGGCGGACTGTAGGTTGAGATCTTGTCTGGTGGAAAAAGCTGAAACATTGACTCAAATCCACAGGAGGATTTCAAGTTTGTTGTTTCCTAGTAACGGCTTGGCGCTTTGAATGAACTGTATCCTAGCAACCGTGACGTCTTCTTCTTCTTCTTCTTTGTTTGCATCCAATAGTTGCATTGTTGCCTCCTGCTGGATCTTCACAGCACTACATAGTTATATCCTTTGTATCAATCTTGTGGTTAGTGATTTATTTATTTATTTATTTATTTTTATTGAACAAGACAGACAGTACAATCAACGAGAAACACATCACAACAACAACGACAAAAACAGAAAACAAAACACAGACATACAACAGCCAGAGGACTTACAGTTCAATGGTACAGTATTTCTTCATTATAGAGTAAGTTTTGGTAGCTTTCTTGTTCTTAATATCCTTGATCGTGGCAGCATAACGGAGCAGTTCATTTTTGAAGGGTGCAATGTTTGGCTTAGATTTGGCCAATTTGTTTTTGTGGATATGGAATTTCCCCAAGCTCAAGATCAGCTGACAGAAAAAGCACAGATCTTTGTCCTGGTCATCATAATAAATAAAAATATGTTTGTCCTGGAAACTGATCGTTCTTCCTGTTTTCTCGTGCACAAATTGTTGGACATCAATCCAAAAGGTTTTACTGTAGGTACAATGATAAAATAAATGAGAGATGGTTTCATCTTCAAGTCCACAGAAATCACATAAATATTCAATGTCCAGTTTGAATCTTCCAAGAGTTTTCTTTGCAGGGTAAATCTGATGTAATATTTTAAAAGAGACTTCTTTGACCTTGTTATTGAGACAGAATTTTTCACCAACCAGCCATGCATTACTCCAGTTAATTTCTCCCAATTGTACAGACCAGTTAGTTTGACCTCTAGGCAGTGTCTTTGGTTGTAGGCAGCTTCTCAACAGTCTACTCGAGCAGGCTCTTGCAGCCGTTCTTTCAGACCCTTTAAGAAGTTGTAGCACCCCCTGAGGTAATGCATCAAAAACCACTGCATATTGTTTTAGGGTGACTGGGAGTTGAAATTTTAACATAAATTCTTCATAAGAAAGTAAAAAGCCATGGTCGTTAAGAAGTTGGTCGACTAGTAAAATGTTGTGCTCCATCCAGTCCTTGTAAAACAGTGATCGGTTTTTGTAAACGATGTCTTCATTGTTCCAAATATAATAGCTGGTTGGTGAGAAATTATGTTTGTAGATCAGTTTCCAGGACAGCAAGGCTTGTTTGTGAAGGTTAGAGAGTTTAACAGGAAGCTTCTCAATTTTGTAATTACATTTCAACATAAAGCGTATACCACCAAGTGAGTTGAATACATGTGTAGCAAAGGAGTTCCAGAGGTTGTTCTTCTCTCTACATAACTTACTCAGCCAGTTGATCTTGAAAGAGTGATTCAATATTTCGAAGGTTAGCACATCCAAACCACCATCCCTCTTGGTATTACATAGAATATCTTTTTTTAAATAATGGCGTCTGTTCTTCCAGATAAACTTGAATAAGATTTGATCTAATTTCTTGGAGACTACAGCAGGCATTTCTAGTGCTAGTGATCGATATACAGATCTTGATATTCCTTCCGCTTTGGATAACAGAATCCGTCCGTGTAAAGATAGATCCCTCACTAACCACATATTGAATTTTCTTTGTATCTGTTGAGTTATTGGTTCAAAGTTTAACTCAGAGCGCCTCTTCTCATTTTTGTCAAGTACAACACCCAAATATGTCACAGTTTGTTTAATGGGAATACCATTTAATTCTGCCAGATCACAGTGTTTGAGGAGAAAAAGCATAGATTTATTAAGGTTCATTGTCAGCCCAGAAACCTCTGAAAACTCTCTGATACACTGCACAGCTTCGACAAGTTCATTTTGGTTGGACAAAAAAATAGCTGTATCATCCGCTAACTGAGCTAGTTTGAATTCTCTACCTACGGCTGTCACACCCTGAAAGTTGCTTTTTTTAATATGTGTTTCCATAACCTGTGTAACCAGCAAAAACAAAAAAGGGCTTAGGGGACAACCTTGTCTGATTCCACGACCAATATTAAATCTGGGTGTTGTGCCATTTGTTATCTTAATTAAGTGTTTGAACTGCCCTCAAAAACCTATTTCCAAAACCAAAACATCGAATAACTTTAAACATAAACTGGTGATTGACTGTATCAAATGCTTTATAGAAGTCCACAAACAGAATAAAACTATCATCAGGTATAAATTCATTATAGTCTATCATATCCAGAATCAGACGAATATTATTGACAATATTCCTCCCTGGCATAAACCCAGATTGCTCCTCATCTATAATATCATCTAATCCTATTTTCAATCTTTTAGCAAAGATGAGAGCAAACAGCTTTGCATCATTATTCAATAAACTGATCGGTCTCCAGTTTTCAATGTTTAATTCATCTTTTTTTGGTTTTGGAATTAGTTTTATCAGTCCCTGTCTTAAAGTGTGGGGGAGTTCTTCCTTGTCTAAAGCCTCTTCGAATAGCTCAGTTAAAAATGGAGCGATTGCTTATTTAAAGTATTTATAAAATTCCCCAGTTATCCCGTCATTACCTGGGGCTTTGTTGTCCTTGAGGGAGTCGATGCATTTTTGTACCTCTGTTATTGTTATTTTTTGATCACACGTTACATGGAGGTCATCATCTATTCTTCTAATATTTGGTTGTATGGTCTGAAGAAATAGTGATATTTTATCTTCATTTAACAGGTCAGTCATATACAGCTTTTCATAAAAGCGTGCAACATATTTTCACACACAGCGTCATGAATTTAAGTTTGCAGAGAGAAGACATTTCGGAATTCCTTTTTTCTAGATTAAAGAAATATTTGGTGCATTTTTCCCCTTGTTCAAGCCATTTCCTCCTGGATTTAGGGTTTTTTCGTGTGTGTTTAATTTTCTGTCCCACACTCCAGTCCAGTAGGTGGCGGTAGTGCAACGTTAAGTTGGTTTGCCGCCAATAAAACGAAGAAGAAGAAGGAGGAAGTTGTCCTCTTTATTCCGTCATAGGGGAACAAAATGGCGCTGCCCGTGAGGAGGACGGTGGCGGCTCTTTTCAGACCAACATGCAGCAGTTTAAAGGTAATTAAGAATAAAAGGTTTACGGACATTCAGGGTCGATCTGTGGTTTTTATGTTTGACCATAAAGATCATTTTAATCACTAACATTCAGACCCGGTCCACAAAGACCCGGACTGAGAAGATTTCTGGACCTGGTTCCGTTTGTCTGTTTGAGGCAAATTTAGTTTTTTAACAACATTAAATCTTCTGTAGACTGATGTATATAAATAAACTTTAATTAGTGAAGTTTGACCCTCCTGATCTTCTGAACTTTAGTCCTTTAAACCTGCAGACACTTTGATGAAGGTGAAGATCATCTTCAGACCTCCTTCATGGTCTGATCTTCATGGACCTTCATGGTCTGGTCTTCATGGTGGTCTTCAGCAGAAACTGTCTCTTTATTTCTGTAGAGCAGACCGACCCTCCGTCCTGTTTGATGGTAGAGAACTGAAAAACTCTCCTCCATCCTTTACTCCTTTCCTCCATCCTTCTCCTCCTTTCCTTCTCTTCTCCAACACCTCCTCTTCTCCTCCTCTTCCTCCTTCTAAAGAACTTGGAGGCGGTCCTGGATGTGCGTCACCCTGGCCCCCTTTACCTTCCGGTCCGGACCAAGAAGCGGTTCTTTATACCTCCAGCAGTGGGAACCAAAGTAGACAACCAGGACAACCAGGAGGACCCGGAGGCGATGGCGAGGGCGGCGGGGATCGTCTTCAGACAGGAGTACATGGAGAGGCCCATCAACATCTCCTCCTCAGGTGTGGACGTCCCTCTAACGTGTCTCAGTTCGGCTGATTTTCCCCTCAAACCTTCGATCTCTGAACTGTCCTCTTTTACAAAAACTCAGATTTCTCCTCCTTTAACATTAAAACTGTTTTAGAGCCTCTTCGTTTTTTTACACTTTGGACTTTGTGGCCAAAAAAAAGAGACGAACAGTTTTCTGTGGATTTCCTTTAAATGGATTAAACTGGAGGTAGCTACAGGTGGGTTGGTAGGTTGGTTGGGTGGTTGGTTGGTTGGGTGGTTGGTTGTTGGTTGTTGGTTGGTAGGTTGGTAGGTTGGTAGGTAATCCCAGAGGGAAATTCTAAAACAGTGATAATAACAGAGGAGCAGAATAGTCTCGACTCCAGCACGTCCAAAACTCCAGTTTCAGACGACCACACCTGCCGTCATGTTCTGAGTAATCCAAGTTTAAAGGAAGTGTATAAGAGTCCTCTCACCTTTATATTCCTGTGTGTTTATCAGCGGGAGTCTTTGACCCGTACATCCCTCCAGAGGGCGACGCTCGGCTCTCCAGTCTGTCTAAAGAAGGCCTGAAACAACGAACTGAGCAGATCCGACAGACGGCTGCGTCACAGCTCGCGTAAGCTCCTTTCTTTTCTTTTTCTGAGTCCAATTCATCACGTTCCTGTCCGTTAAAAAAAAACTGACTGTGTCTCTTCTTCTGCTGTTTCTCTCAGGATTCGGAAAATCAAGGAGCACGACCCGGAGTTCACCACGAAAGGTTTTGCAGAGAAAGCTCAGGAGATTTTTATCGAGGCGCACAACGCCCTGACACAGTAAGAGAATGACCGGACAGCGCCGCCTTTACTAACCTGCTCTCCCGCTTTTTCACCTGAAGATCAAACAGATCTTCACCAACCAGATCTCATAAATAATCCCTGTTTTCATTGAGTCAGGGCTGGACGTCTGTAACTCTCTCCTCTCTGGTCTGAATCAGAAATCACTCTCCCTCCTCAGACCAGTCCAGACCGCAGCAGCTTTTAACTTTGAACTTTTTAGTCGACGGCGTCACATCACTCCAGTTTTGACCTCCCTTCACTGTCAGTTTGAGAATTGATTTTAAGATTTATTGATTACTTTTAAAGCGCTCAGAGGACTCTCTCCAAGCTCCATTTCAGAGTTTTTACTCCCATATGAGGCAGGTGGGGTGGTCTACAGCAGCGGAGGGGGTCCATCTTCTTACCGATGAAGATTCAGACTTGGTCCAACAGCTGGAGCGGACGTCCTTCACTGATTTAGGACAGCCGCTCAAATGTTAATCAATCCAAACTTTATTGATAAAGCTCCTTTGATCCAATCATGTCACAGAGTTCTTTAGAGTTTGTTGAGGGTTTTATTTTCCAGCTGAGATGAACGTCTTCATGGTTTCGTTTAAGAGAAGAATAAAAATCTGTGTTTTGTTTTTCAGCTTCAACAAAGAGCAGCTTCACT
The DNA here is from genome assembly GCA_962446985.1 of Xyrichtys novacula. NCBI lineage: Eukaryota > Metazoa > Chordata > Actinopteri > Labriformes > Labridae > Xyrichtys > Xyrichtys novacula. The sequence goes on from OY660866.1 coordinate 38,968,433, forward strand.
CTTTGGTGACGGAGCGCTGTTATCCCGTGAGTTCCCCCTCTGCACTTTTGAACATGGCTTCAGTTTCACAGATCCACCCTATCTTAACCTTCTCATCCCTCTCTGTGCTGTTTTCAGGAAATGACTCGAGGGAACCGCTATAAGACCATCCGTTGGAGGTTTGTCGAGTCTCTGGAGCCGCCCAAAGTGGTCCACGCCCGCTGCCCTGACATGGTCAGCAAAGGCAACCTGTACGGTCAGGTGACGGTCCGCATGCACTCCAAACAGGTACCTGAGTGTGAACTGAGTTATAAAAAACCCTCAAAACTTTCCTTTTGATCCTCCTCAGATTCTTTTTAAAAAGAAAAAAAAACACCTGCTTTTGCTTTTGTTTAACTAATAACCTGTTTTTATTTTTCTTTACTGTGAAATTTCTCTGCTTTTAAGATGAGGCTCTTTGAGGTCGCTTGATGTACAGAGCAATACTTATAAAATGTATAGTTGTTATTACTACTGTTATTGTTATTGTTGTTGTTGTTGTTGTTATCATTATTATTATTTTTATTGTTGTTGTAGTTGTTAATAGTATTTATTTTATTATTATTATTATAAATATTATTATTATGAATAATAATATTTATAATAATAATAATAAAATAAATAATATTAACAACAACAATAATAATAATAATTATTATTATTCATTATTATTATTATTATTATTATTATTATTATTATTATTGTTGTTAATATTATTTATTAATATTATTTATTTTTATTATTATTATTATTATAAATATTATTATTAATTATAATAATAATCATTATTATTGTTATTATTATTATTCCTGACTTTCCTCTCATCGTTAGTTTTCCACTCAAGTTTCTTCTGGTCTCTTGAGTTTGTCTGTAAAACTGATCTGGGTTTTGAATCGGTCTGTATCAGACCGGACTGGACCTGAAGAACCTGCTGGGACGATGGTCCTGTAAACATCAGGGTGACTGAACGAACGCTCGCTCTGTTTCAGACTCTGGCCGTCTACGATCGCTTCGGGAGGCTGATGCTGGGCAGCGAGGATCAGCCCAAGGATGTCCTGGAGTACCTGGTCTTAGAGCGCCATCTTGTCAACCCCTACGGCCGGTGGAGGTTACACGGGAAGATAGTGCCGTCCTGGGCTCCGGCCAAAGACCCCATCATCAAGGTGACCCTGGACTGGACTCACAGCTTTCATTTAACACAGCTGGTATTAAGAAGACGACTTTGTTTAAAGAAAGAGGGCCGAGGAGCGTGTTCTGGACTCCTCCTCAGTATTTGAACCCGAGTCCTGTAACCTCCTCACTGTTCAGATGAAGCTTTAAATGCTGCTGAGCACAAAGAGGGAAAAACTCTTCCTCCTGTCGCTCCAGAGGGGAGCTGTAGACCTCACCTGATCCTTCAGAAGGGTACAGACCTCAGATCCTTGTCTCAGTTTGAAGCAGCCGGTCTCTTGAGTTGGTGACTGTTTCACGTCCTCTCACCTCCTCTTCTTCTCTCCTGATCATCAACAGGACCAGAACTAACCGTAAAAACACAGACCCTGTTTGAGAATCACTGCTGTGGTTTGACCCATGTTCCATCGGTTCACATGGAGGAGGCAGCAGCCTGTCAGCAGAGAGCAGGGTCGTGTCTGACAGTCTGTGGTGATGATGATGACAGATGTTTGTATAAGCAGCTGTGATCTACTGACCTTTAACCTGATCGAACCTGAAGACATGAACTTCAGCAGTCATGTGACACAGGTGTAGATGTTACCTGCACAGACAGCTGGAGCGGGGACGTCCTTCAGCTCTGATGACTGTACCTGTCACTGAAGAGACACTATGTCACTATCTATCTCTCTATCTATCTATATATCTATCTATCTATATCTCTATCTATCTATATATCTATCTATCTATATCTCTATCTATCTCTCTATCTCTCTCTATCTATCTATCTCTCTCTCTCTCTCTCTCTCTCTCTCTCTCTCTCTCTGTCTCTGTCTCTGTCTCTGTCTCTGTCTCTGTCTCTGTCTCTCTCTCTCTCTCTCTCTCTCTCTCTCTCTCTCTCTCTGTCTTTCTGGAGGTGCCTGTAAAAGCGCTCGTGTTCTCCTCGTCTGTGAGAAGAAGCTTTTGGACCTCGAACATCAGAGTTCAGGAGTTGTGATGTTTCTGGTTCTGCTCTGTTTGTCTGATGTTAAAGGAAACTGTGAGCATCTATATGAAACCGGTTCAGCTGTGATCTAGTGTTTTCAGTTCTGTTTTTACCGTCACTCCTCCCCTCTCTTGTTTCTGATGGTTTCTCTCTCTCTTTAGATAAAACGTCAGAGTTTCTTTTCGTGTTCATTAGAATCTGTTTCTCTAAATCTTCTCTCTCTTCTTCAGACTGTCATGATTCCTGGTCCAGATCTGAAGCCGTGGGAAGAGTTTGACGCCGTCGGCTATCAAGTTCCTAAACCGGAGGCTGTTCAGTGGAATAAATAGACCACCAGGAGGCGCTGCTGTTTGCATCAATCCATAATCAGACTTTGAGCCAAACAGAGTTTAAATGTTGGCTGTGGCAGGTCAGTTCGTCTCCTCTGGAGGTTCTTCTCTGCTGTAAAATGCTGCTGTCTGTGGAGACGCTGGAGCAGCAGGTGAGTTTGAGGAAGAACAAACCTGTCACTGTCACCGCTGCAGGTAACGGATGATCCTAAACGCTCTTTTCATGGCCTCAGATGTCCCTTTTCCTCACAGTTTCATGAGAATAACTTAAAGTGCAAATGTGAAAAATAAATGTACAGATCAGGAGAAAGTGTCTGGTTTATTTCTCTGATGGAGCAGCTGCACGTTGACCTCAGGAGATACAAAAATAACGTGTCCCATCTGCTTCTCCTCACTAATACTTTTCATAATCTGAATAATCTCGTACAGAAGACATAAAAACTTGAAAACAGCTGATTTCTGATGTAAACCAAAGAAATGTGTGACAACAATATTCATAACAAGACATGTTACAGGACACTCGATCAAACAAAAGAACACAAACATGCAAACGGTACCACAAAACCAGATCATCCAGCTGACAGAGAAGCTGGGGCAGTTTTTCACCACAAAGAAACAAGCTGGACTTCTGAGATCACAACGTTCAGGCGCAGAGACGTGACCTTACACCGATACAGGAACCATTAACACTGCATTCCTATTGGACAAACACAGAACGCTCTTCTTTATCAGAGCCGCCCTTCCTGTCTCTGACGGACTTCAGATATTCGGGGCTGAAAAATAACTAATGAGACGTCTTTGTAATTTGAGATGTTGTTCCTCAAATATTTGATATTACAGACAAATGCGTGACTCACAACTGCAGCGAACTCTGATGTGAAACTCGGGGTATTTTAGTCGCTGTATATATTTAAACCCTTTAAAGGTGTTGTAGTCTGGATCTGAGGAGGTTCCAGTTTTTAGGAGAAATCTTGAATGTAAACTCTACCCCTCACAACCAGTTCTCCCCTCAGCTCCTCCTCTCCCCTCAAGCCCCGCCCACAAACAGACGCTCCTGCTCGCTCGTATCGTTCCAGTTAAATTCAGATATAATGCAGATCAATACTTCAGATCATTACAAATGGGGCCCAGTCATGGTGAAAGTCAAAAGCATTGGTGCTACTGTAGATGCCAACAGACTACCAGCAAACACAATGTTTGCAGGACTTCTACAACGAGGATAAAGTGACATAGTCCAGGACCCGAGGGAGGACAGTTTAGCGATGGCGCTACAACACGCTACAGCAGGTCCGTTTGACAAGAAACACTTCTGTTACAGACACTTGTCTTACTTTGTTAAAGCGGTTTACCTGTCCAGCAGAAAGGTTACAGGGTCACCAAGATCCCCAAGCGTCCCCCATGGTTTATGTTGACCCGGCTTTTTAGCTCTTGTCCGGTCTACCTCCGTTTTAAGCGCCCGTTATTCCTCCAGAGTCTCCGGTATTTACTTTGTTTTCTTGCTTGTGTCGGCAGTCGTGGCCAAAGGAGGATTCAGACAATTTTCCGAACTTTGTGAAATCAACATTTCTATAAAAGTAAATTTGTTCTGTCGCCTAATAAACAGTGTGTGAGTTGTAAAGACCAGCTCACCTGATCTTCTTAAATTGTTGAGACTTTTTTTTCTGTCTGGATAATTTCCTGATCCGCCTGTCGATCTCCCGCTCCATCCTACCCTCACTCATTGATAAGATCCTGAGATACTTGAACTCCTTCACTTGAGTCAGGACCTCCCCTCCGACCTGGAGAAGGTGATCTACCTTTCTCCGTCAGCAGTGATGCGGACGCTTAACCGATCAGTGGTGGTGAAGAAAGAGCTGAGCCGTAAGGAGAGACTCTGGATTTACCGGTCGATCTACGTGCCGATCCTCACCTATGGTCATGAACTTTGGGTAATGACCGAAAGAACAAGATCGCAGATACAAGCGGCTGAAATGGGTTTCCTCCTCAGGGACCAGGACCAGGTGGAGGGATTATATCTCTCGCCTGGTCTGGGAGCGCCTGGGAATCCCCCCGGAGGAGGAGCTGGTGGGAGTGGCCGGGATGAGGGCCGTCTGGGCTTCCCTCCTGAAGCTGCTGCCCCCACAAAGAAAACGATGACGGCGGCGGCGGCGAGGATAATTTCCCACTATGACTGGTCTTTACTTGTTAATCCAGAATTATTGAAACAGTAAAAAATATCAGATTTTCTTTTTTCAGTCCCACCAACAGAATGGAAACAGCAGGACCTCATTACTGCATCAGCCTCCCACCGAGTCTGACATCAGAGGAAAATGGCCGCAATGTGAGTCATACAGACCGATACCATCCTGTCTGTTATTTTAGGAGATTTGACTCTGTTCCATCTTTATTACTGTCTGCACAAATGAGCCCTCAAAAACGTTCATCCTAAACTTTTATAACTAACTAATTAAACAACTTTTTAACTCAAACGTGAGCCTCACCACCACAAATCACATCATTTGACACATTTAAAAGTAGTAAATTTCTGAGTCAGGAAAGGTGAGTTTGTTTTTTAGAATGAATAAATATTTAAAATGTTTTTAATGCTTGTTACGATGCCTGACCTCGGCACACACAGAGAATCTACAACACTCTGAACTCTTGGAGATAGACGGCTCTCACAGATGTGACTCCACTGTCGATCTCAAAATCTGAGTTCAAGTGATTTTTGAAGCGTTTGGCGTTCTTACTGGATGTTTTGGAATGTTATTAGATCAAATATGGATATTGATCGCTGGCTCTCAGTCAGGAAGTCACTTCAGTAAACAGGTATGCATAGATTAATCAATCATTGATACTTCAAAGTAATGAAATCTGACATCTAGTGTTGTCCTGGCAGCTCTGCGTAACGCTTTTGTGTTTTAAAATATCAAACCAGCATAAGATCACAGTTTGATATCTGATAAATGCTGATTTAGCACTGAAACATATAAAGTCCAGGTGTTACAACACCTTTACCTCAGCCACGGGTCAGACATACTCTATCCAAAGGGCAAATTAGTGAATTATCACCTTAAAATATAAAAAGACAGAAAAACATTTATAAGGTAATGGCTGCAGGAAGAAAAGGAGCTCCGCCTAAATGTCTTAGATGTCCTTCATCAGCCGACAGATCGGTTTGTAGTTGATAACATGACAACTGTGTCCCTCTCAATGCAAAAAGAAAGACGGTCTTTTACCAGTTCTGCTAAATGTGTCGTATCCATGTCATCAAACCCCCCCGCTCTGAAACGGCTTTTGGTGTCTTTCAGCATCATGGGAGCTGACTCTGCACTCCTACCTTCCTACACATAGAAATTTAAAGTGAAATGCCCCTTGTCCAGTAATGGGGCAGCTCAAGGTAGTTTAAGAACATCAAATTCCCACTTGATTTTGTAGGAGAGCTCAAGGCTAGATTTAGATCACAGGTCAGGCGGGAACACAAGAGCCTCAGCAGCACATTCTGCATCGTCCTCTTCATCTTCCTCTGGAATATTTTCAGGCTCCCATGTGAAAACATCTGAAGTATTGTCTGTGAATGAACCAGAGGGGCTTCTTGCCACCTCCCAGGGACACAGGGCATCACGTCTGCCCAGGGCTAAGCCTTCTTTAGATCCATCTGTCTGCTCTTTGCTGGTCTCTACTGGACTCTCTTCAACACAGAGCGTGGCCTGGTTTTCTGGAGGGTGGTCCTTGTCACCGGTGGGATTATCATCATTGCTTTTGGTTGGAATGTCTTGATCTTCAGATTCCCAGGGACATCCCTCTGCTCCTGAGCTGTCTGACTTTTTCACAGGTTCTGGTTCCTCAGTATCCCATGGACAAACATCTGCTCTTGTGCTGTCTTGCTTTTTTAGATCTTTTGGCTCTTCAGTCTCCCATGGACACACATCTGTCCGAGAGCTGTCTTGCCTCTTGAGAACTTCAGGCTGCTCTGTCTCCCATGGACAAACACTGGCGCGAGCACTGTCTTGCTTTTTGAGAACTTTTGAATCATCTGTCTCCCATGGACAAACCTCTTCTCGAGAACTATCCTGCTTTTTGAGAATGTTTGGGTCATCTGTCTCCCACGGACAAACATCTGTCCGGGAACTTTCTTGCTTTTTCAACACTTTTGGTGCATCACTGTCCCATGGACAAACTTCCTCTTTGAGACTTTCTTGCTTTTTACCAACTTTAGTGTCTTCTGTCTCCCAAGGGCAGACTTCTACCCGAGAGCTGTCTTGCCTTTTTAAGTCTTTCGGTGCCTCTGTTTCCCAAGGACAAACATCTTCTTTGGAGTTTTTCTGTCTCTGCAGTTTCTCTGATGAGGACAGTACTTGGCTTTTGACAGCCCCTGTTTCCTCGGTATCCCAAGGACAGACATCTGCACAGACAGTGTCTTGCCTTACTCGATACTCAGTTGTTTTTTGGGTTGGTTGTATTCCTGATTCTGGACTCACATCTTCCGGTCTTTTTTGTCCTTGCATCATAATTTTTGTTTCTACTGTTTTTTCAGGGGCGTCAGTTTCCCAGGGACAAATGTTCAGTCTTGAGCTGCATTCCCCTTCAGTCTGTATGGGAGTAGCTTCCAAAGCTGAGACACCTGTTTTTGAGTCTAATGGTTCATCTCTTTGTCCAGACTCCCATGGACAAACATCTACTTGGACGGTTGTTGACAAATTTGAGTCTGTATTTGTTGGCCCTGTGCTTCCCTCTTCCCATGGACAAATGGTCTCTGTAATTTCAGGGGGGGCTGGGAATTCCCAAGGACAACTTTCTGCTGTCTTGGTTGCTTGTCTGCCCAAATGCTGTGCAGTTGATTTTGCGTGGTATTGTTGCTCGTTACTCAAAACTTCTTTCGATGCACCGGGATGGATGGCAGGTGTCATAGCTCCTTGTTGCAGAGGTACTGTCAATGATCCCGTGTTCACCAAAGGATTGAGATTTTCATACACAGCCTCAGCCTTGTCCTGAACATCCCACGGACAGATGTTAGCATATTCATTATCCTCCAATTTTGAAGGTTGGGGAGTCTCTGCTGTGTCCCAGGGACAGATATCTGAACCTTTGACAGAATCTTTGGGCACATTAGTTTGGTAAATTACAGGAATATCCTGCGATTCCCAGGGACACACGTCCCCACGTCCACTTCCTTGTCTCCTTACAATCTCGTGTTCTTGAGATTCCCATGGACATACATTAGATTGTTCAGATACCTGTGATTCCCAAGGACAGACATCTGCTTTGATACTCTGCTGCTTCCTTTGTCCCTCTCCTTCCTGGAAAGTACCAGCTGCCTCCCATGGACACACATCTACGTGGGAAACATTGCGAACCGGTGTGATTCGATTACTACCTCTTCTGTGAGTTGAAGGAGTTCTGCAGCTGCTGCTGGTTTCCCAAGAACTCACACTTCGCTTACTGTTCTGCCGTGATAAAAACACATTTTCATAATTGCCATCTTTCTGCATATCATCCAGATCCCATGGGTAGACCGCAGATTTGACAATCACAAGCCTTCTCGGGCTTCTGTCGGAGGAATCCCCAGATGAGAGTCTGATGGCGTTTTGTTTCACGAGACATGGTTTTCCATCTGCTGTTGTCAGACTTCTTTTCTGCAGCGTCTTCTTCTCTGTGCTTGGACGTCTACTGGATGCACTAGATCTTGGCGTAGTTGAAGCACTTTCCTGGCTTTTCTGTGACACAGAATCCTCTTTGTTTGAACCTCCATCCTTTCCAGACTTGTTCCCCGCATCCATAGATCCCATGATAGATTTCACAGAGAGCCACTTACTGGTGGGGGTACGAAAGGAGAACACACGTTGTTCTTTTGTCACCTTTGGCCTCGGTGAGCCTGGTTCACTTGCAGACACGGTTAGTTGTTGTTTGGCGGGAATGGTTTCACTTTGTAATGCTTTCTCCTCTGGAGGGCTCTGTTCCGGAGGAGGTAAATGGTCCCAGGGACAGATTAGTACTTCTGGAGATGCTGGTCCTTTTTCCGAACTGTCCTGAGAGTTGGCATAGGTGACATGCTTCTGGTTTTTGTCACTTGTCTGTTCTTGTTCCACCTCCCATGGACAGACCTCAGCTTTGTCAAAAGACTCTGACTGGAGTGCGCTCCTTGTCTGGTCACTGATGGGTATGCTCTGCCTGGATGGAGCCAGCACTGTGTTGGATCTGTTCACCAAGGACATGCTCTCTATGGAGTGGGGGGCAGTGGAGGTGAGACTCCAGGACTTGTGAAGCCTGGTGTGATCAGGATGCAGCAGATTGGTATCAATGGTCAGATTTTGGGCACTGGCTGACTTACAGACCCCAGGTGGAATATCTAAAGAGTCCGTCTCAGAGCGCTGTGAGAATCTCTTTCCTGAATTGGCATTTAACAGGGAGTCTCTCAGGGAAGCGTTTCTTTCTCGGACATAGTGATAATCACTTTGGGACTTACGTAAGGGTGGAGATGGGGATTTGATTGAACTTCTGTAACTGATACTGGCAGTATCCGGGGCAGTCCTGAAAGAGTCGGACTCGTTTAACCTTCTGCTGTGGAAGGATCCATCTCTTTCTTCACGACTACACTGTCGGCTCACGGTTTCTGGGATCTCGACTATACGTCTAATAATCGATCTCCCCAACGCACATCGAGAACTTCGCTTCTTTGACAGGTGAGGGTTGTTTGCTGCCATCTTCTTGGTCTTGTGGACTTCTAACTGGGCATAAAGTTTCTTCAGCTCATCCTAGTGCATATATAGAAGGGATCGATGAAGGGTGGAGGAAATGGTCGACAAGAAAAGAAGGATATGGAGAAGGACAAAAGTCAGAGGAAAGGTAAAACATGTTCAGTCAAGACCACAGTTGAGGAGAAGATAAGGATAAAGGATGGAGAAGAGATATAAAGAACATGATCACTTTCCTTTTAACTGTATTTCATGTCAGTTTATAATTCAAATTATAAAGCATTTAAGATCTATCTGAGTTCATGCGTTTATCAGTTGAATTAAAAGACATTTATATTTCTAGTTTAAATGTGACCTTTGGGTTCTTGTCTGCCTTTTCACAATTATGACCCAGTGCAAAGTGATAGCATCGTTCTGAGGGGGCAAGAGCGTTTACCCGAAAGTCATCTGGATCCACACTGGGCTCACTCCAAGCAGAGTGAAAACTGCTGTTTAGGTAAGAGCCAGATCGTCTCAAGTCCACTTCATCTTCATACACCTCTGCCGCGATCTCCTCTTTCCCAGATCTCGACGCGAACAGAAACTGCAGAAAACAAGGAACTACCATTTGTATGTTGAGTGCTTAGATGATACATATCCTACATTCACTATCAAACGGACGGATCGTGCATCAAACTCTTTATTAGATACTTGTGTCATGACCTGTAGATGCTGAGTACCTTGGGAATGAAGAGCAGGGCAAGTGTCACAGTGATGGTCACATGGGTGTGCGTGAAGGAGAGCAGCAACATCCAGTCAGGATGGAGAGAAGGGAAGGTGAACCTTATAGGGACAGAAAACACGGACAAGTGGGTCTTTCTGCTGCGGAGTAGAGGCATGAACTGCTGCAGTCCCTCATTAGACCTGCTGCTGTGTACCTGAACAGATGAAACATGGTGGACAGAAGCAGCTCGTTGTGGATGGCGATGCCCATGTAGCGAGGCTCGTGGAAGGCAGAGGGAACGGGCCTGACGGCGGTCCATAGAGAGCTGCCCCAGCACAGGAACAGAAGCTCCGCTGAGGGAGGAAATGTTGGTGTGGAGTTAAATTCATTTTAGATTTCAGCACATTGAAGACCTCACAGTGACATTTATGAGACCCTCATGTTGGTCCCTCCTCTCGGCTCCTTGCTCTATTGTACCTTTCTTTTGTCACATTTAGTCTCAGTACCATCGTGAGACGACATTGACTGCTGCCTCCACTCACCCACGGCCATCATGTAGTCCCAGCGGTCCAGGAAACACAGGTTGAACCCCTGACCATCTGATGTGCTGGTTGTGATGAACACTGGGATGTTCCTGTCCCGGTTCTGGAGGACACCCACTGTCCACGCACACAGGAACCAGCTGACGGTCATCAGCATCACTCCCAGAATCCTTAGCAGGTGGAGGCTGGACATGTAAGGAACTCTCTGGGCAGTACGTGAGAGGAACACCTTCAAAACCCTGAAAAAGAGCCAAGAACGGATCCGCTTAAAACCAACTGTGGAGGTTTGTGGACCATGAAGAGAGTTTTTATCATCATCATCTGAAGGGAACACAAAGTTTCCCTTTTTCCACAGTTTATTCCGCCTGTCTAAACTCAGTTTAATCTGGAGAGGATGAGAGAAAGACTGAGCTTAGACAACCCTGAAATCATCTTCAACGTACTCCTCATCTTCAGACTTTGGTTCATGTGGAGATCTCTAAAACAGAGGCCCAGCTTCTGCCCTCAGGTCCTGTCAGTTTAAGACACACACACGTTTGTGTCGAGGTGAGAGAGCAAACGTTAGGAGGCAACTAAAGCAACACCCACCTGTACATTTTCAGGGTGACTGTGCCGTAGACGATGGAGAAGCCGAGCATCCGGACCCACCGGAGCAGAATACACCTGAAGGTACTCGGCTTGAAGTACATGATGAACACCTGCAGAGGCAGAGGGACGTCACCTGTGAGTCGAACGCTTTTCATTTTTCTTCTTTATTTAACGGAGTTGGAGAGAGTTTGGGGGGGTGGAGCCTGATATTGATTATCATTTTGATGATGATGTTTGTACAATAACAGCTGATCAATACGTCTGTTTGAGGGTGTTTTCAGTGTCATTAACAGACAGCAGACACAGAACTGAACGTTGATATTTGAAAAAGAATAAATCCAAAGTAGAACTGAAAGTTGTTCGTCTTGTTTTGTGTGTTTCAGGTAAATAAAGTGCAGGACAGTCAGTGAGGAACAGGTGAGTAAATACAGGTACGCCTCGTTAGTTTTATCTGTGATTATGTTTGTGCTGCAGATCATCTCTGCCTCCTCTGAACGTCTGCAGCACCTGCTCTCTGGTTCTTTACGCTCTCGCTCGGTCTTTATCCTCCATGAGTGGTTTCAACACAACGGCGTAAATTTACATTCACATTTTAGGCTTTAGCTGATGCTCTTATCCAGAGTGACGGAGAGCGACTGTCACTGCGGGACGAGCTTTAATTCCTGGATTACATTCATCCGCTCTGCTGTAACACACCGAGCAGACACTAAAACACAACCTGTTGTTCGCCGTAACAGACTGTGAGGATGTACAGTATCATCTAGGTCAAAGGTCATGCTGTAGAAACAGGAACTCATGTCTATTAATGCTGATGGGATATGTTATTAAATGTAGCGTTCAGAGTCAGAGGGCGAGTAAAAGCAGCATCAGTGGAAAGGTTCGAATACAGAGAGCAATTTATCTTCAACGCAATAACGGGGGCGGAGCCACGTAGTCCATCATATACACAGTCTATGGGTTTAGATGCACCGCTGTCTTTAAAGTGTTTGTTTTGACTTTTGTTCTTCCTCATGATTTTGTGACCGTACCACAGTGGTCACACTGAATCCACCTCCATCATGTGCTCTGTTTGTAGATTAAACAAACACTCCAACACACTGAGATGAGAGAGTGACCTCTGACCTTTCAACAAGGACCTTTAAAACCACAGTCAGGTAAGTGGGCCGCCGTTTACCTTTGAACATCGACCAAAAAGAAAACCTCAAACAGCAGGATCGGTCTCCAGGACTGTCCTGACTCAAACCCCGGTCCAGTAAACGCTTCATAGCTCACTGATGTAGACTCACTAATGACCAATTAACTTTCCTTTAAAATTGTCGAACTGAACAGGAAAATTATTATGATTATGATTATTATTATTATTACTTTTTTATTATTATTATTATTATTATTATTATTATTATTATTATTATTACCATTATTATTACTTTTATTATTATTATTATTATTATTACTATTATTATTATTATTATTATTATTATTATTATTATTATTATTATTACTTTTATTATTATTATTATTATTATTATTATTATTATTATTATTATTATTTTTATTATTATTATTATTACTTTTATTATTATTATTATTATTATTATTATTATTATTATTATTATTATTATTATTATTATTATTATTATTATTATTATTATTATTACTTTTATTATTATTATTATTATTATTACTTTTATTATTATTATTATTAATATTATTGTTATATGTTGCTTAAAAATAGCTGTACAATTTAAATTTAGTGTAACGTTTATTATCCTCCATACAGTGTATTTCCTCTAAGTTGCCAAGGCAACAGCCCATGAACATGTTGACACATCAGATTTAAGCTCAATCAATAAGGAGCGACCTGCAGTCCAGGATCCTCTGGGTAACAGCAGAGGGGCGGGCTTAGAGCGGCGTTCTCTCACCGATGGATCAAAAGTCACGGCTCACTTACATTAACAGCTCTTTAATGGAGAAAATGAATCTAGAGATCGATCAATAATCGTTATGAAAACTGCTGACCCCGCCCCCACCCTGTGTTCACTTACACACACACTAAACCCGTTCACCCTCCCACAAATGGTCGATGATGGTCTAATCCGGGACGCTGTGCTGCGCAGTGATCTGTAAAGGGTTTAATCTGAGGGACTCACCGGGAAGTAGAGGAGCAGAGAGCCGAACAGGATGGTCTCCAGCAGCAGGAGGCCGGACGCTCGGATCCTCTGAGGAGGCAGAGAGGGACACCATGAGGAGGAGGAGGAGGAGGAGGAGGATATGTCAGAAAATAAACCTCCTCTGTGACTTCTCCTAGTTTGGTACCAGACCTCAAAGTGACACAGCGACATGCTAAGGTTCTGAGATGCTTAAAGGTTCAGTAAGGAGTTTTCAGCCAGTGTAGAAACAGGCTGATCCTGCTGCCTGTTTAGGACCTTCAGAGCAAATACAACCATCAGGCTGAAACGGTTTTAGTCGTTTTTCTAATGGAACCAGCAGGATGAGGTTTTGGTCAGAAAAGACAAAAGGACGAAAGAAAGATAGGGGTACTGTTTGTCCACAGGGGGCGCCAAAACTGACAAAAACCAACAGTTCCCCACATGAGCGTTGAGAAACATCCCTTTGGTGACGTGTTGATAAAAACAGACTGTGGCCCTTTAAATGAAAACTGTGACGACAAAGACGGTTTTAAAGAGACAGGAACGACTAAACTCTGAAGAACATGAACCCAAAGAGGTCCACCAGACCGGGTCTAAGACCAACATTCAGAGAGGCGGAGTCTCTCAGAGGTTCAGGACTCTGTGAGAGACCGCGAGAGCGAACAGTTCAAGAGCTTCAGAATAAAGTTCCTGATTTCATCGTCTACAGAAGATCAGATCATTCAGAGAGGATCTGGAGAAATCTCTGTACTAAAGGGGGACCAGGACCAAAACCAGGACTGGATGGTCCTGATCTTCAGGGCTTTAAAAACAGACAGGACTCTGGAGTGGGAATCACCGCATGGAAGGACAACTGGACCTACTAGAGATGGTTTACCTAAGGAGAAACGTCTCCTTTCAACGAAGAACTAGAAATCATAGATGCTGCATCACTTCACAGGACTCCACAGTGAGACAGTCTCACTCACATCTGCGACTAAAAATAGTTATTTAGGGTCACGTGCGAATAAAAAAAACAACAAATGTTTTTTTTCCCTGTAAATACAGCGGTGAAGTTAGTTTCAGGTTGGATATATTTTCCTGTAAATACGGCGGTGAAGTTAGTTTTAGGTTGGATATATTTTCCTGTAAATACAGCGGTGAAGTTAGTTTCAGGTTGGATATATTTTCCTGTAAATACTGCGGTGAAGTTAGTTTCAGGTTGGATATATTTTCCTGTAAATACGGCGGTGAAGTTAGTTTTAGGTTGGATATATTTTCCTGTAAATACTGCGGTGAAGTTAGTTTTAGGTTGGATATATTTTCCTGTAAATACGGCGGTGAAGTTAGTTTCAGGTTGGATATATTTTCCTGTAAATACGGCGGTGAAGTTAGTTTTAGGTTGGATATATTTTCCTGTAAATACAGCGGTGAAGTTAGTTTCAGGTTGGATATATTTTCCTGTAAATACTGCGGTGAAGTTAGTTTCAGGTTGGATATATTTTCCTGTAAATACGGCGGTGAAGTTAGTTTCAGGTTGGATATCTGACGGACATTCTCTGAGGATCTACCGGTGTCTTCTCACTCTCCATAACCGGGAATAACAACAGCAGCGCGGTTAAATCTACTCGACACCCTCACTGTCAACGTCGGTGTTGAATAAGGGACCGTCAATAAATTACCGGTTGATGTTCTCAGAAAAGGCTGTTTTCCTTCAATAGCTTCACTGTCATGTGACCAAAAGACCTAAAATTGATTTCAAATAATAGTACTAAGGTTGATCAATAAGACAAACATTATTGATCAGTTTTCATTGATCCCCTAAAGTTCTTTGTGCTCCTCATGAACAAAGTTCCTGTGACTGTGATCCCAGTTCATCACTGTATCCAGTAAACCAGGTGAAGACGTCCTGACGATGAACGCTGACTTCTCCAGACTTGAGCCGTTTGTGGAAAAATTCACCTTCAGTTTGAGGTTTTTGTGGCATGAATCTAAAATCCCGCTCCACCTGCTGAAATCTGTGATTAATATAATTTAGCAGAGTGCCATGGCTCACTGCCTGGAACAGCTCTCATAATCATCATCGCTCCATCACAGCCCATCTGTACAGAAGCCCCGATAAGCCAGAAGAGCCTGACTCACCCTGTTCCTCCGATGTCTGTAGGCCACCAGCATGCTGACAAAGATGAGGAGCATGAAGACCCCCTGGACGGCCAGCACGGCGGCCCTGAGGAGCCAGGCCTCCTGAACCCAGCAGGGGGAGCCGTCCTGACAGCTCCTGCAGCCCGGCCAGCACGGCAGGCAGACAGGCAGGTTGGGGTAACACGCACGGCCGTCCTCGCTCCTGTTCACGGGGCCGCCATCTGCAGGGACACCCACACAAAACAACGTGAGGAAGTGTGAACATGTGAAAATACAACAGCAGTGAACTCCAGATGTTTCTTTACACAACTGTCTGTAAGTTTCACACCAAGAGCTCCTGAAACCTTCTCCTGGACTTTAGTTCAGCTCAGAGCTCCGGAGTCTGTCTCTGTCTCTGCAGACACCCCCAGCTCGTTTATGGTCCAAGTAATTTCAACCAATCAGCAGGCCGAACGGAGCTTTAAACGTTCGCTCTGACTGAGTGAAACTGGAGCCGACTGGTCAACGGAGGAAACAGAAGGAGGTCAGAGTTCAGTAAGAGTTAAAGAAGAGTTAAAGAAGTGTAGCGATTTGAAATGAGCCTCACAAGGCCGCACCAAAATAATACTGCAGCGATTGGAATTTATAATAAATGTCTGAAGATTAATAATCTCAAATTATGACATTTATGCACTCGTTGAAAGGGGCACCACCCACCCTTAATGGTGGGAAAATAAAGAAAACAAAAGTTTAATTCAGAAATCAAACATCAAGTCAGTTTTAATTAATCAGTCTTAATTAATCAGTCTTAATTAATCAGTCTCATATCTTAAGTCGAAATTCTAATTTCAGGGACTCCACTTCTGGAAGAACACTAACAGTCAAGAACTTAGAAAAATAATGATCTGTTTATTACAGGATAAATGATGGTACAACACACATGCAATAAATGATGATAAGATAATGAGGATAAAATAATAATAAGTGAATAAATAAAGATTCTGAGTCAGGCTAGGAGCACTAAAGTTAATGATAGTGAGTGAATATGCGCTAACATATTAACCTACACTAACTTTAGTGTCGAGATAAACTCGGATGTGGATTTGGAGGAATCTAAGATTGCCAGAATAAGAGGATATCTGAGCTATGAACGCAGGAAACAGCACCAGCCCTCTTTAGAGCTCTGGAGGTTTGCATACTTAAGTGAGACTGGTCCTTGGAGAAGATGGAGCAGGTTCCGAAGGTCCGGGGCTACTGGCGGTTCGAGCGGTTCAGCTCAGAAGACGACTGAAGTCAGCCGAAGGATGAGCCAGGAGTTGCAGCACTCAGGCCCGAAGCAAAAACCAGCGCCTGTGGATCCTGTGGATGCTCGTTTGGGTACTTCTTTAGTCTCACTCAAAAACTCTGGCACAGAGGATGACCTGGGCCTGTTGGATTGCGTTCGGAGGTGACTTTGAAATCACGCAGAAAACTCAGAAAGACGAGGCTCGAAGAGCAGAGAAAACTTTCAAAAATGGCTTCGCGAAATTAAAGAAAATCAATCAAAGGCTTAATCTTGAATTGCTATGTGCACAAAAAGTTGAAGTTTCAAAACTTGAACTAAGACGATGTTAAAGAAAAATCAACGTGAATCAACACGTGGCGTAAAACTTAGAAGACTAAGAAAAAGTTCTAAGAGAAAACAAAGAAACGCACCACAGAAGGGTGTGGACAGAAGAGAAGGGGCATAAGAGCCGGGGACAAGAGAGTCAGCAGAAGAGCAGAAGCATAAGAGAGATAAGAGAGCGAGCAACCCCACTCCACTGGTTTTATCTTCTCACACTGGGAGTGTCTGAGGAGAAAGAGGAGGGGTCATCGGGTCTCTGATTATTTGATCTAACTTATTCTTTTGGCTGGTAAAAGAGTCAGATCTGATACTCACTCACTATGATTAATATCATTGAATGCTTGGTTTCATGATAAATAATTTGATACTAAACACATATGAATGAAGTGTAGGATCACATCAAACATTCTCATTATGTTTTAAGTATCACATTGAACATGCTAAATTACTCTGAAATGAAACAGATAGTAACACATGGAAACTGTGAACAACAAAAGAGTAAACACATGTGAATGAACGTCATCATGATTAATAATGGATTCTAAATACTCACATTCAGATTATTCAGTGACATTATAACCACCTAATGGTTAAGATACTAAATAAATAACTAAAATATAAACCAAACATTTCTAAACTATTTCTGTTACTTAGAGTAAACTTAGGATTCATAGTCAATAAATTTAACTCTTAAAAGTTCATGAAACAGTCTGAAAAGCTGTTGGTCTAAAGAACTAAAGAATAAGGATTTATTCTGTCAGATAAGATAACTTGGCTTCTGAAGCACAGAAAAACGGGAAACATCTCATTTTAACACAAATTTCATGATTAGACAGATTAGTACATTGCTGAATGCGTAAGATGTCATGATCAGTCATTTGTATTCTTTCACCAAAGGAATGCAGTCTTTATCAGTGTATGGTCGAGCAGGGTTTTACGACCGAGGTCTGGAGGTCAGTGTCCCCCTTATCCTGGAGTCCGTATGTTCACACACTTTAAGACGCTAAATCTCAAATGGGAGATCTGGGTTGAGACGTTAATGTTTATTTAGATGGTCAGTAATGGAGTCAGTTTGAAAGGTAATAAAAACTCTGTCTCTGTTCGCCGAACTGACCAATCCTGAAGAGTCAGAGGTTTAGTCAACCTCCGGTTGGGTCACTTATTTAACCTGAAAGTGCAAACACGTCTGGAAAGATTTATATCCTGTTTCCTGGGACCAGATAAGGAAACTTTCCTGTAAGGAATGTGTGGGTTTCACATCCAGGGTTGTCTTGATTGCTACAGTCCCCCCTTCGTCACGGTGGTCCTGTCCATGGAGCATCGGGACGACGAGTAGACAACCATGAAGCAGCAGCAGGTGTATGCAAATAGGACTGATGCGTCTCATCATCAGTATGTGAATCACTAGTACTGCTTTGAGATAAAATTAAGCATGCATTAAGCTATCAAATAAAATCGTCTAGTTGTTAGAGTTTTCTCAGTAAACTATTGGTAGACTAATGTGAAAGAAAATCTCCTAATTTTCAATATTAATGAGATTTAGAAAAACACGATTTAGCGTGAATGCTAACTGGATCTAAAGCTATAGCTGTTTTTCATGCTTGCTGGAGAAGTCTGAAAGTTCCATTTCAGTTTCAAAAATGGTTAAGACTTAGGTGGAAAAGAAATGTCTGCTATAGACATATTAACCATCTGTGTATGAGCATAGTCAACCTGAATCACAAACATCAAAAGTTTACTGCACAGAGTTTCTCTTAAACTTTGTCTGTTAAACTTGGGGAGGATGCTCTTATTGGTTTGACTAATTATCTGCTGTTGAGTCTGAAATTTGTCAATCTGAGTCTTAATGACAGAAATTTCAGCTTTTAATCTGTTCATGGGATATTTGACAGCTGACAAGCTGACCATATTGACAGAGGAGAGACGAATGCTAACAAAGAAAGCAGCAACTGGTATTGCAGTCATCAATGTATCACCACAGCATTTGGATATCTTATTGGAGTCATTTAGCTTTGGCTAGGTGACTTCTGCTTTCGCAGGACTCACACCTTCATGACTCCACAGTGTTAATCTCAGTGGTTAGCTGAGTAGTCATGTTTATTCACCTTCAAAGTGGATGAAACCGATTGAGGTGGATAATAAGATCGTCGTTTCTGAGAGTGTGATTTACTCTGATTCTGCCAGTCATTCACCCCCCTTTGGCGGTGTCGATGGTTTTTCCTTTGTCTGGGATAAAACCCACCGTGACGGGAGTCTGAATAACAACAGTTGGTCTCAAAGTTTACCCGGCATTGGTCTGAGTCAGACCTGGGCCTTGGTGTGTAACTTTGACCTTTGTGAGTTTGTTGAGGTCGAAAAGGTTTTGGAGGCCTGGTTAACCACTCATTTGGAGGCTTATCGGAGCCTGAAAATACACAGTCTGAAGCTTCGTTCAGCTCCATGGGCAGTGATTTTGTCTCCATAGCCAAGAGAGTAACGGGCTCTGCTTTCTTAGCCAAAGTTTGTCGTTGTTTGGCAAAACCTTTTACAGCAAGTTCACGAAGCTGTCGGCTAGTCGAAGTGTTTGGACAAGCTAAGACGCCAAGGTGATGACTGGTGGTAGGGTGGAGGTTCTGGACGAACAGCGTTTTGAAGTTCAAGTCCTCCTCCATTTCTGGTTCATTTCGGAAACCAAAGTAAGCTTCGCGTAAGCGGTTGTAATAATGTTGGGGAGGTTCTGATCTCCCTTGTTTAATAGACAGAGCAGCAGAGAGGCCTGTCTGGGTCAAATAGTCAGAAAACTCTTCAATTAATGCTTGGCAGAGCAAGTCATAATTATTTCTGACATGATAAGGCTGTCGTTCTAGGAAACTGCTAACCTCTCGACTTGACGTCGCCTTAATAAGGTAGATTTTGTCATCAACGGTTGCACCTGGAAATTTCCGCAGGTAAAAGTCAATGTCTTTCAAGTAGGTGCAGGTGTCAGTAGCACCTTGGTGCTCAGGTTCAAAGCGTGCTATGATGCGAGCAATTTTGTCAAGATCCCTGTCTGAGGGAAATGGTAAAAAACCATCATGAGGAGGAGAGTAGGACTCTTGGTTTAAGGATGACCTCTCAGGGTCAAGCAGGGTCCTGTCATGATGCTGAGAGAGATACTTAAGAGTTGGTTTGGAAGGAAGTGATGGCGCTCTCTCAGGAGGCTGATCACCTATCATTTCTTCAAGAAACGTTTGCTCCATGCGTTCTCTTTGGGCTCGACCTGACTGGAGGGAGCATTGTAACTCTCTTTGGGCATCTTCAAGTTCTTTGTCTGTCTTTTCTTGCCGTTCTTGACAAAGAATTAACTGTCTTTGAGCTATCTGGAGCTGGTGCTGTAAGGTAGAAGTTTGCTTCTCCTTAGCTTCAAGAGCTTCAGCACGCACTTTGACCAGTGCTTTCAAAGTTTTTACATCTTCTGTTGCTTGCTCTAGTAGGGATTCTGACTGTATCAGATCCTCTGTGGTCTTAGCAAGCTGCTTATTCGTGTCATCAAGTTCTTTCTCCTTTTTGTAAAGGGTTTCATTAAGTCTTTCAATCTTGTCTTTAAGATCAAGATTTTCTTCATGACTTATCAGTGAGGGAAGCTTTGACGCTTCACATCTGGCACTATGTTTTTCCTAAAACACTTAGAGACTTCTTAGTCTCCTCTAGCGTCTTTTTCAGAGCGCTGTTTTCGTCTTTTTGCGCCTTTATCTTTGCTAAAGCGCATTCCAGCAAGTAGTCTTTATACTCAAGCTGAGAAGACATCACGACAGACATGCATCTAGTGAGCTCTTTGTCACGAAGTGTCGTGGTTAAAGCTGTTTCCAGTAAGTCAGCCATTGCATCCTCCGGATTGGAGGGTTTGGCCTTTTGAATCTTAGTCATGTACTGAAGTATCAGCTGACTAGTCAAGTTTGCCAACACTGTGTGTATGTCCCTCAGGGGGTCTCCCTGGCTGGACTCTTTTGTGTTAGGCATGTTTGGTTTTGGTAAAGAGGTGCAGGTGGTTGGTTGATGAGTTTGAGTTGGCTTAAAATGAAAGGAAGAAGCAAAATATCAAATTAAGTGGGTTAATCGACTTAATTTATCTGTGCTTGATAAAGAGGAAGAGCCTATCTGAGTAGATCTCTAATGGAGAGAAAAATAACATAAAGTTAAATTCATTTCAATGAAAATTGAAAACAAAAGGTGAAATAATGTTAAATTAAATTTAACATCAGATACAGAACCATTGAATAAAGGGTTCAATTTGTCTCCGTGTTGCAGAGATCAGCAAAGCTTAAATAAACTGCCTGATGCAGTTGGATGAATTTGAAAAATCAATGAAATTGTCAATTTAAGGAATTAACTCTAAAGTTAATTCACAAATTGCAATAAATCCAAAGATTCAACTACCAAATCCATCTGGAGTGTTAAAAGAAATTTCAAATATTAATTTATTTGTTCATTAATTAATTAATCAATCTTATGAGGAGGGTTAATACATTCATGTATTATAGGGAACAGTAAAACTGCTCAATGGTGTGATAAGTAACAACAAGATCAGGTGATTGATTCAAGGAGTTACTTTATCAATACATTATGGAGGCTCTTATAACAAAGATAAAAATCAAAAATCAATGATCAATGATTTAGAATAAGCACATCAAACTTCATCAACCAAGTCAATCACTTGAATTATGTCTGTAGAGTGTTACGCACTGACTACAGAGAGGCAGTACAGCTGGCTGATACTGCAGGCAGATAATAGCAGTGTTAGCTCAATACCAAAAGCAACCATGTGGGGCAGTATGGAGTTGGGAGAACTGCACAAGCTCAACACTAGTGGAAAAGAAGAAGAAAAGAGGAAACAGTCATCCAACTAGCCTCTTGTGGCTGTGAGGAGTTGGGAAGTGTGCAGGAAGGGGCCTTTAGGCTCTGCCTCCTTGAAGGGCCTTATCTGCTTAAGGCCACATGGTCAGTCTCTCCACTGACAACAAAGGGTTAACCTTTCACAGCAGGCTGCGTCTGCACCCTCAAACATAGAACTTTACACCATC
This sequence comes from Xyrichtys novacula, assembly GCA_962446985.1. Classification (NCBI taxonomy): domain Eukaryota; kingdom Metazoa; phylum Chordata; class Actinopteri; order Labriformes; family Labridae; genus Xyrichtys; species Xyrichtys novacula. Next base: position 38,990,316 of record OY660866.1, read on the forward strand.
TGCTCAGGCAGATTGGTTCAATAGAATCATTTACAGGAACAAGAATCGAAGTGACAAATCCTTAAACAGCAGATTCAACTGCAGACTTTAAAATCACAAATGCGGCGATTCGTGATCACGGATTTTATCTGAATTCATTCAAACAACAACCTCCCACTGTTACAGTGGTTTCCTGTGACAGGTAGCTTATCTGTCAGGGGAAAGGAGGAAATCTAAATCCCATATAGTTACTAGAACTTCATAGCAGACTATAGAGACAAGAATCAAAGTAACAAATCCCTCAACAGCAGATTCAACTGCAAACTTAAAAATCACAAATGCGGCGATTTGTGAACACAAATTTTGTCTGAATTCAATCAAACAACAACCTCCCACTGTTACAGTGGTTTCCTGTGACAGGTAGCTAATCTGTCAGGGGAAAGGAGGAAATCTGAATCCCATATAGTTACTAGAACCTCGTAGCAGACTACAGAGACTTCAGGGGCTTGAAACCACAGCTCGGAGCATCGCGAACACTGGGTTCAGCCAAAGGCCTTAAATACAAGCGTACGGCGACGCAACAATCGTGCACTTAAATATTGGACAGTCTAGACAGAGCGGAAGAGGCAGTCTCACTGCTACTCAGAAAAACATTTCACGCTGTCCAGCTCAAACACAGACTACAGGCATGTAGTACAAAAGTGTGTGAAACACAGAGCATAAAGGTTTTATGCATAGATCAGGAAAACATCAGAACTTAGTCAAGCAACTTCAGCAAGCATAGCATTTATTGTGATTAAGTCTAGGATAGCCTGGAAATAAGTTTCTCTCATCAATTTGGAAGGCTAAGTTTTAGGTTGTCTGTTAGTATCCAGAAGTTTTGTTTGAAACGCCTCACACGGGGCACCAAAATATATGTAGCGATTTGAAATGAGCCTCACAAGGCCGCACCAAAATAATACTGCAGCGATTGGAATTTATAATAAATGTCTGAAGATTAATAATCTCAAATTATGACATTTATGCACTCGTTGAAAGGGGCACCACCCACCCTTAATGGTGGGAAAATAAAGAAAACAAAAGTTTAATTCAGAAATCAAACATCAAGTCAGTTTTAATTAATCAGTCTTAATTAATCAGTCTTAATTAATCAGTCTCATATCTTAAGTCGAAATTCTAATTTCAGGGACTCCACTTCTGGAAGAACACTAACAGTCAAGAACTTAGAAAAATAATGATCTGTTTATTACAGGATAAATGATGGTACAACACACATGCAATAAATGATGATAAGATAATGAGGATAAAATAATAATAAGTGAATAAATAAAGATTCTGAGTCAGGCTAGGAGCACTAAAGTTAATGATAGTGAGTGAATATGCGCTAACATATTAACCTACACTAACTTTAGTGTCGAGATAAACTCGGATGTGGATTTGGAGGAATCTAAGATTGCCAGAATAAGAGGATATCTGAGCTATGAACGCAGGAAACAGCACCAGCCCTCTTTAGAGCTCTGGAGGTTTGCATACTTAAGTGAGACTGGTCCTTGGAGAAGATGGAGCAGGTTCCGAAGGTCCGGGGCTACTGGCGGTTCGAGCGGTTCAGCTCAGAAGACGACTGAAGTCAGCCGAAGGATGAGCCAGGAGTTGCAGCACTCAGGCCCGAAGCAAAAACCAGCGCCTGTGGATCCTGTGGATGCTCGTTTGGGTACTTCTTTAGTCTCACTCAAAAACTCTGGCACAGAGGATGACCTGGGCCTGTTGGATTGCGTTCGGAGGTGACTTTGAAATCACGCAGAAAACTCAGAAAGACGAGGCTCGAAGAGCAGAGAAAACTTTCAAAAATGGCTTCGCGAAATTAAAGAAAATCAATCAAAGGCTTAATCTTGAATTGCTATGTGCACAAAAAGTTGAAGTTTCAAAACTTGAACTAAGACGATGTTAAAGAAAAATCAACGTGAATCAACACGTGGCGTAAAACTTAGAAGACTAAGAAAAAGTTCTAAGAGAAAACAAAGAAACGCACCACAGAAGGGTGTGGACAGAAGAGAAGGGGCATAAGAGCCGGGGACAAGAGAGTCAGCAGAAGAGCAGAAGCATAAGAGAGATAAGAGAGCGAGCAACCCCACTCCACTGGTTTTATCTTCTCACACTGGGAGTGTCTGAGGAGAAAGAGGAGGGGTCATCGGGTCTCTGATTATTTGATCTAACTTATTCTTTTGGCTGGTAAAAGAGTCAGATCTGATACTCACTCACTATGATTAATATCATTGAATGCTTGGTTTCATGATAAATAATTTGATACTAAACACATATGAATGAAGTGTAGGATCACATCAAACATTCTCATTATGTTTTAAGTATCACATTGAACATGCTAAATTACTCTGAAATGAAACAGATAGTAACACATGGAAACTGTGAACAACAAAAGAGTAAACACATGTGAATGAACGTCATCATGATTAATAATGGATTCTAAATACTCACATTCAGATTATTCAGTGACATTATAACCACCTAATGGTTAAGATACTAAATAAATAACTAAAATATAAACCAAACATTTCTAAACTATTTCTGTTACTTAGAGTAAACTTAGGATTCATAGTCAATAAATTTAACTCTTAAAAGTTCATGAAACAGTCTGAAAAGCTGTTGGTCTAAAGAACTAAAGAATAAGGATTTATTCTGTCAGATAAGATAACTTGGCTTCTGAAGCACATAGAAAAACGGGAAACATCTCATTTTAACACAAATTTCATGATTAGACAGATTAGTACATTGCTGAATGCGTAAGATGTCATGATCAGTCATTTGTATTCTTTCACCAAAGGAATGCAGTCTTTATCAGTGTATGGTCGAGCAGGGTTTTACGACCGAGGTCTGGAGGTCAGTGTCCCCCCTTATCCTGGAGTCCGTATGTTCACACACTTTAAGACGCTAAATCTCAAATGGGAGATCTGGGTTGAGACGTTAATGTTTATTTAGATGGTCAGTAATGGAGTCAGTTTGAAAGGTAATAAAAACTCTGTCTCTGTTCGCCGAACTGACCAATCCTGAAGAGTCAGAGGTTTAGTCAACCTCCGGTTGGGTCACTTATTTAACCTGAAAGTGCAAACACGTCTGGAAAGATTTATATCCTGTTTCCTGGGACCAGATAAGGAAACTTTCCTGTAAGGAATGTGTGGGTTTCACATCCAGGGTTGTCTTGATTGCTACAGAAGAGTGAAAGAAGAGTTAAAGAAGAGTTCAGTAAGAGTTAAAGAAGAGTTAAAGAAGAGTTAAAGAAGAGTTCAGTAAGAGTTAAAGAAGAGTTAAAGAAGAGTTCAGTAAGAGTTAAAGAAGAGTTCAGTAAGAGTTAAAGAAGAGTTAAAGAAGAGTTCAGTAAGAGTTAAAGAAGAGTTAAAGAAGAGTTCAGTAAGAGTTAAAGAAGAGTTAAAAAAGAGTTAAAGAAGACCACCTCGTGACTGAAACAGACTTCAGACCCCTCATTACAAATTAGACCTCACTGGCTAAACCCACAGGATCCAGAACGGCTCCGCTCCAGACCGGCAGGCGGATCAGATCTGCAAGCATACAGAGCTCCACCGGATCCAATCCGCCGCCATTGAAGGAGAAGCGCTCCCAAGATTACCGATATTTCTCGTGAGACTAGACGAGATCTCACGAGATCTCACGTGTTTCCCCGGGAGTCATAGAATGAGATCCGCCAATCGGCGTAAATAAACACCCACATCCCACAACCCTGACCTCTCCTGTTATCAAGTCAAGAGCAGTTCAACGTGTTGACTTTGTTTTATTTTGAAAATTTATCAGATGTTTTACTTTGTAACTGCATAAAACTTCCTCTGCTGCGCTGCACTGAATCGATGCGCCGTGCTGCGGCGTCCAGCAAAAATAGAAGCCTTGTGTTTCTGATCCGACCACCGGAGCAGATCCGCAGTGGAGCCGGACGCCGGCCGTGCCGGAGCGGAGCCGTTCTGGATCCTGTGGGTTTTGCCCGTTCGAGGTTGAAAACAGACTTACCCAGGTCTTGGATGAGGGTCTCAGGGTTGTAGTAACCCTCTCTACATCTGCAGCAGTACTGACCCAGACGGAAACCTCGGCCTGGAATCGGTACACACTGAAACACAGAGAAAACAAGTCTTCTAGATCATTTCATGAGTAGATTTCACTAAACCTGACAGAGTCGGACCAAACTGTACAAACAGACCTTATTCTACAGCAGAGGAGGAGAAAGAACCCAGGAAGAGTCCAAAATGACCCGAGTTAAAGCGCTAAAGCAGAGTCTGAAGATGACGGCTCATCAGGAAATAAAAGAGGAATAAAAAAGTCGATAAATGAAAGTGATGGTGGACAGAGACGGAGGATTAGAGCTGGAGGACAGATGGTTTAAAGAGCAGCATTAGTCTGAGAGGCTCTGCTCACATTTCACTGTCAACACTGACGCTCTTCTGGTTTTGGACTTCAGCGCCGTCAGAACATCTGCAGCTTCTTCATCCAGGTTTCTCACAAATGTTAAAGTGCTGAATTCTGGGTCTGCAGACGGTTTCTCAGTCATCTGGACTCTTGTGGTCGAGCACACAGAGGAGTTCATATCACACTATCTGACACAGTTAGTGTCTGTAGCCCCGCCCCTCAGTTTAAAACGTTCACAAACTACAAAGTGACAGAGAGATGGTGGGCGGGGCCTCCAGGAGTGATGTGTGCAAAGGTTTTTTTTACAGGATGAGGTTCAAATATTAACCTCTGTCTCTGATACGAGCTTCAGTTCAGCCCATCACACACACTCACACACACTCACACACACAAACACACACATACACAAACACACACACACACACACAAACACTTTGTCGGTCTGTGTGTTAATCTAAGTTAAAAGCTAAATGGACACATAATGCCTCGACGAGGACATTATTATCCTGCTGCAAAGACACACACACACACACACACACACACACACACACACAGGCTGAACATTAGTGTGATATGGATTACACAGAGCCACCACTTAACTCTCCTCACATCTAAACTCACGGAGAAGTCAGCTGACATGTTCGAGAAAAAAACTGAACTGCTGCTTTTATTTTGAAGGAGCTGGTGAGCGCCGCGTTTACTTCCTGTTTATTTACAGTCAGTGTCAGTAAAGAGGAGAAGTTTGAGAAGATTTCCCTTTAAAAGCAGTTTCCCAAAAGTGAAGCCAAAACGTTTAGAGCTCCCCCTTCTGGCGAGTTACAGTATATGTCATAGTTTTTCAAAATAAATGAAACTCGTGGTTTCAGTCAAACCTGAATCCTCCTCACGTTAAAGAGTCCAGCTGACTGGTTCTGGAGCTGGTCGAACTGGATTCTGTCCTTGAACTGGGTCAGAGTCGAAACAATGACAGAGTGAAAGCTCAACCTGCTGATGCTGCAGTCTGGTTAATTATTTAACGAGCTTCAGACCACAGCAGCTGGAGACACGCCCCCTTTAGCTCGAATCGTGGCGATCACCTCCTGGTCGACATCTTTGGAGTTCGGTGAAATTGTTTGTTTGTATGATTGGAAAGTTTCGCCTTTTCACGTCCTTTCGTGGTTTGACGAGGTTTTGTTTACTATCCAGCTTTTAACGCATCCATGCCGTTTAACTTCCTGCTTGATGTTTGCAGGATAAAGTGACATAGTCCAGGACCCGAGGGAGGACAGTTTAGCGATGGCGCTACAACACGCTACAGCAGGTCCGTTTGACAAGAAACACTTCTGTTACAGACACTTGTCTTACTTTGTTAAAGCGGTTTACCTGTCCAGCAGAAAGGTTACAGGGTCACCAAGATCCCCAAGCGTCCCCCATGGTTTATGTTGACCCGGCTTTTTAGCTCTTGTCCGGTCTACCTCCGTTTTAAGCGCCCGTTATTCCTCCAAGGTCTCCGGTATTTACTTTGTTTTCTTGCTTGTGTCGGCAGTCGTGGCCAAAGGAGGATTCAGACAATTTTCCGAACTTTCTGGTTGGTTTCTACTTTCCGATATTGTAGCACGCTAACTTTGTTTGGGCTCCTGAACGACACGGGGGAGCAGCGTTTTCTTGTTGACTGTTTTCTTGTTGCCTGTTTTGGTGTGGACTGTTTTCTTGCTGACTGTTTTCTTGCTGACTGTTTCTTGTTGACTGTTTTGGTGTTGACTGTTTATGGTTGACTGTTTTCTTGTTGACTGTTTTCTTGCTGACTGTTTTCTTGTTGACTGTTTTCTTGTTGACTGTTATCTTGTTGACTGTTTTCTTGTTGACTGTTTTGGTGTTGACTGTTTATGGTTGACTGTTTTCTTGTTGATTGTTTTCTTTTTGACCGGTTTGGTGTTGACTGTTTTCTTGTTGACTGTTATCTTGTTGATTGTTTTCTTTTTGACCGGTTTGGTGTTGACTGTTTTCTTGCTGACTGTTTTCTTGCTGACTGTTTTCTTGTTGACTGTTTTCTTGTTGACTGTTATCTTGCTGACTGTTTTCTTGTTGACTGTTTTCTTGTTGACTGTTATCTTGTTGACTGTTTTCTTGTTGACTGTTTTCTTGTTGACTGTTTTCTTGTTGACTGTTATCTTGCTGACTGTTTTCTTGTTGACTGTTTTCTTGTTGACTGTTATCTTGTTGACTGTTTTCTTGCTGACTGTTTTCTTGTTGACTGTTATCTTGCTGACTGTTTATGGTTGACTGTTTTCTTGTTGACTGTTTTGGTGTTGACTGTTTGTGGTTGACTGTTTTCTTGTTGATTGTTTTCTTTTTGACCGGTTTGGTGTTGACTGTTTTCTTGCTGACTGTTTTCTTGCTGACTGTTTTCTTGTTGACTGTTTTGGTGTTGACTGTTTGTGGTTGACTGTTTTCTTGTTGACTGATTATAGTTGACGTTTTCTTGTTGACTGTTATCTTGTTGACTGTTTTCTTGTTGACTGTTTTCTTGTTGACTGTTATCTTGTTGACTGTTTTCTTGTTGACTGTTTTCTTGTTGACTGTTTTCTTGTTGACTGTTTTGGTGTTGACTGTTTATGGTTGACTGTTTTCTTGTTGACTGATTATGGTTGACTGTTTTCTTGTTGACTGTTTCCTTTTTGACCGGTTTGGTTTTGACTGTTATCTTGTTGACTGTTTTCTTGTTGACTGATTATAGTTGACGTTTTCTTGTTGACTGTTATCTTGTTGACTGTTTTCTTGTTGACTGTTTTCTTGTTGACTGTTTTCTTGTTGACTGTTATCTTGCTGACTGTTTTCTTGTTGACTGTTATCTTGTTGACTGTTATCTTGTTGACTGTTTTCTTGTTGACTGTTTTCTTGTTGACTGTTTTCTTGTTGACTGTTATCTTGCTGACTGTTTTCTTGTTGACTGTTTTCTTGTTGACTGTTATCTTGTTGACTGTTTTCTTGCTGACTGTTTTCTTGTTGACTGTTATCTTGCTGACTGTTTATGGTTGACTGTTTTCTTGTTGACTGTTTTGGTGTTGACTGTTTGTGGTTGACTGTTTTCTTGTTGATTGTTTTCTTTTTGACCGGTTTGGTGTTGACTGTTTTCTTGCTGACTGTTTTCTTGCTGACTGTTTTCTTGTTGACTGTTTTGGTGTTGACTGTTTGTGGTTGACTGTTTTCTTGTTGACTGATTATAGTTGACGTTTTCTTGTTGACTGTTTTCTTGTTGACTGTTTTCTTGTTGACTGTTATCTTGTTGACTGTTTTCTTGTTGACTGTTATCTTGTTGACTGTTTTCTTGTTGACTGTTTTCTTGTTGACTGTTTTGGTGTTGACTGTTTATGGTTGACTGTTTTCTTGTTGACTGATTATGGTTGACTGTTTTCTTGTTGACTGTTTCCTTTTTGACCGGTTTGGTTTTGACTGTTATCTTGTTGACTGTTTTCTTGTTGACTGTTTTCTTGTTGACTGTTTTGGTGTTGACTGTTTATGGTTGACTGTTTTCTTGTTGACTGATTATGGTCGACTGTTTTCTTGTTGACCTGTTGACCTGTTTGGTGTTGACTGTTTTCTTTCTGACTGTTTATGTTTGACTGTTTTCTTGTTGACTGTTTTCTTGCTGACTGTTTTCTTGCTGACTGTTTTCTTGTTGACTGTTTTTTGTTGACTGTTTTCTTGTTGACTGTTTTTTGTTGACTGTTTTGGTGTTGACTGTTTTCTTGCTGACTGTTTTCTTGTTGACTGTTTTCTTGCAGACTGTTTATGTTTGAGTGTTTTCTTGCTTGTGTCGGCAGTCGTGGCCAAAGGAGGATTCAGACAATTTTCCGAACTTTCTGGTTGGTTTCTACTGTCCGATATTGTAGCACGCTAACTTTGTTTGGGCTCCTGAACGACACGGGGGAGCAGCGTCTGCCTCACAACCAATCAGGTTAGAGGAGGTGGAGAACGGCTTTGTTTACAGTCAGAAAGAGCGGACGCCGGTGTTCAAATACCGGAGCGTGCTCAGAGCGCGTACACTCGTTTTTGTCGCCGTCTAAGCGGTTAAATCTGTCGTGTTTCATCATCATTGACATTTTTCTAGACTCTGTTCTGAGAAGTGACCCGCAGGTCCAGCAGAGTCCTGTTCTCAGGTCTCATCTGGACCATCAAAACCTCATTTACCTCCATGTTGGTTCGGTTACACTGGTGAGTGTCTGCAAACCATCCGTCTCCAGTGGCACACTGGTTCAAGTCGATGTCCTGAATTTTGACGTCCACACGGATCACACCCCTGACAGAGGAAAACACACACACACACACACACACACACACACACACACACACACACACACACACACTGTCAGCTCTGATCGAACCCTGTCCACTTCAAACAGAAACAGGTGAAAACTGCTGCTGACTGTTTTCAAACGTTCCTCCTGTCCTCTGACCTCTGACCTCTCTGACCTCACTGACCTCACTGACCTCTCTGACCTCTCTGACCTCTCTGACCTCACTGACCTCTCTGACCTCACTGACCTCACTGACGGTTTCGGTTATGGAGATTTACTCACAGTCAGACTGAGATTCTGCTGAGTCAGCATCATTTCAGGTGTTTCTGCTTCAGTTTAGAAAAAAAACAGAATGAAGTCCTCTAGAGGACCAGGGTTCATCTGTCCCCGTCTGTCCAGGTAGGAGGTCTGAGGAGGACTTCAGTGTTAATGAGGTTTGACCTTTAGCAGCTATGAGACCATGAGGGTCACCTGAGGGTCACCTGAGGGTCACCTGAGGGTCACCTGAAGGTCGTTAGAAACACTACGACTGATTTAAGAGGATTCATGAGGACAGCTCAGTCCAGACTCTCTGACTCTCTTTGTCAGACTCATGGACCTGTCTGGTTCTGGTCTGGTTTTCTCACCTGAACTCCGGGGTCAGGTCCGGTTTGAGGCCGTAGAAGGACGTGGACAGGGTCAGCATCCATCCCGGCACAAAGCGCCCGTCCCTACAGTCCAGGAAGGGGGCGCCGGACCACCGGACCCCACTGCGGTTGGTCACATAACTGTCGCCCCGCCTCCACTTGGGGGTCTCCAGGGTGTCGAGGTCATTGAGGAGGACCCGCTTTGACAGAACCGGCGGTGTCTGTCTGGACTCGGGGAACTTGAAGCTCCTGAACCAGCTGTCGTCGGGGGCGGGGGCAGGGGGGTGCAGGAGCTCCCAGGACTTGGATAAATCCTGGAGGATGCTGGTCTGGATCTTGGCTACAGGGTCTCTGGAGGCCCGGAGGACCAGCTGCGGAACCGGGGCTGTCGGGTCGGCGTCAAAGGTGAGCAGGGCCCGCTGGATCAGAAGGTCGGCCTCCAGGAGGGCGCGGACCAGAGCGTGGTACCACTCCAGGTCCTCCTGGACCGTGCTCTCCCGAAGGTCGCTGGCCTGGAAGATCAGGTTCAGGAAGTTGGCCGTGTTGGCGAGCGCGTCCAGAGCCGGTCTGAGGGGGGCGCTGAAGCTGGCGGGCAGAGACCCCGTCTGTCCTGGGGGGCTGTACGGCCGTGAACATCGCCCCCCGACCAGGGTGAGGAGGTCTCCTGTGTACAGGAAGGTCTCTGCTGGAGACCAGTCCTCCTCCAGATCTGTGGGGGGTTCTGAGGACATCTGTGGGGGGCTGAGGGAGCTGGAGGGGCTTCCAGGCGGGTCCAAGGATCCTGTGGTGTCTGTTGGAGACTCGGTGGTCCTGTTGTTGGTCTCCTCCGTGACTCCAGACGTGGAGTTGGGGGTCAGCTGCGCCTCGAGAAGGTCTGGGAGCAGAAGAAGAAGAAGAAGAAGAAGAGGAGGAGCCATCCTAAAGTCACTCATGAAGAAGAAGAAGAAGAAGGTGGGGGTCTCTCCCAGACTGTCTTGGACCCCTCAGTGATGGAGCTCCTTCAGAAGACCCACAGAAGTGTCACATGTCTGCAGAGGTTCAGACTCTCCTGGTCTCTCCTGGTCCTTCAGCAGCAGCAGGTGTCCTGGTGGAGCTCTGCGGCGCTCAGAGCGCTCCTCCTCCGCTCCATCTGTGCTCGCTCTCTCTCCTCAGACATGAAAACACCATTAAAGCTCCTCCTCGCTGACGGGCGTACGCCTCCTCCAACCCCCTCATCTCCGCTGGTCCCGGATCTCCAGACTCCTGCTACCAGTCCATGAAGTCGGAGGAGAACTGAGCGCCGGAGCGCCGGAGCGAACGCAGAGTGCGCAACAAGAAGGAGGAGGAGGGGGAGGAGGGAAAAGCCTCAAAGTTAGGGGAACCCCGTGTTAGATGGGAGGAGGGAGAGAGGAGGAGGAGGAGGAGGAGGAGAAGAGCTGAGTGGTGTAGAGATGGAGAGAGAAGAGCAGACCTTTCCTGTCCTCTCCTCGTCTCCTCGTCTCCTCGTCTCCTCGTCCGTCTGCCTCTCGTCTTTCTGTCGCTCGTCTGACGGACGTTTCTGATGCACAACCGTCCTCCTCCCCTCCTCCTCCTCCTCCTCCTCCTCGCTATCGACAGGGAGGCACACATCACTGAAAGGTGATGAGAGTGGTACATCTGTGTGTGTGTGTGTGTGTGTGTGTGTGTGTGTGGAGAGGATGATGCAGTCGGTCAGAGATCAGGGTTAAGCTCTGCTGCATTTAGGCTCCATCAAGGACCTGCAGGGTGGATGACTGGATTAACCCTCTGTACACACACACACACACACACACACACACACACACACACACACACACACACACACACACACACACACACACACACACACACACACACACACACACACACACACACACACACACAAACATTTATTCTCCCCTCGATTAGTAAAATGATCTGAGATCTGGAAACACTCTCTGCAGGTTTATTTGCAGAGTCAGGGAATCCCCCGTCTGTGTGTGTGTGTGTGTGTGTGTGTGTGTGTGTGTGTGTGTGTGTGTGTGTGTGTGTGTGTGTGTGTGTGTGTGTGTGTGTGTGTGTGTGCACCAAAGTCTGTCTGAAAGAGATGCTGCATGAGAAGTGAGAGAGAGAGGAAGAGAGCGCGCTCGCTCGCTCGCTGTGAGTAGTGATGCAGGCAAGAATCCTTGTTTTGGTTTCCATGGCAACCAGTTTTCTGAGAATCACCCCCCCCCCCCCCTCATACACACATGCACACACGCAAACACCCCCCCGCCCTGGGACTTCACTGCAGAACATCGAAGGTGCTGCAGTCGAAGACGAAGATGATAACAGGCTGGAGTGTGTGTGTGTGTGTGTGTGTGTGTGTGTGTGTGTGTGTGTGTGTGTGTGTGTGTGTGTCCGTCTGTCCGTGTGTCCGTCTGTCCTCACAGGAACAGCTGCTGTCAGTCGGTTTCTCTCGAACCCTCCTGTTGATTTTCTTTTTAAAGCGACAGGTCCAAACTGCTCGTCCAATCAGCTGTTGATCCTGCTCGTTCGCCCTCTCCTCCTCTCTCTCTCTCTCTCTCTCCATCTTCATCTCGTCTTCATCTGATCGACCTCTGCAGACGGACCGGAGACGTTGATGCAGAAGCATGAGAAGATTGGAAACGCCATCATACACTGAGAAACGCCGTGGTCAGTCAGTCAGTTAACCGTCGTCCAATAGGAAGGTCTCGGGTTCGACCCCATGACCCACTGTCCCAGAGTCCTCAGGGAAGACTCTCAGTCTCAGACCCCCTGCTGACTGTGTTGGTCTGAGTGTGAACGAGGTCATTAGTGGAACACTGTTGGTGGTCTAGACCAGATCACAAAGACCTGACAGAAGACTGGATCAGACTGAACCCCATCAGACCCGGGTCCAGTGATAGTTCAGGCAGGTCACCGAGTCAAGCTAAAGGCTACAGTCAGCTGATCTTTAGTCAGCCCTCAGTCAGCTGACAGCTCAGCTGATCGCCCTCTACACATCCTATTGGCTAATGTCAAAATGGCGCCCCATTTAAACTGCTCCTCCTGCCTCCACCCACCTCCACCCACCTCCACCCAGCTCCACCCACCTCCACCCACCTCCACCCTCCTCCTCCTGCTCATGTCCTCTCTGATCTTTGCTCTGTTCTGTGGGGGTTTCGTTTATTTATC